>JADLZN010004098.1:0-518416 GCA_018155175.1 Sinocyclocheilus anophthalmus
CAATAGATGAAGACAGAATTTCAGTTTGAAGCAGATGATCTGTGGAAGGAGACTCGATCGGAATTGCCAAATTTATACATGATTTCCGCAAAAGTGTTTTAGACAAACACTTTTTATGACAATTTATCAAAGGTAATTTTTTTCCAGAAGCTGCACTTAATATCCACTTGTCTCATAAATCTTATGTAGCACAACACATTCAGATACCCCTGAATGGGAATTATGCTTTTTTACTCACATGATTTGAACCTTGTTGCAAAGAGGTTCTTTCTGTCTGATCGTGTAGTCTGTAACTTTTCTCCATTGCACTGAGCCAGTTTCCTCAACACACTCACATTTTTCACGATGGGACATTGCAGCGGTCCCGTTATCTAAAAACAAAGCCAGAAACATAAAACCATGTGTAAACCCACATCACCTCCATGACCGATATCTGACAAAAATCTGTAAACTGTCCTGATAAGTATTTAAATATGCTACTGTACCTGTGATGAAGTGTAAACAGATTGAGATTAGGAGAAGCAGGCAGACATTTGATTGCAGAGTCCTGAAAGCCATTTCTCTAAAGCTGTGTCATTCACAAGAATGTCTCTTGAGTGTGTTTGCACAGAACGGTACTCTTGTTCTTCCTCACTTTCCCTCCTTAAAGTATTTCCTGTTTTGCCATATTAAGCAGGATCAGAGTCACATGATTTCAGCCTCCCGTAAATGACCCCCCCCTCGCACCCGGTGATTGCTCAACCACCTTGTGTATGTTGGTTTTGGGTCTGGAATGCTATTGTTCTGTCAGTGGTTATATGGTTCAGAAAGTTTTTACTTGATCATGTGCTTTTCTGTATCCATTTAGAATTAATTGTTCAAACTGAAGGGTTCCCACACATTGAAACAGTGAATATACAAAAAATTCCAAATCAGAATAACCATGTGCTTCATGTGGTCCTTATTCTATTGTTCTGTTCTGTTCTGTTCTGTTCTATTATATTATTTTAAATGACTAAATCTGACTGCATTAGGTTATACCAAGTAATATTTAAATGTTTAATAGTTCCTTTGCAATTGCATTGCACTTTTAACAGTATAGAATTTCCAAAAATGTAACTTCTCCAGGCCTGGATCCTTGTGAAAACCCTGACATTAAGTTAAACCATCAGCATTGTACTTTGTTTGCATTTGGGTATATTTTGCTATGTATATATTTTTTTACATTTATATAGATTTCTATGTATCGAACGTCTGTAACATGATTTGACATCCAACTGTTAAATTTAAGAATTGTATAGCAGAATTTAGTCCTATGTAAACAAACATGAGAACACAAGAAAGTAGAGAAACACACTGAAGTTCTCTTTTTTTGAGTTAGTTCATGTTTATTATATTAGTTTATATTAAACTGTAAAAAAAATCATTTTCTGTGATCACTGAACAACACACATTTAAATAGAATATATACTTTTATTAGAACAATAAGAATATATAAATGTATAAGAATTTATAAGAACATAAAGCTGTGTCTTCTGACTGGTCGGTACGTTAGACCTGCATAGCAGGGCTCATACTCATCCCTGTATAACATGTCAAGGTTAGATGCTGTCCTTGTTGTAACATGTCCCTTGGCCTCCATACACATGTGCACTCCTCTGAATTCAGCCTTTTCTTATATCCTTGGCTTGTTTAGTGCATATGAAATGTACAGCAGCGCTAAAGCACTTTGCACAAGCTTTGAAGCGTATTCTCTCCTGTGGATCTCTTACGTTCTTTGCCTCAGTGTCTTTAGTATTTGAGGTTAAGACTTGACCTTCCTGGATTTAACCTGCTTCCTGTTTCTTCGCCTTGGCTTTTGCTTTTGTCGCCGTATGCATTTTTTGCTGTCCTTGCCATCCTTTTGCATGCTGAAAAAAAACCCCAGTAGAATCAAGCTCAGCAGATTAAGACTTGCAGACCACCATCATGTTTTGAGATGTTTGGAGTGAGTGATTTTTGGATACGCTGTGCTGTAGTTTAGAGACTCGTTCAGCAATAACACTCTCTTACCTTTGCCAACATTTCAGCAGTCTTTTGCCTTGGGGACCATCTGGACTGAGACACACGAGACTATTATTCTTCTGCCGTGTGACTCTAATGAAAAATACAGAGAATAATAGCATATGTAAACCCAATTCTGCATGTACATTTAGAATCTTATGAAGTAAAATGTATGTGAACTACTTACATGATCTCATCCTGTAAACAGTTAGGTCCTTTTAGAGTGACTTTGAAATCTGAAAATAGTCCCTTGACTCTTTGTTTGACCTGTGGACACTGACAGGTCTTTGGAACATATTGGCTCTCCACGACTTGGACTGTATTTAGGAAAATAGAAAAAGTGAAATTATTAAACAGCCATGATGTATCAATCAAAGTCAGTAAGATTTTTGTACTTTTTTAAAAGAAATTAAGAATTTATTTAGCAAGGATGCATTTAAATGATCAAAAGTGACAGTAAATGTTTTTGACACAAAATATTTATATTTAAAATGCTGTTCTTTGTAATCCTTCTATTCATCAAATAATCCTTAAAAAAAAACACACAAAAAACCCCCAAACAAACAGCATATTAGAATGATTTCTGGCGTCAACACTCAATAGTATGGCCTCTGGGAAATAAATACCTTCGAGGCTAATCTTTGACACTCCAGGCCAACCAAAGGCCGCCGGGATTGGAAAGACCAAAATAAAGACTGATCAGATATTGTCCTCTTGTTTTGGCTCACACTGCCAAAACACGGCAATTTGGGACTCGCCCTATTCATGCCAGCAGTGCGTTTCAACCAGTAGAGACTGATGCTGGCTGACTGGTGGCCAGGGCATCCATGGTCTGCGATCTGTCATTCTGGGTTCTGCTTTAGCCAGTGTGATAGTGTCGGGGCGAGAGGTCTCCATGGTTCAGTTGGCTTTGAGCCCAAATGAGGGATCACTGCGTGTCCAGGGACCGTAGGCCCTGGGGCACGCAGCGACAGACCAGAAGCATCAGGACAGATTTGGGAAAGTGCTATCAGCAGGGGTTCCTCAATGTGGCTAGGGCCCGGTAAATAGAGAGCATGGCGGCAGCGACAGGCAATTTTCCCAGAATGCATTTTGCAAAGCTTATTTCCAGAGCAGGGAGGACCAGCACACTGTGGGCAGGGCTCCACATCGAAACCACTTCATTTCCTCCTTTCTTCCAGCTTTTGGTTTGATAGTCTTTAAATCTCCGTTTTCTTTGGCCCGTTCGGTGTGGAACGGATCATCAGGAACTCTCCACCCTTGATCTCTGGAGTAGATAGAGGAATCGCTTTCTCCATTGCACACTGCACTGTGTATCTTGGCAGGCTTTCAACAACAGTGGTCGGTAGGTTTTGAAAAGTGGGAAACCACACTAGCCACAGATGACAGAGTGCTATGTGACCTTTACAGTGACTGGTTCACCAGCGTTTGTGCACCAACACGTTCAATTCTTCCCACTTTATTTGATTTATATTTCATAGTGTGGTACAATATCTAATCCAAATGCAACCCTGCAGATCTGTGATTAACTTTAAAGATGGCTGAGGTTGAATTACATCACCAGGTGAGGGAAATATTGTATCAATCCTGCTGATTTAACCCATTTACTATATACCACTGGTTCAAGAGCTGCGTAGAAAATCCAAGTGGATGAAACGCTCTGCGATGTGCCCTCTAAAATAATTACGATGACACCTCCAATTGTCTCGTCAGCTTCTTGGAGACTAGCTCTCAGAGGCGGTAATTAAATGGAGCACAGGAGAAGAAAGCTGCAACAATTCCGCCGCCTCATAAATCTTCTAGAAACATTATTTGTTCTAAAATCGTGCTATAGATTTGGGGGGAAACGTTTAATGTCTTTATTCTGCTGCTGTCTTTGGAGGACACTCGGTTGGATGTCTCGTCCCTGCTGGAAGTGGTCAGTGTCCTGGCTGGCTTCAGAAGTCCGTAAATTAAGTTAGCGTGTTCATCTTTCATTTAACATAACATATGACTCGGTCAGTTCCAACAGGCCGAAGAGGAAGAGAGAGTAGAATTTTTATTAGGGACACATTACATGGACATGTTCCACAGATAATATCACCATCAAAATGATGTAGTTGGGCTTCAATAGGTCTGTTTTTCTTCATAATTACCAAAATTGTTGTGCTAGTTTTGGCGCAGTATGGGTATTAGTGCAACATTGCAACTCTTATTCAAAGCAAAAATAAACAACATCTGACCTTTAAAATGTAAATAGACTTGTCTAGCATGCGCTGCCTGAAGATGCTTATTAAATTACATGGGGATGAAGCATAATTAGGAATCATTTAAAAGTAGATGGGGTAATTATTGCGGAAGCAGCTTAACTTATTTTGGTCCTAAATTGAAGACCATCGTGAATGCAGCATGGATCTGCCCAGACATGCTAAAACCCAATCTAAATCTTAATTAAATTTTGCTCAAAAAGTGCAAAGAAGAGCTTAATCCATTTACGAGAGGCTGTTGAAGGGTTATTAGTAGACATTAATTCGTTAAGAGGAACTGTGCGTATGCCTTGTCTATGTTGTAAAAGAAGAGGCTTGCGAGGCGTACAAAGGGCTCCTGACTTAGCAATGAAAGCTTAGAGTGAAAAGATACGTCAAGGCCGCTAATGTGTTTTCTCGGCGTGTTTCTGTTTTGAATAACATGACTTTGTCCTATTCTCATCTCTAATTAAGACGAGAACCTCCTGAAACAAGCACCTAAACCAGGTAGGCTTGGTCCTTCCCCGACTACATCTCCACAGGGGTCAAGTTCTCCGCTATAGTGCTGCTAATAACATCATGCGAGACAAAGCTGGATCGCCAAAGTACAAACCCAACTTCAAAGAAGCTGATAGTACGGAAAAGAAAAGAAGCTTAGAAGATGCGAAACCCCTATTTGAAGAGGTTTTCTAAAACCAGGGCCATCCACAGTGTCGAAACAGCATGGCCTCTTGGTTTCAATCAGCCAAACTGCAACACAAATATATGCAGAGAAATGCACAACAAAGGCAATAGCTTTAAAGCTAGCAATTGAGTTTCCTAATACTGCTCCAAAGGAGAAAAGGTGCTATTCATGACGCTTACCACTACGAAAAGGAGAAAGATGGAGAAAAAAAAAAAACCTTGAGGGTACATCCTTGACTAAATCCTCTTTTCAAGCATAATCCACCTTGCACTCTTTCTCTGAGAACTAGAGTGTGTAGCATCTGAACTCGTCCCAGAAGCTCATTCAACAGCCAGCTCAGCCGACTTGATTATGTCCCTGTTGTGGCAGACCTATTCACCCCTTTGAGCCTTTCCAACACACCTGGGATAAAAAGGGGGATTTAAACAAGCCTGAATGGTTTAACCAGGTGTTGAAACAAATAATGGTTTAACATTGTAATTAAAATAGCATGAATAGCACGTTGCTCCTGGTTAAAGGTCCCTCGTTTGAATGACTTTTGGTATGCAAAAGGAAATGATGCTGAAAGGTCCTTTTCTGTCGCACTCGTTGAAGAAAATATCGTGCTATTGGTGAATCAGATCCATTAAACTATATGTCGTATAATGGCAGCTGGTAAAGTAGCCTGCATACTGTCACCGTTTCTTTATCTGAATTGGGAGATTAGCTAATTTTCTCTTAAAAAAATGTTAATGGATTCGGGTTTGATTACAGCATTGTTTAAATCTTCCAAAAAAAATTCCATGAATTTGGGTGCAGCCAAAAACATTAAAAATGAAGAACATGAAACATGACTGGCTCAGACTGAAAAATCAGATGGCAGATCTAACTTTATTTACTCGGGCTGGGCAGTATACGGTTTACGAAGTTGCCATCGGCCATTCTATCAATATGCAGAGGTACTGCTAAATGCAACTGAGAAATGTTAGATGAAAGTGTTATGTTAGTTTGAAACATTTTCACACCAGTATAGACTTCTCACCTTACATGTTGTATTTGGCTGATTATGAACTAATACAGTACATCCCACAGCTGTATTGGTGTATCAGCAAAGCGTTGACTCCACTCAGCTGTGTTTAAGAGGATGCTGGGAAAGCTGAGGGAACCCAAATGGAGAAGTTTCCAAACAGGAGAGGTAAAACTTCCTAGCAGACCCTCATTTCTCCTGAGTGCAGCACGGCTCCCTGCGGAGAGGGTCCTAATCTCCACACATCAAGCGATGAGGAAACGAGAGCAGCAAAAAAAATAAAAAAAGGCTGATTGCGGGTGATTGGCAGTGCATGCAGTACCACCGTTACTCCAGTTAGTTTTCTTGAGAAAATTATTTCATTGTCAGAAAAAGGCATGTTGGAAGAAAGAAGGATCTATTAAAATGGACCCCAGAATTAAGAAGTGGTCCAATGGAAAATAAGAATCAATGTAAACTTGGATGGTCAGAGCTCAATGTAGATCTGGCATATGTGGTGTCATTCATGTAGTTGGCAACTGTGGACATGATTAAAACTATTCTATTGTTTCAGCTTGTTATTCTTTAATATGCAATCTGTATATGAAATGTTTCATTACGTTTACTTATATACTTCAAGAGACCTCTGATGAAAATCTAGGATGTTTACACTGAAAGTGGTATATTTTCATAAAAAAAAAAAAAAAAAAAAAATATCTATATATAGATACGCAGCATAAAGCATACATGAATGACAGTGCAAGAGAAACAGTGTATCACAACGAGTCGATTGTTTGTGTCTGTAGCACAGCAAAAAAACAGAAACTGCAGCAACTGCAGGGTTTAAGGTAGTATGTCATTTAGATTTTGCTAACTACTCATTGTTGTAATTAAATGTTGTATATATGCTCATGCTTCAGGAATCCATAAAAATTGTAGCACTCTCTGTTCCATGTACGGAGTTTTATCAGATTTGGGACAATAGGTGTTGTCTGTGCTTATCTTTGATCATTGAAATAATACATTTGAATTTGAATTTTACCATTTAAGGTATTATGTAGTATTGACATTACAACAAAAACCAGTAAGATTTTAAACATATGAAGTATTAAGAGGTCCTGGATCTAAAAATAATAAAAATTCTAAATGAATAATAAATTAATAAAAAATTAAAAAATACAATTATTTTAAGGAAAAAGGGAATATAATCACACTTCATGATTTTTTAATATCCATTTTCCCCCAAATTCTACACTAAAATAATGCATTCAAGAGTACACAACACGCACACACAAACATATATACAGTGGGGTAAAAAAGTATTTAGTCAGCCACCAATGTGCAAGTTCTCCCACTTAAAAAGAAGAAAGAGGCCTGTAATTTTCATCATAGGTATAACTAAACTATGAGAGACAAAATGAGAAAAAAAAATCAGAAAATCACATTGTAGGATTTTAAAGAATTAATGGTAAATTCTCGGTAAAATAAGTATTTGGTCACCTAAAACAAGCAAGATTTCTGGCTCTCACAAACCTGTAACAACTTCTTTAAGAGGCTCATCTGTCCTCCACCCGTTACCTGTATTAATGGCATCAGTTTGAACTCGTTATCAGTATAAAAGAAACCTGTCCACAACCTCAAACAGTCACACTCCAAACTCCACCATGGCCAAGACCAAGAGCTGTCAAAGGACACCAGAAACAAAAATGTAGACCTGCACCAGGCTGGGAAGACAATCTGCAATAGGTAAGCAGCTTGGTGAAGAAATCAACTGTGGGAGCAATTATTAGAAAAATGGAAGACATACAAGACCACTGAAAATCTCCCTCGATCTGGGGCTCCACGAAAGATCTCACCCCGTGGGGTCAAAATAATCACAAGAACTGTGAGCAAAAATCACAGAACCACACAGGGGGACCTAGTGAAAGACCTGCAGAGAGCTGGGACCAAAGTAAAAAAGGCTACCATCAGTAACACACTGCAACGCCAGGGACTCAAATCCTGCAGTGCCAGACATGTCCCCTGCTTAAGCCAGTACATGTCCAGGCCCGTCGGAAGTTTGCCAAAGACCATCTGGATGATCCAGAGGAGGCATGGGAGAAGGTAATGTGGTCAGATGAGACCAAAATAGAACCATTTTGGTAAATAAATATAAAAACTCAACTTGTCGTGTTGGGAGGAGAAAGAATGCTGAGTTGCATCCAAAGAACACCATACCTACTGTGAAGCATGGGGTGGAAACATCATGCTTTGGGGCTGTTTTTGCAAAGGGACCAGGACGACTGATCCGTGTAAACGAAAAGAATGAATGGGGCCATGTATCGTAAGATTTTGAGTGAAAACCTCCTTCCAATCAGCAAGGGCATTGAAGATGAAACGTGGCTGTGTCTTTCAGCATGACAATGATCCCAACACACCGCCCGGGCAACGAAGGAGTGGCTTCGTAAGAAGCATTTCAAGGTCTTGGAGTGGCCTAGCCAGTCTCCAGATCTCAACCCATAGAAAATCTTTGGAGGGAGTTGAAAATCCATGTTGCCCGGCGACAGCCCCAAAACATTACTGCTCTAGAGGATATCTGCATGGAGGAATGGGCCAAAATAACAGCAACAGTGTGTGAAAACCTTGTGAAAAACGTTTGACCTCTGTCATTGCCAACAAAGGGGATATAACAAAGTATTGAGATGAAATTATTGACCAAATACTTATTTTCCACCATAATTTACCAATTAATTCTTTAAAAATCATACAATGTGATTTTTCTGGATTTTTTTTCTCATTTTGTTCTCATCATAGTTGAGGTATACCTATGATGAAAATACAGGCCTCTCTCTCATCTTTTAAGTGGGAGAACTTGCACAAATTGGTGGCTGACTAAATACTTTTTTTCCCACTGTATATACATAATAAATATATAGATTATATATATTTTTTATGATTACTGTGCTATCATGGTGTTGTTTGCGTGTGTATGAGAGTCCAAGAGCGTGAGGGCTCGGGTCATCAGTGCTCCATAGCGTGCAGCGTGTGGCAGCAGACAGCGGGAGACTCCGCACACATGAGGACTTCACATCATCGCCAGCGGAAGCATGAGTCGGGGAGACAGCACAGCGGCCCACTCCGAACTTACTTAAGGTAATTAAACTTGAGAAAGGTTGCGGTTTGATGCTGAACTGAAGAGAAAGGCCTTTCTTCTGGGCATGGGCCAGGAAGGGCCACCTCGTCAAAGCGGCTAAATGGTGACGAATTCTACTCTTTTTGGTAAGCGGAGAAAGAAGACACAGGAAGGCCTTCGACGCTGACAGAATAAGGATGAGGCACAACAGGGAAAAGATAGTGGGGATTCAATTAGAAAACCAACCTTTTGTTTTTCTTGAAGTCTATTGTTAAAGAAGAGTGGCTGGTCAGGATACATGGCACAACAAATGTGTCCTGAAAGGAAACTCTGAAACTCACTACATAAGGAGGCTCGCTTCAATATTAATAAAGGTAGATGGAGCCGAAAGGTGGTGGAAGTTGTTCGGGGAACATGGAGAATCCAGTGGTACAGGTTTGAATGTCAGTGCAAAGCCCATGTGTGTTGTGGATGGTTGCCAGAATGTTTCAATGGAGTTGCTATGGTATTCTGGGGAGTTGCCTATTAGCTCAAGTCAAAAGAGACCATTCCCACATTTCTAAATACAGCTTGGATTATAACTTGAAAGCCTGTTGCTTCTTCAGCGTGAAACATGCTGATTGTGACATTATTTCACTTTCCCTCATGCAAGAAAATTATTTCCTTATATTAATAATACATATATGAAATTATTTAATACAAAATAATATACAATAATATATTGTGTTAAATATAACGGTATTTCGAATAATACTTGAGGAATTGTCATTTTTATATATTTAGAAATGTGACAATATATTGACTTGTACATTGTAATGCATGAAATTATATATTCAATAATACACTAATATATAGATGCGATACAATTTTATAAGCGTAATTTATAAATGTTGCCACTTTAATAAATCATCAGATTAGCCAAGTATCCTAACATTTTAATATTTATTTTCAGTAAATACTTTTTTTTTATTCCACCACACATTTTTCATATATGAAAAGTGCAACAACACAAACAATACGGTTGCATTATTTGTGTTATTTTTTTTTTTTTTTTAATAATATCATAATATTCTATTATATTTTGGTGTCATAAGGTTTTGGACTTAAGTCTCACAATGTGATATTTTGCTATTGTCTTGCATTTGAAGCCTTATATAGCACTATGTGATTTTATATTTTAGAGTGTGGGCCTTTATCTCTTGTAACTGAGACATATATTGCATTAGTTATAGCGCAACTGTGAATTTACACTTGTCTTACTTTGAACTGATTTCACAATACGGGATTTATTTATTTATTTATTTTTACTCTAGGGCAGAAACAGGCTACAATATGGCTCCCTTCTTCAAGGTAAATCTTTTTTTTTTTCATTAACCACAATGATAGATTTTTTATAATCCATTTGCATTTATTTCTATTCAAATATGTAATGTAACCATTTAATATATAATTTAATTAAAGGTTGACATACACCAAGGTTACCAAAACTGAATGCAATATCAAAGAAATACCTGTCTATTCAGTCACCTAAAAATAACCTCTCATGTCATGATTTGAGATATCTATAGCACAAATGAAATGACAGAGAAATTGATCCACCAAGATTAATGTTTGCCATAGCAACATCAATGCTTTTTAATCTAAAAAGCATGATTAAGTGCACTAATCCCCACTACTGAAACATCTTCTTCTGTTAGTAACTCAGCAACATGTGACGTGTCTCCAAAAGGCCATTACCTCCACCATTATTTAAGTACTCTTGTCCTCTTGGACTACAAGAGGGCCGTTTCAAAGTTGAGCACATGTCCTCGGCTTTGTGGTCATCAGCACTTGATCCATGCAATGCGCTTCTCCAAGCTTTTTTTTGATGTGTCAGTTGCACACTCCGGTGTCTCGTGAGAGTGGGGCACATACGCTGCAGATGATAGTCCTCTTTGTCTGCTGTCACAAGGCCTGCTTCCATCTCAATGGCCTCTGAATAGGTCTCGCCAGCTGTCATGCAAAATGAGTGCATTTCATTACAAATTAATTTATCTGATCTTGATGCTATTACTTTTGGTTTCCCCCCTTCTTTCGAGTCTCACCTCTCCCTAATCATAATTATTTAACGCTCCAGGCAACAATCTATAGCTCACCAAAAACAAATAAACAGTGGGTGTCCTCGATCATTTGTGAGAGGGCAAAGATTTTTTTTTTTTTAATAGAAACATTAATATCATGCATTTTTTATGCAGGCTTTAACGTAGTTAGAGAAGTCTGTCTAACCATCTAAAATGTAAAAGGATACACTTGATTACCTGTCATGATATGACAACTGGAAATTTGATTACAGAAGGAATTATATATTTAACAGCCGTAAGAAGACCCCATCCGGATTCGGCTTGCGGAAAAAATGTGCAATATCATTTGCGTCTTTTAATCAAGCCTTCGGATTGTTTATTTGTCTGGTTCCGTCAATGAACGTGAAGCTTTGAATGAGAGCCTTCTAATAAATCACAACTGACGAGTTGATTATTTTCTGTCAGTGACGTACACAATTCTTTTTGCTGGGTTCGACATGGCCTCAAAAATAGTAGAAGCTCCAATCAACCATCAGAAATCTTGTGCCGGTAGCATTAGCACGCCATTTCTTCAAATGTTCTTTGATTTCCAGGTGAGCACAAAGTAAGGTCGCCATTTACACCCACGTACGTCTGTTCCTTAAGAGTCTTACTTAAAGAGTACTTCAACACCTCAGCAGCCAAAAAGGGCAACCTGAAGTGGAGCTCAATGCAGATCACACCGTTCAAGAGCCAAGCCTCCTCTCAACTCTCTGAGCACACTATTGTCAGTTTCAAATCCTACATGAAATGGAAAGAAGCCTGTCAACGATCCAAATCTATTCAGAAGTGCCTCCTTGATCAAATATGACTTTTCCTGAGGTACAGAGAACATTAAAGTACTAATAAAAGCTCAGGCTAATACAAACACCAGTGCACTTTTGTACAAACATGCTACAATCAAATATTTCACAGTAGATCTTTTCGCAAGCGTCTTCTATTAATGCATCCAGATTAAGTGCTCTCGTGGTTCGCTAGGGCCCTCATCACTTTAAAGCTGCTAATCTCTGGTTCCCAACTGCAGCAAATCCTATTAAAATCACCTTCAGTTTAACACTCACATTGTTGCAAAATGCAAAACACGCAGCGTTCGCCTTACTCTGTTAATTGAGGGTAGCGCATCCCTGTAAAAGCGTGCCTGGGAGCGTGTTAAATAAGTCGCGTGAGTTTCTCAATGTCTGTCAGGAGGACCTAACGCATCTCGGAGTTTGGCAATACAGATCTCCGTCTAGTTCTCCCTTGGGTGCTCCCTAGGGTCCCGAACGAGGGAAGGAAGTCTCGTCAGCCCTTCAGTGTGAAAGTGTCAGCTTCTGAGGATTTGACTGATTAGGTAATATTCCGACATGTTCTTGTGTAAGCAACATTTTAAAAACTCATTTGAAGGAATCTATCCCCCCATAATTCTTCTTTCATCCGTCACTCCTTTTCACGCAACTTTCATCTCTAAGACCCCTTGTCACCGCTTAAGAGTCACCGGCGTTGGCAGGCGTCAGCTTTAGCAAAGCCACTTACTGAAGGGAGCGCGCCCCCGGTGGATGTGATGATGTTTAAATTGCTTGCACCTCTAGCAACCGAGCATCAGTTATAGAGTATGTCCTTGACAGGGCGACTCTGTCAATCATGAGGTAAAAACACTCTAAGAACTACTGTCACACTAAAGACACAATATACGGGAGTTCAATGCCATTTTAACCTTGGTGACAACCATAGACTTGGAAAAACGTTGATGTAGAATGTAAATTTCATTGACTAACGTTTATTAGTTGTTGGAATCTGTGGTTCAGTGAAGAACTTTAACATCCATGGAACCTTTCAAAGTTCTTTAATGTGGGAAAGGGTTCTTTAGTTTATTAAAATGTTCTTCACACTAAGAAAATAGTATGGTTCTTTGTGGAACCGAACATGGTTCTTATAAAGCATCACTGCAGAGCTTAAGAGTAAAGTGTAAAGCAAAATCACAGTTTTGCCACGCCTGCTAATGGAAAGTAAATTGAGAAAATGTATTGGTCATAAATATTTTTTACTGGCTACGAAACAGTATTTTGCATTATTATATTTAAGTAAAAGTTGAAGACGTGCAAAGTCACAAATTTACTTTGTTAGTTTATATGTAATAGATTTAAATCACCCATGTCACTACATCATGTTTATACCTATTGTTATTGAAATTATTGTTAGTAAAAATGCAATTTGCATTTTAATAAGTAATCAGTCAACTGGCAATTAAGTCCCAAAACCAATATTTTGGAGCTTATTGAGTATTAATCGCACCCTTATTATGGCATAAACTGACTTTTCATTGGAAAGCTTTGATGAACAATTAGCGGCGTATCTCCTTCCACAAGACCAGTGGTCTTGTAAAAACACAGGCTCATAAAAGCAGTAAAAATTTAATGACCACTTCACACAACATCAAACAAGTTCCCTCCCCTTCTCTCTGATGGCCCCTGACAACCTTTTGATGCCAATTTCTAGCCAAGTATTCCAGTCTTATTAAATAAATATGGATCAAAAGATTATACAAGCTCTCTATAACCGGCCTCCACTCCCATCATCTACCTCCCAAGACACAGTTTTCTTAAGGTAGAATTACACGCCCCATCTCATATGCAATACCCAATCCACGTTCCACTGCCATTCACCCACTGCCTGCCACTATCAAAATTAGATCATTTTTTGATGACTGTACATGTGAAGGCTAAATCTGTGGGGATTTATAGACCAGTGAGCCTTCATAATTGAACAATAATCAGATTAGTAGATTAGCTGCACTGTATTCTTGTGATGTGGGAATAACGTTACAGAAACATTATGTAAAGAAGCAGGATGCAGACATGGGTATTATGAAAAGAGGCTTTAGATTCCCGCCCTTGGGCTCTCTGGAAGGCAAGTGCTTTGTTAACCTATACAAGCGTTTGCTTTTTTTATTTCCGATGATTTGCAATTCATCGGTTTCAAGAGAAGAATCATCCGACTGCGAATCGCTCTTTCAAATAAGCGTGTGTTGACATAAACAGCACAGTGGTCAACCATCTGTTTTAAAGATAAACGAATGATCAAAGGGCATAACCAAACGTGTAAGGGCTCTCCCCCTACTGTCTCTCACTAGCCTTTCCCTTTTTGTCCTCCTTTTTTTTAAGGGGAGTTTAAAGAATGCAGAGCGGTTTCCAGGGGATACGAATGAAAAGCTCTCGGAAATGCGGGGAGGAATTGAGCTGAAGGGGTAGGTTCTGAGAGAAATCCCCCCACAGTGTTGGGACCCATGCTAGGAATCACCGGGGTTCTTCTGATCACAAAAAGGAAGGAAGAGACAGAGGAATTACCTGTCAGGACGTTCTAGGAGACCCGTTTAATGAATTTTGTTTATTAAAAAAAAAGAGCATGCTAGAGATAGACAGAGAGGCAGCGAGCAACAAAAGCTTGACGCCTCCACCTGACCTCTAACCTTAAAAAGCCCTCTCTCTGACTCTGGTGTTGTCTCCGTCTTATCTAATAAACTCTGACACGTTGTTTGGATGTCTGCAGGGAATTTCGGAATAACGCGTTGCTTTAAAATGTATTTTCTATCCCTTGTTGAACTCAGACAATACTGAAACAGCTTTATTTATGGTTTGCACAAAAGTAACTCGAGCTGTTCAAAATGACATGAACACTGTATTTAGTCGTGCTATGCTGCATAAAAATAGCCTTGTTCAGACTGTCAGTCCAAATCCAATTTTTGTGCATATCCGATTGGAATCAGATCATATTTAGCAAATGTGAACAGCAAGGAAACACACACACACACACACACACACACACACACACATAAAATAAGATTGTTTTACCTTTCATTATCCAGTTAAAGCTACATTCACATGTAGGTTTACAAATATGTTTATAAATATGTTTCCAACAATATGTTTTCAACAAAATTTGATATTTGCATGTTGCTAAGCTAACAACATGATACTCCATGAAAATACATGCCACACACACGCACACACATACACAATGTAATTCAGATTGAACTATTTTGTATCAACTTTTAGCATTAGGTGAATTATATTTTTAATCCAAATATCTCCTGCTTTGTCCATCATTTTGGATTTATTTATTTTTACCATGAAATAATGCATTGCTTAATGTGTATATCTATTTTTATTGTCATAAATTTACTGTCGCACTAATGGTGAACAGTATGACAGTATGTACGGTACAGCAACAGAAATGTGGCAATTAATGATCAGATATTTTGCACTACACCAAGCTGTAGAGCAAGGTCACAACTAGCCACATTAATGCATAATTACATACAATTAATGTATATCGTTTACACTATTACTGTTGTAGTAAATAGTTACTAATACGTACTATTCTTAATACAATTTGGAACTGTACAAGCTTGTAAAATAAATGGATTTGAAATATAATCTTTAGCAGGGAATTTAGCAGGGACCAGATATTCAAAAATTACTAATGATTACACCATGCAAAATAACAAGTATGAATGCTGCAATATCATTTTTTTTGTGAAGAAAAAGAAAAGCAACAAAACAGCCATGAGATGGGTAAACGTGTAAATTTGTTCAACTCTTGCTTGAGTGCCCATAAACGCACTTATGATGCTGCTACTAAAATAGTCTCTTCGTTTCTCTTCTAGAAGAGAAGGAGTTATTTTTCTCATTTTTGTGCTCTGGGTAAATGCAGTCATTACTCAGTGCTGTAAAAAGCTTCTGAAGTAAAATGTCAATGAAATAGCTTTGTAATTGGTAGACATACTGATGAGCAGAATGCACTTTTTCTTTAAAATACTGAAGGGAAAGGAAAGGTGTATGCTCCTCACCAGTATGTCTACCAGATACAAAACTATTTCAGATTCAGTGAAACTCATGATAAGTTGCACTATTCGTTTTGCACCCTCTAGCAACTATTGAGTAATTACATCAGACAGAGACTTCCATTTCAAATAAATGTTCTTCTTTTGATCTTTCTATTCATCAAAAAAAAGTATCATGGTTTTCACTAAAATATGTAGCAGCACAATTGTATTCAAAACTGAAAATAATAATTATTGAACAGCAAATCAGCATATTAAAATTATTACTGAAGGATCATGTGACACCTGAAGACTGGAGTTAACGAACCTGGCTTGCTGAAAATCCAGCTTTGCAATTTCTGATCGCTAGTGTATATTAGTTAAATGGCGCTGGGGGGGGGGGTTGTTTTTTTGTTTTGGTTGACAAGCGCAAACTACTTTTGTTTGGGCCTTCCAAAAGAAACGAATCCGTTCGTCATGCCCCTGGAGCTGATCCCGTGCTGGTTCGCTGGAGGAAAAATACTTCAACTTTGCGCTGTGGATCACCGGATCGGCTTTCACCGTGGACGAAAGGCGGTCCCCCAGCCCGGGTTCCCGTCACATGGTTGGTTGCCGCAAGCCGCCAAACGCTCCCAACGTCGAATCCACCGGCCAGCATCGTTCTCAAGCCCGCCCTCCTCTGCTCACTCAAGCTGGCCTCCGCATACTCTAGGCCTCCACTCATTTTAGGCCTCCGGCCTCCGCTCACTCAAGGCCGCGGTGTAGGACGCTTTTTTTTCGTTGTGAAAGGCGAAACTACTTTGTTTGGCCTTCCAAAAGAGGGCCACGACTAGAAATCAGTGGTTAGTTTTGTTTATTTACCAACACTGTTTTTTCCAGAACAGTTTGTATTCTCCCAAATTATATCAGATGGTGTCCAGTGCATTTTTATGGAGGACTTTGTTTTTTCCTGATCCTGGTAAGTAGAAACTAAACACAAATGCCGGCTGTTTTTTTTTTTCCCATGACTCACGAACTGTAAAAGTAACGTTTTTTTTAATATTCTAAAGAAATTTTGCCCACTGGACGATTCCAAAAAGCCAGGTTTGTTTTGGGCAGTGTAGAGTAGACGCTTATTGGTTTGTCCTTTTTCTCCCCGATCACAAAAATGCCCAGACATGGTTTTTATGTTTACGCCTCCGGGGCCGGACAGTACCCATCACAATATGGGTAAGGGTGGTTAACATTTTCCCGTCCAACACGCTGGAGGTATTCCCGGCCATCACACGCCACCTGGATAGCTGTGCCAATGCAGACGCAACAACCTCGCTTTTTCAGACCGATGAGCTTTGTAAAAATCGACGCGTTTCAGAAAGGCGGGGCATAGAGGAGAAACAATAATGTACAGTATGTGGAAAATAACGCGTTTTTTTAACCTTCAACCGCATAAACACATTTCATTACACCAAATACACAAAATAATGTTATTTTTAGAGCAGTCATCAAATTGGACCCCTTTTTTTTAATATTTAACACAGTTGTTATTTGTTTAGGAAAACTGAATTTAGAGAGATGATGCATTTCCCAGAAGTCTTTGCAGTGCATGTAGCCACTCAACTGAATCTGCTGTACACCTTTATATCACATAAACACCACTGACATCCTGGAAGAGTGAAAAATGAGGCATTAATGGGCCTTTTCCCACTGGCAATGACTTGAGCACATTTTGGCCATCCATTTTTCGCCTCTCTTTTTCTTTTGAGGCCGGATGAAATGGCGGTGCCATTATTGTTTGAGCAGCAAATTTGGTGAACCATTCAAACGCGATTGCCTCATGAGGCTATGATTGCGTGAGAATTTGGGTTTTTTTTCACAAGAAAAGGAAGAAACATTCAGCATGTGAAATGCATCAGACGATGGCCAGATCTATTCGCATCCATGTGAAAGTCTACGGAAGACCCGAAACGACCCTTTCGTCTTCCATCTAGCACAAATTACATAACCTAAACAGACTAGAAGACATTTCTCATCATTAGGTCAGATGGTGTGAAAAGAAGAACTCTGGAAAAAACGTCCGAAATAGGAAATAATTGGCAGCTTGTGATACCCTCATTATTGGTATGCTGATAATTCTCTGCCTGCTGCCCTCATTAAAGCTGACAAGTCACGCAGCGAGTATAAATCGGAATGCTGCAACAACAGTGTAAGCATTAGGATCAGTGACTGCTTTAACTCCCAGTGACAAGGAAAGCCTGGCCAACGACTCCTTTCCAGTCGGTGGGGAAGCTTCAGCCTCACTGCGTACCAGCGATCTAAACTGACAGCTCTCTCAAATCGGAGAAAGAGGGGCCGCAGGTCCGGCGAGGGGCCAGGGGGCCAGGGGGTGCTTCTCTGTGTCCATGCTATCGTTTTGGCCTAGTCCGATTCTGCCGCTCTGAGAAGAAGCAGGGGGGTGGTGAAAAAAGAAAAGCGATTTGGCAAGTGAGGCTACAGACCCTACTGAAGGATGCCATACCAACAACCTTGAGTGGAACATGCGAATATTTATGCCATATGTTGTTTTCTCAATCTGCTTCTTAACAAATATTAATGTAGACAGTGGAAAACAAGCTAGAAACAGCTTGGGAACATCACAGTTTCCTAAGCACCACCAGCCCTGCCTGGCAAAGTCACGGAAAAGAGATATTAAGAGTTTACTGAAGTGATAAATGTCCAAAAGGAAAGGACTTAAATTAATCATCTTTGAAGGTGACATGGTCTGGAAAGCATCACGGATGTGAAAAGTCTGTAAATGCAAACGCTTAGCGAAGAAAACCAATCCAATTACTATTAAACGGCTCTAAAAAAAAGCCTGTCACAGCACTCGAAAAATCCAAAAGTGGCAAATGAAATACATCAAGGGTGACTCAGGCAGTATGTGCCACCTCACCGTGACAGCCTGGGTATTTCTTTTTTGTGTTTGTTTTCCATGAGATGATAAACTGAGGGCTCGTCTCCTCTTTCCCCGTCACTCACAGTAAATCCTGATGGATCAGAGTTAGCATGGTGCCAGGGCTGGCGTGCTGGGCACGTGGACCGAGGTGATGGATGGCTGGGGGAGCGCCAGTGGAGAGCAATCTCTCTGCCCATATGGGCCGGTGGCGGTAGCAGGAGGCGACAGGGCAATGGCACTTCGAACGCCAGCCGTGCTTTGGCCGGCCACCAGGTCCTGTCATCACCCTCGCACGCTGAGCCTCATAAACCTCCACACCCACTAGAGAAAAAGAGCAACCAACTGCCATCCTCCACTAACAAGGGCAATCAGTGCTGTTCTAAAAGTATGAAATACGTTTAAAAAATAAATAGATAGATACATATATACAGTATACATTGATTTATAACATCTGTTTCCTGGCCGGGCAGACATCACACATTAAAGCGGAGGCCAGAGGGTCTTGCGTCAGTTTGACGCCGCTGCTCAGGTCTGATATAACGTGAAGCAAAAATAGAATGATGGCTTGGATCTATTCTGTTAAGAGATTTATGATTCCAGGCTTGACTCTGAGCTGCTTGTGCACAGATGATTCATTGGTTCGCTTTACATCTGTGTTCACAGAAAGGCACTGGCATTCAAACTGTAAAACAGAAACTAGACAAAAACGTGAAATCTCGACATGAAAAGTATATCACAATTTCAGCCATTGGCTTTACTGATAGGGATGCCACAGTCCTGAAGACATCACTAAAACATCACAGTCCTTATGTTCAAGAGGAAGCGATTTGGATAAAGACTGAACATTTTTATCTGAGGACTGAAGTGTGCAATTTCTGTGCCACTAGCATTGCCAAAAGGAATTATGAAAATAATGATTGAACACTCCAACTGTCTACCATTGGCTGGGCAAGCAGAACAAACAGCATTTTCTGATTAAGGTCCATATTCTGGTTAAGCTTGACTTTGAAAAATCACTTTTACATGCTTCATAGCAATTGGAATATCTCTAGATAAATGTAATCAGAACATACACATTAGTCAATATCTTGACAAAACCAGAACTACCTAAATGTATTTTTAGTTAGGACTGCAATTCCAAATAAGGTGTTTACATGACCTGAAATTCAGATTATGCCAATTCAGGCATATGTCAGTTGTCTTATTCAGAGTTCAATGCAATAAAAAAAAAATGCTGGCTTAATCTACAACAGCTTTTATGCTTCCATAATTGGAAAAGTTTTCAGGGGAATCAACCAACAAACAGTGGTCTGTGAATGTATAACTAGTACAGGAAAAAGCATTTGACAAAAATATATTCCAGCTTTAATTACTTTGCCAATATTAAAGTTTTTGTATGAAAAATGGTAAAATGTTATGAAAAAAGTTGTTTTTACATAAAATTTTTGTCCCCCCCTTAGTCCTGTGACCTTTTTTTTTGCTTATCTGCCATATTTGTGATACATTTTACATTTCCCAGAAACAAATATGTAAAGTAGTGCTGGCAAACAATTAATTGCGATTAATCGCATCCAAATTAAAAAACAATTGTTTACATAAAATATGTGTGTACACTGTGTTTTATTATGTATATATAAATACAAACACCTGCATGTATATATTTAAGAAAGCAAAAAATGTGTTACTGGTTTTATATATTCAATTATTAATTTATATATAATAATATAAGATATTAAAATATGAATATAAAAATGTTTATAAAACGTAAATATTTTTTCTTAAATGTATACATGCATGTGTGTGTATTTATTTATTCATAATAAATATACACAGTACACACTTATATATTATGTAAACAAAAACTTTTTTATTTTGGATGCGATTAATCGTGTTTGACAGCCACTAATGTAAAGCAAGGAAAAAAATGCTGTTTCACAATATTATGGCAATATATCCATTCAGATCCAGTCCTCCTGCTTTCTATATAGGAACCTTTAGGGACACTGTGCAATTAATTTTTTTTTTATGGCTCTGCATGTTCCCCATAAGTTTTTTTAATTATATTGGTTAGGGCAGAGCTTCAATAATCTCATTAAAATCGGTAAAAGTTTTAATTTGTTTTCATTGAAACAGTTTTTTTTGAGAGATAGCCCTTGTTTACTGGTCAACAAGGTTTCCCTTTGTTAACGTTTACCATTTGAGCTTGTTGTATAGCCTGTTGGATTTTAAATCCACATTTTTCCAAGCCAGATCCCATTGTCCTAAGCCATAATATTTCCCTTCATTCTTCTTTCCTTTCTTTTTTTGTTTTCAAGCTGTGCCCACAATAAAGACATCATAATAGGCAAATAGTGGTTTTTTTTATAAAAGAGAGAACTGATGCCCCATCAAGTTTTTCCTAAAAAAAAAAACAATTTTGGTGTTATATATTTTTTTTCCTTCCCCCGGGGGGTTTGTGCTGCAGCTGGAGTAAGGGGGTGTTGTTCATTCCTAATATATTTCCAAGAGTCCCCCCCCTGTCCAAACAATGAAGTAACGTAAAAATGAAAACCTATAAAACAAAAATATTAAGTGTATGAATATTTGTATACAGTAAACCACAAAAGGATTTTTTGATGTGCAAAAAAGGTGAAAATAAGAGAAAAAGCAATTAAAAGAATCAAAGCAGATCCCACAACATCTGTCTGCCCTTATTAGAGCATTTAGCAGCTCTGTACTTGAGGGACTGCCGGAGATTAAAGGGTTCGACTCATCAGGCCAAATTGAGTGTTCACCCTGAAATTACTGAGCACATTCAACAGCAAATTAGTTCACCTGGTATCGGCAATGAGCATTGATTCGCTCTGGCTGACCGGACTGCTGTAACAATGCATTTCCTCAGTCTTGAACCAGACCAAACAATCAAAGTGGTAATCGTGATGCCTTGCAAGAGGTAAGTAAAGCAGGATTAGGCCTTGTTAAGATGCTGCATTAAGTAAATATAGATTACCTCTTCAGTTACAGATTCAGAGAGCATTGGTTTGGTTCTGATGTTGCATATTCTCGACAACATAAGAAAAGGGACCACAGAGATATCATTGCTACAGTCCAGCACTTTTTTATGCATCCATCATAAATGTGTTAATATACTGAATACAATTTTTATATTGAGACATGAAGTCACATTAAGATATGTTAAGTCAATTTTGAAATTGTAAATATAAAAGTCCAAATTTCCCCTATTTTTTATTTATTATATATATTTTTTTTTTCCTTTTTTTTTTCTGAGGCTGAAAAAGGATTTTTTCTATAGATGGTTCCCCTTCCTCCAGCTCCTTTTGTTATAATTTTGAAGAAAAAGATTCCCCTATGCCTATTTGGTTTTCTAAATATTCCAGAACTGTGATCAATAATTTCCTTTTTTTCTTCCGTTCCCTAATCCAAATTTGTTTAGTAATAATTGAATATAATAATATGTTTTAAGTGAGTCCTCCATATCACTTTTCTTCTGATTTGTAAAAGACACTTCCATAATGAAATCATGTTCAATCAAGTGAAACTATTTTGGAGGGAAAAGCAGATATCACTGAGCATTAGCAATGGCTTTTTGTGAATTCTTCATTTGTGTTACTAAAAAATTGAAGTATTATGGAATTATAATCAGTAATTATGTATGATAATATCAACTTTCCAAACAAACAACAAAAAACATTAAAATTGAAAATCATCAATTTTACACCCTTGAGCAAACTCTCAATCCCTCACTTTGCAAAGTGCATCCTGTTAGGCATTGTGTCCATTTTTTCTAAAATATTTTATCCTGTCAAATATATGCTTGGACTTTGGAAATTGAATAGGCTGTACTGATAGTTTGAAGGTTCATGGGGAACTTGCTATAGAAAATGTCAAAGGAATAAACCAGATTGTCCTTATGAGATCTTGTGGGACTATTCATCTGGAAGATGACCAATGTTTCTATTTCTGGAAATAGTATTGATAGAAAATAATCATTATTCACTTGTGCCAGTAGTTCAAGGTTTTGTGAATGCATCCAACACCGCAGTCAAAGATAGCAGATGAACTATTTCTGATACTTTGCAATAAAATAAGAACTGCAGTGCAGCCTGCTGTTTCTTGGATTTAAAAAGGTCCTGTCTCCAAGAGAGCAACTCCAATAACAATGTACCACAGTGCACTTTATAATCCCATAAACATTATTCTATCTGCACATATGGCACACAAAAGATGAGAGAGAAGCAATCCTGGTATGAATATCATGTCTTTGTATTCACTGCATTAATGAAATTCATTAGTAACAGTTAGCTAGCACTAATCTACTGAAATTGAAATATGAGGCCAGTATTGAGGGCAGAACGTAAGTAAAACGACAACTTCATTAGCATAACTACAACCGTGCATCATAAAAGTCTTATTAAAAATTGCTCCCTAAATTGCCATATTAGTTTCTTTATGAGGTAATTTCTAAATTTCTTTGCTACATACGGTAATAGAATCGTCCCCCTTTTTAGCCTCCAGTGCCCGTTATTAAACCACTCACTTTCTTTTGTACAAACTTTATTTATTTAATCCACTCAGAATGTAATGAACGATATGGCTAGTTCAACCATTTTCCACATTGCAGGAGTACCTGAGTAATTTTAATTAATATTATTTTTTTTTTTTTTTTTTTTCAGCAAAACATTGTGCCAAATGTGTGGTCAAACATATCATTGTTAGCTACAACTTAGATTTTTTTTTTCTTTTAACTGAGATTCTGCTTTGGTCACCAGTTTTTTGAAACAAAACCGTCAAAACGTTATATATATATATAATATATATATAATAATATAATACATATATAATAATGGGTCCACACGAGGTCCCAACACAATTTTCCAATTCGAGGCCGCGAATTTCAATAATTAAAATTTGAGTCGCGCGCAGATCACTAACTGCCAGAAGCAGTGTTGCCAATTTAGCTAGATTTAGCGACTTCACCGCCCCTTTTGAGACTTTTTTTTCAAAAAAAAAAAAAAAGTTTAGGGGACAAAGTTATAGCAACTTCTCTTCTTTGACAAACTTATCTAAGGTTTCTCATCCTTGCCCACTTGATCTACGTTTCATCTTTTATATAGAGCTCAATTGAAAGCAGTTGGCAACACTGGCCAGAAGCAGCTTCTGTCGAAGAAGACTGGATCAAAACCGTCAGACAAACACATCTCCGTCTCTGTGAGTTATCGAAAAACACATACAAGAAAATGTAATTGTAAAAAAATAGTTGTCGAAAATGCAGTTGTCATTTAGGTGCGGTCACATTAACGAAATTTCGCAGGCAAAAAGGTAGTGTTGCGAGTTGAGATGAAGCACAGTTGACGCAAGTCACGTTGCTTTCTCATGGTCAACGTGGTGAATTCACAAAACCTGTTTGAACCTTGAACTTGAAATCTGCTTGTGGAAATCCGGACCGCATGGAATGACTTCGCCCGCGAAAATTTCGGGCGGTGAATGTGATGGACAGTCTTCTTTATAATAGAAGTTTAATAGTCTTCACAATGGTATTCTCTATATACACGTTCTAGATCAGGTCATTTTCAAAATAGCTTTATTGATTGATTGATTTCTTAGTTATTTTTGAAAAGATGTTTTGATAGCTAATCAACTGGCATGAACAGAACAATCCACTGGACACACTGTATGCTCACTTCTATTCGTCAGACGCTTGTTTTCATTCATTGCAAAAATTAATTATTGCACAACCCACACTGACACATCTGAAAATGCTTAACTCACCTTGCAGCGTAAGCGTAAAATATCATATACGCTTACTGAGATGATACTGAAAGACCAAACAAAGATACACACGTAGAGAAAAAGATGCATTTTCAATGTGATTGTAGCCTAAGGTTTCCCAGACTGGGGTTCCTGAGTTGATTAAAAGCTAATAATTAAATCATAAAAATCAGGTCAACTTTATTGATAATCTGTTATAATCAGATTTCACAATGCACAAAAAAATGTTCTGTTGCTGCTTTTGTTTCATTTAGATTTAGGCCTAAAATTTGAAATGATGAGGCCACACAGGGTTGTAACTTTATTGTAGTTTTAAATCTTTTGCTAAGGATATTACAGTAGGTATTCGAAAAGGTGTTTCACATCATGACTGGATTGCTGTACTGACCAATCAGCATCCAGAACTAGAACGTTAATCTAAAAACTGTCACACGTTTTTAATCATTTTCTTTTATCGTCTTAAACTGCAAAAATGGGGCTGGACAGGGTCATGACCTTCAGATTAATAATTAAAGCTGAACTTTAATAGACTTTGGAAGGAGTAAGAGGCGAACAGAGGGATTGAAGAATCAATCTCTGCAGGATTTGGTTTCAGGGTGGTGTGAAAGTCAGGAAGAAGGAAAAGGTAGACACAAAGGGCATGTTCGGATATGCCAATAAATGAATGGTGAATGCTTTTACCCTGATTAGAAATATTGTGATTTTTCACTGCTGTCAGTGGGATAAAGGAATCAGCAACATTGCACTAGTTACTGGCTTTTTCATAATTGAGACTTTAGCTGCTAGCTGTGCCCACAGCTCATCATTAATCAAATGGGCTAAAGCTACGACACTGTGACAGCTTCAGACAGCATTAGATGAAGAAAGTGCTTTTCAGGTAGCCAGGCAAACATTACAAGTCATTTATCCACTACTGAAGTACTTAATTGTTTTCCCTCAGCATTATTATCTATTTATCTATTCATTTCTTTTTCCTTCCTGGCTTCAGCATAGTTAATATACCTTTCATCCAGCTCCATTAGGCAGAATCAAGTCGCCTGGATCATTTATATCCCCATGACTGAACTTGTGTTGATGAAAAGCCTGGCTATTTAGCTTGCTTTGATAAGTGTAAATGCCATTTTGTTTCATGGAAGCCCAGAGGAAAATTCTATTCTATTGCTTAGAGGTTCTCCTTTTATAGCTTTGGAGTATAATGAAGCTGCCAGTTGTTTCATTTAAGTATTAACGTTGTCTCAGATGTTCTCCAAAACATATTTGGAAAACTATGTTCTTTGTGGGTTTATAAAATGAGCTGATTTTTGATAGTTTCTTGATCATTTCAACATGCTCTATATTGCAGAGAAACTATTTTAATATTATCTTTATGTTCGATTTAGATGATTTTAAACTATGTTGGGTTGCCAGAGACCCTAAAATGATTTGTGTTTTCAAAATATAGTAATTGTTTCACCTTTTTTTTTTAACATGTCTATCTGACCTAATTAATTCAGGGATAATAAAACCCCTGAGAGAGGCTGAACATTTACACTGTATAATTGCTGGTGTTCTGTACATCTGTTTGTTTCATTTATCATATATTATCTTACATATTCGATCATAAACTCTGGAGATTTCATTTTACTGAATTAAAAGGGCCTACACTACATAAGGTTTCCGCAAATGCACCTAAATTGTTGACCATCAAAAATGTATGGGTGAAATAGTTTGAATGACAAATCCCATTATCAAAGTTAAGGATGTTCATTAATTATCTGGTTTAATTGGATGGAGGCAGGCGTAGAGTGTCTTGTCTTGAGTGGTCATTGCCGGCAGAGGACCAGCCTTGTGTTTCAGCGTTCCATTAGAAAGCAGCATGTCCCCCAAATCCCAGTATTACACCGTGCTTTATTGATTAATGAATATAGTTTATTATAGAGAGGAGGCATGTGCATCTACTTAAATTTACAATTAATCAATGCTCCATCATATTATGTGCTGAGGTAAAGGTATAGTGGCCACTACGGAAGAGGCAACGTCAAACGTGCAGTTATACGGCCTGCGCTGCTGCACGGTGACTTAACAGTGACTTAAGACTATTTCATTGTGTTAATGCTACCTGTCCCATGTGACAAATGCTCCCCTCAGAAATTGAATATAACTGCTGTTGATGGACTCGCCGCCATATCGTGGGTCTATCACTCAGTCAAGCCCACCAGAATAATGTAGCACCCTGTGCACCCTACAAAACCATCTATTAATCTCCAAAAGGAGGAAAACGTGCCTGAAGGTTCAAATACATCATTGTTAAATCAACAGTGTTATATTAAGCAGGGAACGGATGCAAGCTTTAAGGAACCCAGGGCAATAGGAGGATACATTTCAACTTTCTGAAATCCATTCAAAGCCATTATTTCCCAGAGAAGCGTGACATATGACATGTTAAATCCAGCTTTAGAAAAGCCATAATTGATCATAAATTTTAGTGGCATGCCTCAAGAGTACCATAGTTGTTTCCATTAGGGTATATAGCCGACATTCTGAAGGGCCAAGAATATAATAATAATAGAGCATAGATAACATTTGAATTTTTTTTAAATGTCCATTCAAATCAGGTGTCCCTCGTGTACACATGCAAAACTAATGTTAACATTGAATAGCTGACATCATTTTTACTAGTTATTTTGTAAACATGGCAACACAAATTGAGTAACTGTACATGTGTGTGTTGTGTATTTGTATTTTCTTCTTTAGTTGACAGTGTATTAGTATTTGTGTCCCAACATTGTGCTTCAGTCTGTTGCACTTTAAAGGAATTCATTTTTTGATACATCAAAAACCGTTATCATAATGCCATCACGTTTCTTTCAAGGCTAGACAATAAAATCTTGTGCTTTATGTTTTAGTGCACAAATAATAGCATTAAATCTCTAAGAGCACAGTAGTTTCACTTCTTTGCACACAAAGTAGCACATGTCAAAAATGAAACTCAAGATAGCCCTTTTTTAAACCTGAAATACATTATTTGCCTAATAAGTCTTACTAAAAATGCACTTACTTCAGTGCTTTGATAAGTGTGACAATTTATTATTGTAATTTTTTTTACCAAAACCCAAGTCATTCTGTCAGACTGGAAAAAGCACCTGTTTCATACAATGACCCTTAGAATTATACATGCTACAGACCAGCGACTCTGCAGTCTACAAGCTGCAAGCAGCAAGACCCTTGTCACTCAAACATGCATGCCTGAAAACAATTAGCCCTGTTGTGGGGTGAGAGGTCTTTACGAGACATCTAAAGGAACATTCCCCATGGGACCTTCAGAGCAGTGAGATGAGGGCAGTGGGAACAGGCACAGAAATCACAGGGGAGTTTCAACTTTTCACCAAACTCCTTCCTGTACAAGATATTGTAGAACATATTTTTCCCAGTTACCCACAGAAATGATGATTGAGGCATTCAGCAGTTTTTCAACAGATTACCTTTATTTTCTGGGTTCTTATTTTTATCTGAAAATGGACACTGGATGATGATTATGAATAATCAATACTGCCAAGAACACCCAGAACCCTTGTTGTTCAGACCCTCATTGCCAAAGTTTCATATAGTATTGCAAATATATTTTTAGAAATGTATTTTCTCGCACCCTATTATGACATTTAGAAGCAGGTTTACTGCTGTGAGGCCTTTATTGTATTATATCCTAAAAATAATAATAACAATACAAGCTTTTGACAAAATAAAATACTGTAAATTTCTGAATGTAAAACCTACACAGAAAACATTTTGGCACCTATAATTAATTATATAACCTGATCTCATGAAAGTGTGTTTTAATGTCACGATTTTCTGTTTCTATTTGGCGTACTATTTATACGCAGAAATTGACTTTGGCGTGCAAATGATTTGCAATGAATAGGATTAGGTGTGTGGGGTAGATGCGTATTTTATATATGCCAAAATGTGTATCATATGCATGCCATCAAAGTTGCTATCATATGCACGCAAAAACTGCATATTATATGCATGCCAAACATATGCACACCAAAGACAGTTTCTGCATATAAATAGCATGCAAAAAAAACAAACAAACAAACAATAAAACACATTTTCATGAGACTGAGCTCTAAATAATAATAACAATAATCATAATTAGGGATGCTCCGATCGATCGGCTGGAGATCGGTATCGGCCGATAATCACATTTTATGACTCGATCGGTACTCACTAACTTGTCCGATCTCAGGAACCGATCGCAATTTGATGATGTCAACGCGTGACGATGTACATGATGCGTGGGTACATAAATGATTTGGTGCCACAGTCATGTCATCGCTGGTGTGGAAATGCTGTGACGTTTCGAGAAACAATGAAAAATTTGCTGTTTGTCATGTATTTTTTGCATGATGATATGATGAATAGATGGTTAACTTTTAACAGCAGATTCAGTGAAGTTAGAGCTGATCTGTGCCTCACTGCACACATATGTGCCGAATATATATATAATAGTATATATATTATTAATATATAATTTATAGTGTAAATAAACCATGAACTTAGGACCTGGTGCTGGTGCTTTTTTTTGGTCCATTCAGTTTTACTGTAAAAACTTGAAAAAAAAACTAACATAAATACTGATAAGCTATTATTATTATATTATTATTATTAATACAAATTCTACTAATAAGACACATATCGCGCACACCAAAGATTAACGAGCTTCTGGATTCATGAATATTAATCGGGTTGTGTGCATTCGCTCGAACTGATTTGCTGAAATCTAAACAGGGACGATAATAGGTGAGCGCCGGCCAATGAGATTGCCGTTTGCGCATTATTTCCGCCCACTACCGGAAAACCCGGCATTTCTTAAAAGCTGAAGAATTCCAAAGGAACTCCTTTATTTTTTCAGGGAAATACAACAAAGTATATCGTTTACATATAGCGCATCAATTCTGCATGTTTGTAGTCTCTCTCTCTCTCCTCTCTCATCTCCCTCTCTCTCTCTCTCTCTCTCTCTCTCATCCTCTCTCCTCTCTCTCCCTCTCCTCTCGGGTCTCGGAATCCGCCTCCCCTCTCTCTCTCATCTCTCCTCTCCTCTCTCCTCTCTTTGTGCTAGTGAGAGAAAGCGTCAGTGAGTCGTGCGCCTTCACACTAGAGTTTACGTTACGCCAAATACACAAAACACAGGTGCGCTGCGCATCCATTCAAAAGAACTGAAAAATATCACAGCTCGCTTGACAAAGAGTGAAACTCTGAAGCGCTCAGTCAAAGTGTTCTGCGAGTGAAAATATATCTGTGCTAAACTTATACTCAGCCTCCAACTCACACACCGGCGAGTAAAATCTGATAATTTATTAGCAATTGGCTAATATTAGACTTAATTTAGTCGCCCAGAGTGAGATTTAGTCGCATATGCAAGTGATTTATTTACTCGCAATGTAGAGGGTTGTAATTTATTATTTATTTTATCCACCCGCGACCCACCTGCAAATAATCAGAATGCATTTTTTTTATTACCCGACCCTCAGATATCCGCAGCACCCATGGATATAGGACAAGCAAAGTATGTTTGCTACGTAAATCAGACGGACTTACTGACAATGCAAATGCATTCTCTGCAGCGGATTCTTTCACGCGAGAAGAAACAAGAGTTTCCCATAAACGTCTGAACTCAAAGCAGCGAATGACTCAAAAACGCTGCTCAATCAGGCATATAGCCAGGTTCCAATCCACAGTTTTTTTCCGCGAGGGAGGAATTGGCTACTTTAACAACTGGTGCATGGGTTGTTTGTTTTCATTCATGTCCTGCGGGTTGAAGCGACCCCAGTAACTTGATATTTAGTCCCTGGAATGCGAATTTTACCAGTTGAACCCCGCCAAAACACATGTATTTTACCCTCGGAATGCGATTTTTAACAGGAACCCGCCGAAAATGTTCGAAAGATAGTCTTCCTTCAGAAATACAGTGATATTTAAAAATCAAAACGAGGCGCGGGTGTTTTTATATGAATACTGCTTATGTTTATTCAACAAGTCCCCCCTTTTAGAAAATCGGTCAGTTTTGATATTGTGGCGAGCGCCACAATTAAATAAATGTATGGGAAACACATCCCGCAGCACAACCACCTGAGCCCAACTTCAGCCTACACATCACCTTAATTTTAACTGCGTTTGAAGCCAGACGGATAAACAAACACAGACCGGAAATAACTTCGGGCCAGGCGCGTGCGCCCGATGAAACTGTCTAAAGCTTGAAGCATCGAATCGGTCATCATATCGGCCAATCACCTGACAGAAAGCGGTACTCGTATCGGCTGCAAAAAATCCTGATTCAGAGCCATCCCTAAATAATAATAATATCATACGCATACTATAATAATAAACAATATTTTGAATCATTATAATTAAATTCAGAACATTGAAAAGAGTGGCCAAGATTTTCTTCAGAATATGTTTAATTTTGCATGACCCTTGAAAGTGCGTAAAGCATCAGTTCTGTCTTCATGGATTTCCTTTATTTTTACATTCAAACAGCTTCAGTGTTTTTGGACTTTATGGTGGTGGAGTTTACAGCAAAAAAGCACTGCTCTGAGATCATCAGGGGCATCTTCAATCGTCCGCAAGCGTCTGGCAGGACTGGTGGATACCTTGTTAGATTGAGGTGCTCAATCAAGGCGGCTGTAGAGTGCCAAGTCGGTTCAGAGAGAAAGAGTGGTGATTACAAGGCTATGGGCGCGCAGAGCAGGGGAAACGGACTAGCTCTCCGCAGGTGGCCCTCTGACATTCAAGCCTGCATTTTCTGAATCAGTCTTGAGTGATTAGGGCAGCGACAGGCAAAGGACAGATCAAACAATTATTTCCTCTCTTCCACCTGTTTTTTTTCCTTGGCCTCATGAAAGCGGCAGGTCATTTTTTCCTCTCCTTTCTCTTTCTCCACATATGACTTCTTCTTTTCTTTAAAACTCAAAAGAATATTTGGAGGTTAATGCAGCTACATTGATTGTTTTGTTGGCAAACATTTTATTGTGAAGAAGACAACAGTAAAAATTGAAGAAATTTGAAGAAAATTAAAGACACTGTTAAACAGACAGTTCACCCAAAAATGGAAATTTCCTGTCATTCCAAACCTGTAGCTTTAACTTAATTTCTTCTCTGGAACACAAAAGTGGATACTTTGAAAGCCATTAGGGGCTTTCGTTTTATGGGCGGAAAAAAACTACACAAAAAAAAACACTGAAACATTTTTTTTTCAAAACTCTAATTACTATTACTTGCTTTTACTTTTCAACAAAGCTAAGACACTTAACTAGATTTCCAAGATTTAATCAATTTGTATAGTGTGATATGCTGAATGTTTCAGACCACATAATTATCCACAGAAGTTTACAGAATTTCACCAGTAGTCCACCAAAATAAAATGGTTTAAAGTGTTGAGTTTTGAGCATTTGAAAATGAAGATATTATTATTATTATTATTATTATGCTTCGTGTGATTGTGTGTGAACACCAGTGTGAATGTAATGTGGACTGAGACTATTACAAATAAAAACAGGTTTGAGTCCACTTTAATGTCCAGCTACAATGTCAAAATAAAACATTTCTATCTGTTCAGCTGCATGGCATTTGACGATTAACAGACATGAGCGAACCGTGAACATGCAAATTATTGATATATTAAATTTGAGGGGGTACTTCAGGTAAATGTTTTGGGAACCCCTGCCATAGAGTTTAAAAGAGAAGCCTCAGCCATTTCAAATGGCCGCAGTATCACAGGAATTCGGCCACTAAGAAAGCCAGAAGACCTCAGCAACCACTAAAAATGTTCTAGCAACCACTGAGAACAACCTAGCAATGCTCTAGCAACCAGCCAGCACAACATCCATCCCGAAAAATGTAAACATGTTACATGTTAGTTTTATGTTGTTGAATGCAAACTTGAGCTGAAAGGAGAAGTGATCAATTTTGATAAACAACTGAATGGTATTAATTCTTCAATTTAGTAGCATTGTGTAAGCCTGTGTGCTGGATAAAATGGAGAGCATCATGAAATGGGGAAATTCCTACATGTTGTAAAGATCCTTTCACAGCCCATAATGCAGGCAGTGTAGCATCCAGCACAAGGGGGCAGCATTCAAACCACAGCTGCTTTAGCCAGGATATCCACCTGAAACAACAACCATAAAAACAGCAGCCAGTCTGTAGGTTTCACTCTCTCTCCATGGCTTCATGTGGAGCTGTGGAGGCATACGACCAGAACCTGCTCTCTTTACCTCGGCCTTCACACCGCAGCCTACCACTGATTCACATCACAGAATGCAGCTCAGGCTTGCCTGGCCGCTGACATTGTTGTCCAGAACTACAGCGGGGACTCCCTTTTGATGTGGTCTTAAGACGTTTCCATGTCTTCCAGGGAAAATTGGCAAGGCCTTGCGATTTAGGGGGAACCCTGGTAAAAGTTTTAGAGCTGCCTTTTGGCTGAAATCTTAGAAACGGTTTAGTTTTGTAAAATAGATGAAGATATTGTTTAACGTCATGATATTATCAAAGTTGACTCAATTTATTTCCTTAATAGTAATAGTAAATAATAAAGTAGCCTTAGGTGTGCTTATTTTGTTTTCTGAATCTGACTTTGTGAAAGAGTGATAATTCTAAAATGTAACCAATACAATGACGTCATGGTTATATTTGCATATTGAATTTCGATTGGTCTTTTTTTTTGTTTTGCTTACACCTATTTGCATACTGAATTGTGATTGTTCTCTTTGGTTTTGCATCTATTCATATGGCCTTCTTGACACTACATATAGGACAAGTTTTTTTGGCCTTTAAACCCCACCAAGTCACTTTCATTTCCCACCAACTGTTAAGCAAAATAGGCAGGTCCTGCTAAAATGTAACCAACAAGATGGCATTATGGTTATATTTGCATACTGAATTCTGACTAGTCTTTGTCCTTACACCTATTTGCATACTGAATTGTGATTGGTCTCTTCCATGTTGAATCTATTCATATAGTGTTGTGTATGTCATGATGACACAACCTGAACGCCCATGAAAAGAAAAAGAAAGAAACTTAAACCTCTCCTCAGAGGGATTTCTGTCTTTCCAATAACATTTCGCTATATGAACATTTAAAAAACATAATTAATGCTGTAGTTTTAATATAATACACACCAGTGCAGGACAATTAGAGGTTTATTTAGAGCTATACGCCAGAGCTGCAAGCTAATGATACCTGGAGTTAAAAGCATACAAAGGGGGTCACTAAACCTGGGATCAATTTATATGTAGGTTCAGTTGGTCCACAACTAGGGAACATCTTTATAAACTATAAAACAACATGCAATATAGGGAAAATCCATTTTGATAGTTGAAGAGGGATCATGTGTATTCGTAGAGGCTGAATAAGTGGGAAATTGTTTGTTTTTTAGGGATAGGGATGTTAACTTATTGTACAAATTGGACACATATCGTTTATTAGAAATTTACCTGAAAAGGTCTTCAAGACTAAAATGAAAGTGAACTTAATTTTTACATTTTCCAGAAAACGTGGTGTTAGGATGTTGTGGGTGGTTGCCAAAGTGTTCTCTGTGGTTTAAAATAAGTTGCTACGTGGTTGCTGGTTGCTAGGTGGTTGTTCACTCGCCCCAAGTGCCTTTAGTGTAAGTCTATAGGACTTTTATTTTTGTCCTCGCCCATTTAATTTTATACTTCTATATTTGGAAGCAGGTTGTAGTTTGTAGTGTTTCCTTAAGAAAGGCTGTGAGGATACTGGCTGTGAGGTGAACTGGTAGAAATGTCACAAACACTGTGTGTTGCTAAAAGTATTTGGAATATAACAGATTCTCTGTTTTAATTATGCAACCACCAAATACCAAATTAATTAAGTTAACATGAGTTTCAGTACAGATGAAGGGTGAGGGAATTGTTAAAACAAGACCCAGGGGGCGGGGGGAAATGAAAATGAAAGGAAGTTAGTGTCTTTTCCCCCAATTTGCACAGTCATATAGCATTAATTTTTTTGTGTGCTCCAAAGACCAGCTTCAAAACCAGCCTGGTGCTTCAAAGGCAAAGGATTAGAGAGTCTTTATCCCATAATTAATATGGTGGAGGAGAGAGTGACAGCACCTGAGGACGGGCCAGAGCAGCCAGCTTCCTGCTGAGGCCACAGAGAGCCTGCTTACCCACAGTGCAATGCAGCCCAAACCCATCAGCCAAAACACAATAACCCACGTCTCCTTCTGTCTCTATTGATGGAGCATAATCTATTTCACAAGCCGTTTCTCCTTTTTCATTTAAGGGATGCTGAAATACATGCGTCTGATTGTGAAGCGCAAATGAAAGTGAGTCTCCTTTTCACTGTCCTGGTCGCCCTTGAAACGTATCCTGGGAAATTCTTGACACGTTTTTTGGCCTTTAACCCCACCAGGTCATTTTCATTTCCCACCAACTGTTAAGCAAAATAGGCAGGTCCTCTACTGGCTCTCTCTCAGCCTCTCTCACTCTCTCTCGCCTCCAACTCTCTTTTATCTGGCATAGAGCTGCTGTCTGGGGCCACCGTTCTTTTATGACAATACAGAGCTAAATCTGTGATTTCAAATATTCACATATTGATTTTGTTTGGCAAGTTGGATAATTTAAAATGAATAAATGAAATTAAGAATGTTTTGAGATTGCATTCTATATTTTGACATTGCCTTTTTTTTTTTGCTTTTTTTTTTACAGGAATGGCATAACTGACACAGTAATTGGCACATGAATCATGGGGAAAATTGGGAGAGGAAAAAATTTGGAAAAGTAGTCTGAGAGAGGGGATGACTCAAAGGGTGTGTTGATTTGAAATTGCCAGCGGTTTTTTTTTTTTTGGAGAATTCCCTTCTTTCTTTGAAGTATGCACCCTACTGAGTGCCCTAACTTTGAGACAGAGGGGCATGAACAGAGTTATTTTTATATCTTGTGGGAGAGGGGCTTTCCCCAGGATTATTTGTCTCAGAGCATTAAAAAAAATCATTGGACTATTGTATTGTATAAATCTCAAAACTTGAACAATCTTGAAGAAATCTCAGACTTTTCATTTTTTATGTTCCTTTGGAAGCCACCATACTATGACAACATTATAGTGCCACATAAAATAAATGTAAGTTTACGAGATATTAAAGTCATAATAAATTGAGAATAAATTCAAAACTACAAAAATAAAGTCATATCAAAACAAGATTAAAGTTTATATTATTTTGAGAATAAAGTCTTAGCAATATAAGTTTAAAGTCACAATATTTTGAGAATAAATTATTATTTTGTGTGTAAAGTCAGCATTATGAGATTAAAGTTTGTATTTTAAGAATAAAGTTGTAGCAATATGAGGTTAACCGTCATGATATCTTGAGAATAACGTAGTATAGTGTGTGAATACATTTATTTAATGTGAAAATTCCACCACCTACTGCCAAAAAAATAAATAAATGTCTGTGGCATCCAACCTTTCATTCTTAACATGCATTTAACATTAAAAACAATATAAATGTTCTGAAGGTTAAAGTGGGCTCTAACTCTTTTTTTTATATTACGACTTTATTCTCAAAACATAACTTTAATTTCATATTGCTATGACTTTAATCTTGTAATTTTGATTTGTAATTTTCTTTTCACATGACACTAAAATCATATTGTTAATGAGGTTTTTTTTTCTTTGTCTGTAAAGGCTTAAAAACGTCACTCATACTGTAGGTATAGATATTTTAACTGGAATAGAAAACAAACATATGAATTTTTTATTTTTTTTTTTGAGAGAGAGCCAATAATATAAATATGCTGTATTTTTATGGCCTTCCATAACTTTCTCCATTGACAACCCCTTATGAAATGCATGTCTGTTTTCTATGGACCCCCTGCGGTAACTCTTTTGGCAGTCTTATAGCGGGGTCAGTCGAGGAACAGAGTGGAGAGACTGATTCTGGCTGTTCCCAGCCCATGCACATCCACCCTTGCATCTGCTCCCTTCCAAACACACACACGCGTGCGCAACACACACACACACACACACACACACACACACACACACACACACACACACACACTGCTGCTACATCCCTGCATGCTGTTTGCCTTAAGGAGTCAAGCCTCGACAGTATTCAAGACAAAAGAGGAGAAATGAGAACGAGAGGGGAAAAGAATCACTCCAGCTGCACAACGTCTTTTTTTCTTTATCCATGCAAAAGCCGCTACACTCTTTATGGGCATCAGTGTGGAGGAATAATGCGACCTTTGATGTTGGTTTACAGTATCGCACTGGGGCATCACTAAGGCCACAACTAAACCCTTACAAAAATGTCTAAAGGAATTACGAAACACACCGTGGGGACCGTTAATAAATTGCAGGCATTTTAAATCAAACCGACGGGCCCAATGGAGAACGGTGACGCTCATGAAAGACACTGTGACAATTTCCAAGTCACTGATCCAGCAGCAAGACAAGATCATACAGATGCACATAAGAAGGTCAGACTTTAGAGGAGGTTGAGAGGAAAGTAAGAAGGACAGGGGACTTGTTAAGGCTTTAATCTCCAAGCACTGGGAGCGAGATCCATCCTTATCTTCTCCCAGAGGGCACTGATCAATCAAGACCTGACTCGCTCAAACTGTTTGCGCTGGGTTCTCCATCTATCACCAGGCATGCTCCTCCACCATGTCCAAATATGTGGCCGTGGAAAAAAAAAGAGTCTCTTTCAATTAAGTACCTTGAGATAGATTCACTCTGCTTGATGTATAGTGCATGGATAATTAGCTAAACCGGGTCTTTAATGAAATCGAGGGGTAGGGGTATAGGTTTATTTTCCGAGCTTCTGCAAGCATGAGCTAGAACGAAAAGGAGAACGGTCCCATCCCTCAGAAATGGGAGGTTAATGAAATAGTGACAGAAGCTCTTATAAGTGGCTTTCTGAATGAGTCGAAGGGAGAAATGCAGCTTTAATGGCAAATTCATTTGATTTGACAAACACTATTTTCAGAGAGCAAGGACATGCATTTCTCTTTATCTATTATGTGTTTTCTCTCCATTACTTTTAATATAATTTAGACAATCTAGTAGAAGAAAGAAACAAAAGGATCCCATACACTACAGCTTGCATATAAAAATGTATCTTTACTAACTACAACGTTTCAGTCTCTCGACCTTCATCAGGTATCATTATATTCAGACATAAAACTTTCTGGAATGACACATCATAGTTTGAATATAACAGATAGTGGTATGCTACACACATTGTGGGCATTTACTAATTTAGTCCATGGTTATTATGTAGATTAGTCTGTCTCCCTTTTTAGTGGCACATTGTGACAGTGTATTTTCTGTTTTGGAAGTGTTTTGGCTTGTGGTCCGGGTTGGTCATGAATATCATTAACTGAATGATAAATTTGAATTACTCAACATGGATAGCAGTTTTTTCTTGTCTATCTATTCATGTGAGAATAAAATAATGGAATATGTCTCCAGAAAGTTGGCAAAAATACATATACATAATATTTAGTTATGATCGTTAATGCATTTATGCCAAATACCTAATGACATTGCATTGAAATGGTTTTGATATGGTTAAGAAAAAAAAGAAAGGGAAAAAAAGCCCACGATTTTACCATAGTTGGGATTGTTGCACTAAGAACTAGGGATGTCCCGATCAGGTTGTTTGTGCCCCCGATCTGATCCGAGTCTTTGAATATTGAATATCTTCCGATACCGAGTCCCGATACTTGTGTATTCCTAGAGCTTGATGCACGATTCAAGTACATTAAAGTTATAAAAGACAATCAAAATGTAAAGGAGTTGTGTAGAGATGAACCGTAGTGTGTGTGTGTGTGTGTGTGGTTGGCAAATCTACTGGAAGGCAAATAATGCACGTTAACGGCATAACAGCTGACATAAAATAATGATCGGACTTAGGAGAGCCGATATTATCATAAAAAAAAAATGCTTGATTGGCCCTGCTCCCGATCCTTGAGATCGTCTCAGAGTATCCCTACTAAGAACACCACTTTCCCATGGTAAAATCACTATCGCATGGCGCTGATGCTTACATTAACATGCACATTTGTCAGCAAGAGTATGTGTTTACATGAAGCGTAAACAAGCGCATGCATCGTGATACTGTCTCCACAATGGCGGCGAGCCCCGCATAAGGGATGAGGAGGAGATGAATTGTTGAATAAAGTCGTTGTTTTTTGGTTTTTTTGTGCACAAAAAGTATTCTCGTAGCTTCAGAAAATTAAGTTTGAACCCCTGATGTCACATGGACTATTTTAGCAATGTCCTTGCTACGTTTCTGGACCTTGATCGTGGTAGTAACCTTGCTGTCTATGAGAGGATCAGAGAGCTCTCACATTTTATCAAAAATATCTTAATCTGTGTTCCAAAGGTGAACGACGGTCTTATGGGTTTGGAACGACATGAGGGTGAGTAATTATTGACATAATTTTCATTTTTGGATGAACTATGCCTTTAAGCTTGCATGAAATGAAAATTCAACCTGTCTGTTTTCTAAATTCATTACGTTCTATAATAGTCTGCTTAAACCTCATCCATGCAAGCTTACGTTAATCTGTCTCTATTTCTGAGTGCAATGCACTTCTCAACATCCAAACAACAACCGATAGACAGAACCAAGTCCCTGCTCTACATTTTCTCTTTTTCGTTAATATGTTGCACTTAATATCGAAGAAGAGATCTCGGTTTCATTGTAACTTTAAGATAGCATATTGTTCAGCTAACTCCACTAAAAAGAAGAAGCTCCACAGAACCAGAAAGTCCTTCTGAAGGAAAGAGTCGAGATTGAATCTTCAGTCATAACAAGGTCTGTTGACAGTTAGAAGCCATTTTTTTTCTGATACAACTGCAAGTGCGAGCCAGCTAGCATGGTTGGTTAGCACTCAAATGGGTGAAGGGTTCACATGCAAAGGGATTTCACACAGCTAACTTCTACTTCACAGCTGTAGACGCTATCTCAAGAGTGCGTGTCTGTGTATGTGTAAATATGGAGAGCACCAAGAGAAGGTGTTATCAGTTTACAATCTCACCCTTCCTGGCTGCAACTCATTAAGCTGGTTTCCCTAGAAACAATACTTGCATCAAGTGTCTACATTAGAGCCCCAATGCGGCAACTCCCAATCGAAATGGCTTCATGCTAATGAATGTCATGAATATTAATAAAATAGCCAGTGACAAGGGAAAAAAAAATCCTCCAATTGATTAGCGAGAGCGATGATGAAAGTCAAATCACCTGCTAGTGTTTGAATAAACAGCAATTGCATTTAAAAGGTTAGTTCACACAGATATGAATATTCTGTCATCATGTACTGAGCTTCATGTCATTCTAAACCTGTATAACTTACTGTGGAACACAAAAGATTAAGTTTTGAAGAATTTTCTGTTTGCTCTTTTCCACATAATGAAAGTGAATGGAATGGGTACTACAATGAAATGGGTACTGGGGCTGACAAGCTCCAAAATGGAAAAAGAGCACCATAACTATCATAAAAATGCATTCATTTTATACATGCAGGTTATTCTAATACTTAAGCCATAACCTATAAATGTACAAGATTTCTGATGCATTGCCCACTACAGTAGGTAAATAACTAGTAAAATAACTATACAAATAAAAAAATATAAGAACAAAACTAAAAAATATAAATAAATAAATAAATAAAAAGTGCAGCCACAGTAAAAACAAATATTTGTACTACAAACCAATGTGTTTGATTATGATAAATCAAAATAATATGATGGCAAATACCAGTTTGCAATAACATGTTTTTGGTTATGTTTAGTACTTTAAAACAGGACAGACAAAAAACAAATCCTGTTATTAAGGGTGTTTTGTCTAGTTTGTCGTAAAAAAAAAATATTTTAAAATCCTTGAAACAAAGTAAATTACCTTGGGAAGCATTATTTATTGTTTTCATAAATTGTATCTTGAATGCGTATTTTGTCTTACTGCACTTTTCACTTGTTTTAAATTTGTTAATACGTAAAAGTGAAAAAAAAACTCCAATGCAATTTTAGATTAAAGAAGTATTCTCTGAAAACAAGTCTTAATGTCTCATGTAGTGTTGCTTCCTACCTTTGTTAGAAAACTATTTTAGCGTAACTATTTTACAAAGTGGAGTTTCGTATGAATCTGTAAAATGTGATTTGTAGGCAAATGCATGATTTTTTACAAAAGCAGGAATGTCGTAAACCTTAGTGTGGATGGGGTTTAAAGAGATAGTTCACCCAAAACTCCAAACTTCCAAACTCGTAAGACCTTTGTTCATCTTCAGAACACAAATTAAGATATTTTTGATTAAATCAGAGAGCTTTCTGACCCTGCATAGACAGCTACGCAACTGAAATGTTCAAGGTCCAGAAAGGTAGTAAGGACATTGTTAAATAAGTCCATATGACATTAGTGGTTCAACCTTAATTTTATAAAGCTACTAGAATACTTTTTTTGTGCGCAAAGAAAACAAAAATAATGACTTTATTCAACAATTTCTTCTCTTCTTATGTCTTTGCCACCATTCACAACAGTACCACAATGTGTAGTATTCTCGTAGCTTCATAAAATTAAGATTTGACCACTAATGTCACATGGACTATTTTAACGATGTCCTTACTATAAAATATCTTAATTTGTGTTGAAGATGAACAAATGTCTTATGGGTTTGGAACTACATGGGGGTGAGTAATTAATGACATAATTTTTATTTATGGGCAAACTATCCCTTTAAGCAGATTTTATGAAAATGTACAAAATGGATACAAATTCAAAAGAATTAGCCACCAATTCGCCAAAACGTAAAATAGGTACAAATTGCGAGTATGTTGGTAGCTTCTCAAGTAAATGTATCTTTATTTTTTTTAAAGCTGTTGTCTGTTAAATAATTACTTGTGCCTTGTCCTCTGTATCTAAAAAGGAGCCGCTAATATAAGCTGTTGTGTGAACAGGGTGGTGATAAATACAGTTGTTAGTGCCAAAAACTATTTGTGTGAACAAAGCACTTTTGTGTTACACAGATGAAGGAAAGTCATACAGGTTTGGAACAACGGCGAGTATATGATGACAGGATTACTTCTTTTTTTGATCTCAACTGTCCCTTTAATATCAATTTGACAATCCAATCCTCACAACCGCAACTAACATGAGATTATACGTTCAGGTAGGTAAGTCTTAAATGTGGTTCATAGGCTGATGCGTCACAGGGTTGATTTCAAAGCCATTTAAGTCGAGAATGAGATGGATTTCCTGCCCACGTTGTCTTGAGCAAGAGGATATGATAGGAAGTCACGGATGTCTCCAAGGCACAGGTAATGAAGGTGCCTTAATCAGTTAGCTGGTTCTGCTTGTCGCGTTCTCTGTCACATATCCACTTAAAATATGGTAAATATGGTGTGATGGATAAAATCGCTCTGCTTTATCAGGCTCAGTCACACCCCCAGGCCTCGGCCAGGCAAGCAGGGTGAAAGATGACAGCTGTTTATCACAGTGTAACTTTACAGAAGCCAAGTGCATAATCACTGTGTTAATACTGTTTGAATGGTGTAAGTTTGAAACTCTTGGATTAAAATAAAGCTGAGAGGAGAAAATTGCATATTTTTGCATGCAGAATGTTATGGCAGCCGTGCAAGATCAAGTGGCTTAGTGGGTAACCTGCATTTATCCTCCAGACACTCACGGTAGACGCCCTCATGCTTTCCCTGACCGACACTGTGTCCGAAATCACACAATATGGGATGCCGGCCATTTTGTATTGTTGTTTGAATTTGTACTGAACAGCCTTACATAATGTATATGAATAACTTGTGCATGTGCATTCCTGAGTCAGTTTTATTTATTTGTTTTGTTTTAACCTGAAAGCGGGACTTCTTCTCCTCATGCTGTCCTCTGCTAACATATTTATGTTATTGAAGACTTTATTAGTACTTTAGGGTTGAGGATGGAATTACTTTTTTATAAGATCACTGAAATGCTCCCCATCATGGGACAAAAGATTAAAGGGGTCATATGATGCAATTTCAAGTTTTCCTTTCTCTTTGGAGTGTTGCAAGCTGTTCGTGAATAGATAAGATCCCTCAAATTGCAAAGACTAAAGTCTCAAACCCAAAGAGATATTCTTTATAAAAGTTAAGACTCGTCCAAAGCCCTCCTAAAACGCCTCATTTAAACAAGCCCCCACATGTCTATGTCACAATGTGAGAATATTTGCATAACGCCTCCCAAATGTTCACGCAAAGAAAAAGAAGGTGTAACTTTGATTTTCGCTGTAGTATTGTTGTTGCCGCCGCGATGTCGTGAAGGCGCTGTGTGATTCATTTTGAAAGCGAAACTTCTTTGTTTGGTCTTCTAAAAGAGGACACGGCTAGAAATCAGTGTTAAGTTGTATTTACAACACCGTTCCAAAACAGTTCAACCCAAATATACAGATGTGAGCAACGCATTTTACGGAGGACAAGGAATGTTTCCTGGGAGAGTAGCCTAAAATGCCGGCTGTTCTGACAAATAATGCTGACTCACAGCCTGTAAGTAGCTTTTCATTATTTAAAGGATTTGCCACTGATGATTCAATCTTGAGTTTTGACCAGTGTAGAGTAGCGCTTGTTGTTTATAATTTCTCCGATCACAAATGCAGACATGGTTTTATGTTTAGCGGCGCGATGCAACGCAACGCGTAAAAAGGACAGTATAAATCATTATAATCAGACTTATGTCCACACTGGATGCTACAAATGCCTCGTTTATAATGGTTTTATTGGTTTTGTCTCGTCGCCTCTGGACACGCATCACAATATGGTAAGGGGCGTAACATTCCGTCACAAGCTTGAGGTATTCGGCCAACCACAACACACTGGACAGCTGGCCAATCACAGCACACCTCGCTTTTCAGAACAATGAGCTTTGTAAAAATCGACGCGTTTCTCTACAATTGCACACACTAATATAGCGGTGTGCACTGTAGCCTGTATCATTTCAAATTAAAACATGAATGAAACTACGAGCATGCGTGTCAGATCTGCTTCACGTTCAGCAGCGGCAGCTCTTAAAGAAACAGCAGCCAAAACAATAACCAGCTCCTGTGATGTCTGTTAAAATTGATAGCACTCAATTATACTGCAATGTTGAATGGTTAAATATTACATTTACATTTAGCAGACGCTTTTATCCAAAGCGACTTAAAATTAGGACAATGGAAACAATCAAAAATCCACAAAAGAGCAATGATATGCAAGTGCTATAACAAATCTCAGTTAGCTTAACACAGTACGCATAGCAAGGTTATATATAATAAAAAGAAAACAGATATAATAGAAAAAAAGAGCAAGCTAGTGTTAAAGGCCTTTTTTGCTTTTGTTAATTGTATAATAAATACAAAGAAAACAAATAGATCATGCACTAAGATCGTTTAATTTAAATGGGGCCCTTGTGTTGTAAGTCTTCTCTATTTTCACAAAACCTTTGCTCTCTAGAAACCATGTCAGTTTCGGTTGAAATTGTTTTAAGTTCAAGTATTAGCATTATAAACACTGAATTAATACCAACATATGAAATTAAATTAATGACAGAAAATTTTGAAATGTTGGACAATAAATATATAACAGGGAACAGCTTCACAGTAAACTATTTTGCAATATTGTCTTATAATGATGTCTGTTAAAGGTAGACTGTAAACAAAAACTGTATGTAAAACTAACAAACAAAAAACTAATATTAGGGGGGGAAACAATATCATAGAGACATCAGTAGTATTGGTTTTAGTGATACTTGCCTTCAGTCATAAAAAAATATGCTAATAATCAAATATAATTTGTTTCTACATTTATTTGAAGATTGAATGTAAAATTCATGATATATGTGACCCTGGACCACAAAGCCAGTCATAAGGGTCTTTTTAAAATTTATTTATTGAGGTTTGTACATCATATGAAAGCTGTATAAATAAGCTTTCCATTGCTGTATATTTTGTTAGGACAGGACAATATTTTAGGCGAGATTACACTATTTGAAAATCTGGAATCTTAAAAAAAAAAAAAAGGCAAAAAATCTAAATATTGAGAGAATCACCTTTAAATCTGTCCAAATGAAGTCCTTAGCAAGGCATATTACTTATTTACAGTAGGAAATTTACAAAATATCTTCATGGAACATGATCTTTACTTAATATCATAATGATTTTTGGCATGAAAGGAGAGAGTTAAAGAGAATCTGGGTAATGTGGCTCACTGAAGCGTTCACTGCTAGTGCATTTGGAAACCTTAGGTTGGTCACAAGTGTCTCCCATTGATTCCCCGACATAGAGAACTCTACTTTTGTTATTTACAATGCACTTGACGGTGTCTTCATTCCCGTTTTTACAAAAAATAATCCATTGTAACACACTTTTTTCAACTCCGCTACCCCTTCTTTTCACCCTTTTCTTGTATTGGGAATGTCTCTCTCCGTCCATTTTATGAAAGACACAACAGTGACTTGAATATGTAATGCCCCTTTCAAAGGGGTTGCTTGACAGGAAAAGAAGTTGGCAGAAATAAAGTGGCACTCTTTCCTTCCCCCTTTTTTGCTGCTGTCACACAAGCATCACGGTCTCTCCCTCCACCTCACAGCATCTCATTTGTCATGTTATTAAGTGCACACTTACATGTATTTCCCTTACATTAGCTGTGATAGGAAAGACAGCACAGGACTGACATGCACTGGCCACTGTCCAATCATCAGCTGAATAAACACTGAGGACATTTGCTTGGGCAGGTTGGCAGACTCAGCCATGTTTGTCTTTAGACCCCCCCCCCCACCCCCAACACACACAACAACAGTACTCTTCCTCTTGGTTTCAGAGGGTGAGGGGGAAACACCTACTTCAAGTGTGTCGCCCTCTCAGTATGTGATAGGTAGGGCTGCCAATGGCCTGATATTTTGGAAACGTGCACTCTGTAAATGGGGGCACACCAACAGAGGACTCTGAAGTGTCCAAGAATTTATTGACAAAGTGAAATGGGAATAGCAGTCGCTAAAGAAACATGAAGTGATGCCGATTGAATGCTGACTCTCTGTGACATTACATTCTAGTAAACAAATACTCGGTAAAGCTCATGAAATGTATCAGATCTAATAATTGTCTCTTTCCTAAGTCATGAATATCATATAATATGTTTTGTAAACATAATCTTAAAATATATCTTAAATAATAAATGTGAATGCTTTGCTTAAATGTATCAAATTCAGATGTCGGAATCAATCAGTTAAATTGTCTAATCTGAAATTAAATTAAAACTACAGATATTTAAACCTTTTACCAAAAGTAATGAATGAATGAGTTTATTTATTTATTTAAATAATTTTCAATATTTAGTCTTAATTTTGTTAATTGAATTTGATACATTCCAGAAAATGAAAAAAAAAACACAATATGGATTTAGATTAAAACTCTTTTTAACTATTTCAAATTGTACTTTTTTTAATTAAAATTTAAAATACCTCTTAAGTTCGGATGAAGTCGAATGCATTCTGTCAGAATTTTAATTAATACAATTCTGACAGCATGCATAACGACATCTCTGCAACATGTTCTCCTGCATTTAGTATACATCGCTACAGCAGAATATTTTAGGCATCTTAAATGTGACTGTCTTGAAACCATTGTTTTTATTTCAAACTTAAAACTGTCTGCTTTTCTTCAATAACACAATCAAATAACAAAACATTTACCCCTAAAATGCATCATATGCAATAAATACAATTGAGCACTGAATACGATCAAAACTACAAATGGATTTAAGTTCAAATGGTTATAAAAAAGATATGTAAAATGTTGTTTTTTCACTTAAATACCTATAAAACATGAATGAAACTGAATGTTTAAATAATTCTAAATCGTTAATGAATACACATTTGAATGCATTTTACATAAGATGTTTTGCAGCTCAAAATGCCAGTTTAAAGCTTTAACTTAATTTAAAACAACATTTCATAAACAAGTCTGCAACTTGTAATCAATCATTTGTGCATATGTTTCGCAACAGCAAAGTACTTCTCAATCCTCGAACAGTGTATGCATCTCAAGTCCTTAAAACCAATAGAGACAAATGTAAATTACAAACTAAGTGGAGATTGAGCTGTGACGAACAATGTGACTTTACAAAGTTAATGTAAACATATAAAGGAAGCCATACCATCTTCTATTCACCCAGAGCTTCTTATTTGGAGATGTTCTTTCAGAGCCTCACAATGACACGCAAATGCTGCTGTTTCTGTCAATTTAAACAAATAACAATGATACAAAAGGACACTTCCAGCGAATGTAAAAATGCAGTGTGAAGGAGCAATGAGCCCATCAATGGATCTCCTGCGCATCACAACAGCTACTGCAAGGCAGGACAGGCACAATATTTACATTTCCTTTTTGAAATTTGGTGAAAGGTTTTCTTTAACCCACATAGACCCGAATGAGAATTGCTAGATAATAAGAGATTAAAAGGTGAAGGGGACACAGAGAGAGAGCGAGAGAGAAAGGCAAATCCTGGCCTGGGGGGCTGATGTTAAAACACAATGGACACCAGAGCAGTAAAGCAGTCAACTGTTTTTTTTTTGTTTTTTTTTTCACCCCCTTATACAAGTGCCACCTGCATTACAATTAACCTCATGGCAACCTTGAGGTCCCTGATTAGTGATGGCCCATTGTCTCACCCCCCATTAGAGCAATGGCCTCGTCTCTGCCCCTCGACATCTCCCCAATCGACAAATCAAACTGCAGTTGCTAGTGGGGCGCTCGGCGCTGCAGTGTCAGGGATCCGGCCCTCGTCACAACAGAACGAGACAGTGCATGGGGTCTTGTCGTGTGTGCATAGTGCTACCTGTGTGGGTCACGACCTCTGACCTGTGTGGGCAGACACCAGCGATCGTGAGTGTGATATGTGGACCTCAGGTCATTCGGTATTGCTGCAGAGGATTGTGCGACATTGGCTTGTAAAGGGATTCAGTCAACATAAATTCAAAAAACATCACAAGTGAATCCTCAAAGGGGATGGACCACCAAGTAACACCTCTGGTGCCGAAAACTGAATGTGAACTGTTAAGTAGTCTGACGTCAGTGTGAATACTGCCAACAAACATCCCAGATATAAAGAAACCTCAGTTAAGCCTGTTAACACAGAGCCACGATCACCAGAGTGTACAGACGACATACTGCTTTTATTCCCGCTCATATCCTGTAAAAACCATTGAGCAATAAACAAGCTCTCACATTAACTTCACAGCAGAAGTAACGATGATGCATATATCGGAGACATGCCTACAGCGTGGGGGTAGATATACAAGTTGGGTAGAAAAGAGGGAAAGGGTTCTGGAGAACACCTGTCAGCTGTTTAGCCCAGCAATGCCATAAGGCCAACCAATGGGAGAGTACCAATCTCTCCTTGTCTTGCTTAAAGACAGTAGCAGACTGTCCCCAGGCAACCACCAGGTGCACAGATGTGGATCGTGGTACACTATGGTGGATTGTTCTTTGGTTTCGAGCACTTTAGAGGCTGTTTTGTAACTGTATTTTGCGATAATATGAGACGTTTTAGATGACATGACCTTCTAAACCTCTAAAGTGGACCTACACTGACAAATGGTGTGTGTGTGTGTGTGTGCACTCTTGTGTTGCTGTGGTGGTAACAATCTTCAGTATTCAAATTTAAAGAGTAATTTGAAGAAGTTACCTTCAAATATCTAATTAAGCAGCAAACTAGCTATAAACATATTAATAGTTTATCTTGCTCAGGAAGATCCTCATAAACTCACGTATCTGCCATGTAAGTAGTTGACACAAAAGTTCACTGATTTGAAAATTGTAGAAGAAGAGTTTTTTGCCAACACTTGCTATAGCACCCCTTGTGGTTGGGGTTAGGGATTCCAGTCTGGCACATTTCAGAATGCAACAACACAAAATACATGTAAAGCAACAGTGTAAAAAAAAAAAAAACTCAAACAAACTGATTGTTGATTGAATGATCAAAAGTTGAAATAACAAATTGTTAGGTCATTTAGTATGGGAAACTTAAAATATTAAACAGAAATAAAATACAGTGTCAAGTTTGGTGGTGAGAGTTCAACTACCCAGCTATTGAGCATGCTCAGTTTGATCACTGATAATGTATACTATTAATAAGTGAATCATTTGTGTTTTTGTCAACAACATGTTGATTAATGATGCATATACAGTGAGGAAAAAAAGTATTTAGTCAGCCACCAATTGTGCAAGTTCTCCCACTTAAAAAGATGAGAGAGGCCTGTAATTTTCATCATAGGTATACCTCAACTATGAGAGACAAAATGAGAAAAAAAAATCCAGAAAATCACATTGTAGGATTTTTAAAGAATTTTTGCAAATTATGGTGGAAAATAAGTATTTGGTCAATAACAAAATTTAATCTCAATACTTTGTTATATACCCTTTGTTGGCAATGACAGAGGTCAAACGTTTTCTGTAATTCTTCACAAGGTTTTCACACACTGTTGATGGTATTTTGGCCCATTCCTCCATGCAGATCTCCTCTAGAGCAGTAATGTTTTGGGGCTGTCGCTGGGCAACACGGATTTTCAACTCCCTCCAAAGCTTTTCTATGGGGTTGCGATCTGGAGAATGGCTAGGCACTCAGGACTGAAATGTTCTTACGAAAGCCAATCCCTCGTTGGCCCGGGCGGGTTGTTGTGTTTGGGATCATTGTCATGCTGAAAAACCCAGCCACGTTTCATCTTCAATGCCCTTGCTGATGGAAGGAGGTTTTCACTCAAAATCTCACGATACATGGCCCCATTCATTCTTTCGTTTACACGGATCAGTCGTCCTGGTCCCTTTGCAGAAAAACAGCCCCAAAGCATGATGTTTCCACCCCCATGCTTCACAGTAGGTATGGTGTTCTTTGGATGCAACTCAGCATTATTTCTCCTCCAAACACGACAAGTTGAGTTTTTACCAAAAAGTTCTATTTTGCTTTCATCTGACCATATGACCTTCTCCCAATCCTCTTCTGGATCATCCAATGCTCTCTAGCAAACTTCAGACGGGCCTGGAAATGTACTGGCTTAAGCAGGGGGACACATATGGCACTGCAGGATTTGAGTCCCTGGAGGCGCAGTGTGTTACTGATGGTAGCCTTTGGTACTTTGGTCCCAGCTCTCTGCAGGTCATTCACTAGGTCCCCCTGGTGGTTCTGGGATTTTTGCTCACAGTTCTTGTGATCATTTTGACCCCACGGGGTGAGATCTTGCGTGGAGCCCCAGATCGAGGGAGATTATCAGTGGTCTTGTATGTCTTCCATTTTCTAATAATTGCTCCACAGTTGATTTCTTCACACCAAGCTGTACCTATTGCAGATTCGTCTTCCCAGCCTGGTGCAGGTCTACAATTTTGTTTCTGGTGTCCTTTGACAGCTCTTTGGTCTTGGCCATGGTGGAGTTTGGAGTGTGACTGTTTGAGGTTGTGGACAGGTGTCTTTTATACTGTCAACGAGTTCAAACAGATGCCATTAATACAGGTAACGAGTGGAGGACAGAGGAGCCTCTTAAAGAAGAAGTTACAGGTCTGTGAGAGCCAGAAATCTTGCTTGTTTGTAGGTGACCAAATACTTATTTTACCGAGGAATTTACCAATTAATTATTTAAAAATCCTACAATGTGATTTCTGGATTTTTTTTCTCATTTTGTCTATCATAGTTGAGGTATACCTATGATGAAAATTACAGGCATCTCTCATCTTTTTAAGTGGGAGAACTTGCACAATTGGTGGCTGACTAAATACATTTTTGCCCCACTGTATGTTATTCATTATTAATATATGTTTTGGCTCTATGTAGCCTTGATTTATATTTTCTAAAAGTAGTGTTTAAAGTAGTGTTTATTCTCACCATTCAGGTGATTAGTGTTCTCTTGAAGGTCCCCCCAGCCCCAAAGTCAATTAATAAAAGTGGTTCTACATAACTTTTAATTTTAATGTCAGTTTAACATTAAATTCAAGCTTCTGACGTGCATCCAAGTAAAAAAATAATATATAAATATATATATATATATAGTATAATATATATATATATATATATATATATTAGATATATAATATATATATAGAGAGATTTAAGTTTATTGAACATCTTAATGATTTTTGTGTATGATAGCACAGACCAACATTAAGTTGATACAACTTTTTTGACTAAAAACAATCCTGAAGGTGGTTGCCATGAATTTTGGAGCTGATGTTTATGTACATTGAGTGTGTCTAGGGCATTCAGTCGCATAACATTAATTATTTATTTAAAGTCAACATGAAAGTGTTCACACACAATTGGACATTTCTAAGTGTATAAAATAAGTTGGTTTGGAAATGAATTTTAAAGAAAGAGCAAGTTATTACACATTGATGAAAGATTATGAATACAAACATATATTTTCTTTCAAAACACATGCACTGATGATTTATTCTAAAACAAGACCAAGAACACGCATTAAGAAAGTAAATAGGGTCAGTTTCGAATTCATGGATTCTATATGAATTTCATCCCTTGTTATTACCAAATTGGAGTGAGATCATTCATTGAAGCACTGAATAAAATGAAATATTTCACTTTTCACCATTCCATATATGAAAAGCACCTGGGAAGTATTTCACACATTTAATAAGAATTTGCTCTTTAATTTGAAAAAAAGAAGCAAGCTGCATTTGACTCAATTATGTAAATCACAGGTGAGTGACGTTTAATAGGACAAGTGTGCGAAGCAAATGGGTAAAAGAAAATGGGGTTGGAAACGACAATCCCAGGAGGTCTCTAATAAGGGGGTAGAGGAGCGAGCGCGAGTTTGCCATGCACTGAGAAGCGCGTGCTATAGTAAACTAGGGGCTAATCCAACCCCCGCTGCGTGGCTTCCCTAGAGGTCTAATACTATGCACTCAGTGAAACAAAGCCCCCTGCTCCCGGCAGCCCCTGCCAAGCCCTAGGACACCCCCCAGTCACTCCACCCCCGATGGCACACACCAAATCTTTGACACCCTATCACTGCTCCAGCATGTGGCCACAAGACCATTCTGTCTGTCAGTCAGTCAATGTAATACCCCCATCATAAATTCATCTCTCCTATGTGCAATTTCCCATACTTGCAGAAAACAATCTGGGTAATTATAAAACAATTAGAGATTACATGTTTGAAAACCTCGGCTACACGCCGATAATTTCCACAGTGACTAATAAACCCGTACGAGCAAGAGGTGGAGGGATGAAATATCATTTTGCGTGTGCAGAATCCAAAACTTCCGTCCTTATTGAATTCACGGCCATTGTGTTATTTTGTACGTTCATCCTCATTGCTAAATATTCCCTGGACTCCCTCGGGCACTAATCTGTTTTCCATGTCATCTTGGTAAACTGTGTTATTCAGTTAAGAGGGCATAATTCTGTTTCTTGTACACAAGGCTGTTACACAGAGGACTGGGAGCAGAAAGGCTACACACGCTGTATCAAAGCGATTCCATGCCTGTATCGGCTTAGTGTGTTTGGGATGTATGAATACAAATGCGGCTGAAATACCCTGCTTGATCCCAGACATATGATGATTAGAAGCTGGATTTTCAAGGATTCAATCCTAGCCAGTCAGAGTCTAATGCTCACAGCATTTGTTTGAAGCCATTCAGATGTCAAATTGTACTGGCTTTTAAAACTGTATACAGTACATACACTGTAAAAATGAATGAATGAGTGAATGAACAAACAAACAAACAAGCAAACAAATAAATAAATGTGAAATTAACTGTAAAATACCAGCAGCTGTGGTTGCCAGAACTTTACCATAAAAAATATGGTAGCAACATTTTAGATTTTTCAGAATTAAATTTACAGTTAAAAAAGGGGATTTCACTGTTTATATACCAACCTATTGAAATACTAATATCTATTTGTAACATTGTAATACACTGATTCAAACACTAAACATCATGATGGTTACACACCTGAAACTGAAATGATGCAATAAACATTAATTTAACAACATTAGATGTAAGATAGAACCCTAATATACACAACTAATAAGAAAAAAATAAAGGTTATTTCAATGAAAAAAAAAAAAAACATCAAAAGTGAAGTGTCATGCAGGAAATTCTGGGAATGATCAATTTTGGAGGGGTTTTCCCCCACTGTAAATTATAATATGAATTATTATTTTTCACTTCCAAAAACGTTTTTATAGTCTTATAATATGAATTATTATTTTTCACTTCCAAAACCGTTTTTTTATAGTCTTTTGCTGTTAACATCACCATCATTTTTACAGTGTATGTACAAATTTACCTTTTTAAAATCTCTACAATTCTAAGGAGGTTATTTATCTTTTTATAAAAATACTGATGAATGCACACCTGATAATTTACATTCTGTATTAATATGCTAAGTTACATTAATTAACAACAGAACACAGCTTACAGCCAATTACCTCTTTTACATGCAGGACAAATTGTTTATTCCAATTATTAAACTTAGTAAAATAATTAACTGAACACGTTACTATTTATAAAAGCAATTTGAAGTGTTTTAGATGCTACTTCATGTGGTGCCTAAGTATTTTCCTCACCTGTCGAAAACACTATATCTCATGACTGTGAGTAGGTTTTTGCTTTAATATAACACTGTTTGTAGTTGTAATATAACAAATGTAACATCTGTAGTAAAAGACACAGTATGGCACCTATGATTTTAGTTCATGCTCATATCTGTCGGTTTTGACCGATTTTTTTAGATTGTAGGCTAATGTGTCTCTGCCTGTCACTGAGTGAATCTATTCAATGTGAATGGAGTGGCATTTGTGAAGCTTGCAGTGAATGCAAGCCACACTTTAAAGGTATAGTTTTCAAAGCATACTGCATGTCAGGGTGTATAAACCATTGAAAATAACTCTCTGTCAGTAATTTTGTGCATTGACCTTTTGTTATTAAATGCTTGAATGACATCAACTTCCCTTCAGATGTACTGTATAGTTTTTACCTCTACAAATTCAGTCAACTCTTGCCAGAAAAGTATTTACTTGTTTTATTTTTTTTTTTTTTTTATTCCAGGATAAAATATGAGAGCAGGTGAAGTTATATCTCACAATTGGAGGCCAGATTTCGTTTCACTAATTTGCTTCTCTTGTTAACGGCAGAAAGTCCCAGCACAGCGGCACAACAATTATATCCAGGTGCAAGAATTTGATTCAACAAATTCTAGGTGGATACATCCAGGTTTTTTCCCGGCATCCCTCCTGTTATCTCTCTCCCATCGGAACAGCCAGAACCAGATGCCCTTGGAAAAAGAAAAAAAAATCCTGCCCACATGTGACGGAGGACTTGCCGACAAAAACTAAAGCTCTTCCAGTATCTAGAAAGTCATAAAGCATGTTGTTTATTATAATAATTAGAATGGCGGGAACCAGAGACTAGTCCGGAAGATAATGGGACATGCGAATGAGTGTGGAAACGAGCCAATCAGAGGAGGATGAAGAGGTGGAGGGATTGTGATCTTTTGGCAGGGTGTACACTGGGAGAGCAATACGATCTGGAAGTCAGGAGACCCAGTTGGCCTGTCATTGTGGGAGGGGGCACGATTAGGGAGCTTGAGTCTTTCTCAGGAGGTGGTGGTGAAGGCAGAGATTCAAAACTGGTTTTGCTTGAGGGCCCAAATGTTACATTAGACGTCTAGTAGTAAACCAATTTTGATGCCATTTGATGACCAAAATTATTTATTGTACAAGTACAAAGTCATTAAACCAAACACTGAATTTATTACTTGGTTTATTGTAGTGTCTGTTCAATTTTGATAGTATTCTGATAGTTCTGCTCACACAACACACTGTATTTGGCGAGAAAGAAAATATATTTAGTTTCCTTGTTACGAATTATTTGGCATTTAATGCCTGACTTTCTTCTCTCCTTTTTGTCACGTTACGCTGCCGGAAGGAACACGGAGCTGTGGATAAACGAAAGAGTCTTTATTAATCCAACACGGGGGTAAATCCAACATGGGGAACAGGAGGTAGACACACGTACATCACTGGTAGACCCGACAAACACTGACTGCACAGACTAGGATTTATAAACACAGGGCAATCAGGGGAACACAGGTGACAACAATGGAACCTAATCAAACTAAACGAGGCTGGCATATACACAAACAATAAGGAGACACAGGAAGGACCACAGGGGCAAAACAGGTACAAAAGTCTGACATATCACCCCCTCCCGGAAGGTGCGTCCTCGTACTGTAACAACAACAGAGGGAGGCATAGGTGGGAGCTTGGGAGGAGGCTCAGGAGGAGGACGGACAAACACGGGCGGGGAGGGCCGGCAGCCAGGTCCGGAGGAGACAGGAGGGGCTTGGAGCAGGAGGAGACCAGCCTGACCAAGGCCACAGCCATAATGACGGCCCACGATGGAGCCGATGGAGGGAGGAGCTATGGCGGAATGGCCGCCGACTCCAGGGGGCCGACCAATGGCGGCGGAGCAGGTGGTGGAGAAGCCCGAGGCGGAGAGAGAGAGCCAACGAGCCAGGTGGATGCCGAGGGCTCTGGCGACCAAGGCGAAGATCCGGAGATCCGCGGTGGAGCCGGAGCGACTGAAGACCAAGGTGGAGCTGACGGGAGGAAGAAGCCCAACGGAGCCGGTAGGACAGAGCGACAAGGCGCAGCCAGAGGAGAGATTCTGAGGAGATGGTGGGGAGAACGACAAAGGGGAGCCGGATGGACGAGGGAGCCCGGTGGAGCGATGGTTGACGGTGGAGGCGAGGGAGCTAGGAGTCGAGGTGGAGCTGCTGGGTCTACGGGCCAAGGCGGAGTCCGGGCCTCGGAGGCTGGAGGTGAGGGATTCTCCAGCCATGGTGACGATGGAGGATGGCAGACCCACGGGGCTCGCACCGTATTGATGTTGGGCTGAGGGCGAGCAGAGGGGCTGGCAGACGACAGCAGTGGAGGAGGCAGGAGCGAGTGGGAGGGCGGGTATTTGTGAGCCTCCGGGCATTCAGGGCTGAACTCTGGATCAGGAGCCCCCTCTAGGCTGGACCCGGGAACAGGATTGCGGTCTGGTGGAGCGGACACTTGAGGGCGCTTTGAGGAAGCGCGGCATGGAGGGTCATTTTCTAGGTGGGCCACTAGATGGGAGTCCGGGCTGGATTCGAGGACTGTATGCCCTCTCGTATACGTTGTGGCACTTTCGCGGCGCCTACTCAGCTCACACCTCAGCCGCGGTCAGGGGGGTGGAGCCATCCTCGAGCGCACCACAACGTCCGCGGATTTCTCACTCGTGGAGTGGAATTTCGCGGCTATCGCAGGCTTGGGAATGGGCTCTCCGTCACGATGGGCTCTGACCTTTAGCTTAGCACAAGCGGGAGATGGGGACTGACGGCTCTGGGTCTGGAGTGGTCACGGCGCGAGATCCCGCCTCGGGACTGACGTGAACGGGGATCTGTGTATCGCCAGTGTCCACTCCACAAAGGCTGGTGAATTCAGCTCGAGGGCCATCTTCGGACAATGGCGCTCTGCACGTGGTGTTGAGGCTGGTGTCATAGAACGCGCAGAGCGCGTCGTCCGGGTAGGTGGTGAGATGGGCAATAGCCAGAAACAGTCTGGTATGGCCCTCGAGCGATCTCTCCCCTTGCTCCAGCAGGAGGAGGAGGTATTCGGGGTGAAGAAGGGCATCCATCCAGGGAACACAACAGAAAAAAAAGATACTGGGAAAAACGAGAAAACAAACGGAGGGGAAAACATGGCGGTAACTGTATTTGGTTGGGTCTTCTGTCACGTTACACTGCCGGAAGAACACGGAGCAGGGGATAAACGAAAGGAGTCGTTTAGTAATCAAAACAGGTGTAATCCAACATAGGAACAAGGAGGTAGACACTACGCCATTCATGGTAGACCTGACAAACATAAACTGAACAGACTAGGACTTTTAAACAGGGTAATCAGGGGAACACAGGTGACATTAATGGAACATAATCAAACTAAACGAGGGCAGGAACATAACCAAATAAGGAGACATAGGAATGACTACGGGGGCAAAACAGGTACACAAGTCTGACACTTTTAATGTTGAAGGTAAAGGAATATTCTGGGTTTAATACAAGTTAAGCTTACTCCAACTTGCATGTCAATGGGCTTGTATAATTATATAAAATAATAAAAATTCATATAGGAGGTGGTGGTGAAGGCAGAGGTTAAAAACTGCTAACCCAGCCCAGACATTACTGGAATTATTTAATGTACAAAAGTAAGTACAAAGTCCTTACTTGGTTTATTGTTGTGTGCCTTCAATTTTGATAGCTGGTAATTCCACACACAAAACATTGTTTTCAGTAAGTAAATAAATAAATACAATGCTGCAAGTCGGCAATTAATGTAACGTGATTGCCTCCTCCCTTTTAAAATGAATATTCTGGGTTACAAGTTAGACTCAATTGACACCATTTAGATAGATAGATATATAGATAGTGGTGGGCACACAATGGGGCTATTTTGGAGAATTTTAAGCAAGAAATGTGAAGCTTATGATTTTTTAAACCACATATATTAATTGTTATGTTGAAATGCATGTATTATTTGAAAACTGGAAACGTTGTTAAGTTAGGTTTTAAGGCATTATGTTTGGTAAAATATTTTCTTTGACCCCCCCCCCCAATAAAAATTGTTATTTTATTACATTTTATGGCTATACTATTGAAAACAGACTTATTCATTGGTAGTGTCTCACTGCACCCCAGATTTTGATACAATGAGGGACACAGTAGCATTTTTCATGGAAATCAGCATTATGCCACAAGCGCTGCTGAGCTTAACCGCTATTCTTTCACCATATTCTTTAGCAAACTAACTATTCATGATTGTATATACTTACATTTTGCGTTCATATTTTTTCTCTGCTGTCCATGATCTAACAGACCCGCAACCCATTTTTTTGGAGTGTGAATCACCACCAGTTGAGAGCCAGTGGTTTAAGGGGTTTATACTGGGCAAGCCGTCACACTCCAGCCATGCAATGCTTAATTTAGAGTCCTGTTGCCCCTGCGGTCCTTCTGAAAATATGACAGGAGGGAGATAAATAACCCTCTTTGCTGCCCCTACAAACCATATACCCCCTTCCATCCCTGAAGTGTCCTATCAAAGCTCACTCAGGGCCAAGAAAATGCTTGTAAATCTTCAATAACTGAGATAATGCCTTCATTTGCTGGCGTCGCAGTAAGCGATCGTAACAGAGGATGTTGCTCATCCCTCGCTCTCTCTAAATGGCGAGAGACCCAGGTGGCAGAAGGGATGGGGAGGTTTGGATGCTGGTTTAATGAGGGTACCCTGGTAAACTGGGGCAGCAGAAGGGGTGCGGAGCCAGATTGCGACCTCACTGCCAAGAACTCTACGCCATGTGTGCGTATGCGTATGAGTGTAGGAGACGGTCATGCTGTTGTTGAGTAATTGATGTAAAATCACACTGGTAAACGTGAGAGAGTAATCCATAATTGCTTGAAATGTTTACAGATGTGCATTAATTACTCAAGCGTAATTAGCTTTTAGAGATAATTACTACTTTGGCAAGGTCTTAAAGTGTAATGTATTATTTAACATAAATCATTGGAGATGCGTCATGATGAAGCTCGCTTATCGATGACATGTAGCGTCTCTATTCCGTGGACAGCTGATTGGATTTGCTGGAGTCGCGGGTCGGCAGAAGAACATGCTGAGAGTATAAATTGACTCTGGCCCATAGTGGAAATGGGGATAAAAGCCGTCCAGTCGTATAATGCTAGATACCCTTCCTCGCCACAGGTGCTCCACTCTGGCCATGTTATTACAGCATGTCTGCCAGCATTCACTTCATATGATGTCAACACACCATTCAGCTTTAGATATCACAATGGAAAATCATCACACCAGAAGTCAACAGACCATAGAGCTGTAACTAAAGGACTATTTTCATCAAACACCATCAATAACTCTCAGACAGCCCATTGCAGTCTAATCAAACTAATGTAAGTAAATTAGATCAAAATGAGAGCTCACACTTACAGCATAAGGACAGCCTGTATTAAAATAATATTTTAAAAATACATATTTAGAACATAATTTATATGAATTGCACTACCAGAAAAAGTCTGAATGCACAATGCATTTTATCATAATTTCAAAATAGTTTTAATCTTAAAATGATTTATTTTGTAGACAAATATAAATTGTAAATCTGTAAATATTTACAATACAGAATATATATTTTCTACAATTTTTTAATAGTTTAATTTTCATCCTCATGAAATTGGTTGAGAAAATGCCCATATTGTGCATATAATATTGCAAGGAATAATCTTAAATAGAAAGTAACTTATTATTTAACATTTTTGTCACCACATAGTTTCCATACTTCCCTTTGTGATGTTTCATAATTTTGATGAATAAAATATGGAAATATAAAATAATAATAGTAAAGTATGAGGAGATGTGTTTGTAGTTTTGCCTGGTAGCGCACATAAAAATTACAGAAAAAAATGTCATATCACTCTTTTTAAAACGTTTTAAAAATACAGCGGGGTTAACATGGTTTTATTGTATTATTTGAATAATTTTATATTTTACAGCATCACTATAATATTCAATTACATTACTAATAAAATTCTGACAAAATCTGGGTAGAAACTCATAAAGTGCTAATAAAACTACAGTTGCAATAATCAACTCCCATTATGAATGATACAACATCTCTCATGCACTCATATGTTTGACAACCCAAATCAAATTTTAGCTTTATAAAATGAGTCCAAATTGCATGTCGATGGACTCGTATAATTGTATAAAGGTATAAAAATGCAGATAGGTTAACATAGGGAGTCTTGTGTAATCTCATTCCCACACAAACCGCCACAGGGTTCCTGTCTGTTGGCCACGGCGCAGTCTCTGGCTTTCATTTGATTTAGGGAGCCGAGCTGCTCACCTCGAGAATGTCTTTATATCGCACCGATGTTTGAGACGAACTCTCAGCATCTGCAATGCTTGCATAAATATAGACTGACAAATTATTGATATTCTGCTGCAAGGAAATACCCCTAAAATGAAATGCCGAGAATGTGTTCTCCATCAATTGAGTCAACTGATTAAGAAAACAAAACAATAACCAGAATACATATGAACATGCTACATGAAGTGTGGAGGATTATCCACATATGTGGCCTGATTTATTTTATTTTTTTAAAGATTTATCTGGCCTACAATTTATGTAAAGCCCCTAAATGATATCATGTAGCATTCATTATTTATGAGGTAGTGACATAACAGTATGGCACTGAGAAATGCCTTTGCAGTCCAGGCGATACAGTTTCTGTACTGTAGACACGCTGTGAGTAAATAAGGCTGGTGTCCTCCATAACTTTTGGTCAAACTCCTCAGTAGTGTATTCCACAAATTAGAAGCTAAATTTATCTAGTTGTTTCTTGCTATTGAACTGTCGGACTTTCTTATAAGTATGTGTTCCAAAAAAATATTTTGGCAGCGCAGGTTTAATTTGATTCCAACTTAAACTAAATTAAGTAAAAAGAGTTGTAAATTGGTCTGGTAAAATGGTGGTACAGATTGTAACGAATCCTTTAAGTTATAATAAATTATGCTACATGAAAGAATACTTATAATATATTTACTTTTGTTTAATTAGTTTTCCATAAGTTAGGACTTTAGATATTTACTCAATACTTTATTCCCATTGCTCAGTCACAATATGACTTCATCTTTCCTGGCTGAAGGTCTATTTCAGTAACTACAATAGTTTCAGTCAATCTCACAAGTATAGCTGATGATCTGGAGGATTCAGAAGAAAATTCTACAACCTAACCTGATGGATGGATTAGATGGATTTCCATTGATGTTTTCCTGAAGTAGAGATGAGGGTGAACTCAGTGGCTCAGAGTGTTCAGTCTCTCCATCATAACCGTTCAGGCATTTCTGAGGTCATGCTTTTATCTAAATAATGTATAAATTCACAAATTGAGTCATTTTTACTGAATGGTGACACTAGTTAGACACTACTAGACACACGGCATGAAACAGAAATAGTGATCAACTTCATATTGTGATGTATTTTCAATGCAAAACAGCTGTGAAAAAAAAACTTGCCATATATATATATATATATATATATTATATAGATATTATAATATATATATATTATAAATATAGTGTGTGTTATGTTGTGTGTGTTTTGGTGTGTGTGTATATATATATACATATAAATATATATTATATATATATATTATATATATATATCGATATATAGATAGATATACATATTATATATTATATGTATATATATATATATAGATATATAGATAGATATATATATATATATATTCTGTAATACATTCTGTAATACTAGGTAAATGTAATTTCATGCTGACTTTGTCCACATAGTAATCAAAATGAACCTATTTCAATTCTGTACATGTTCCTGAGATGATGAATTGTGTTCATTAGTGCATCCTCCAACTCATTTTCAAAATTTGGTCATCTTCATTTCGGTACTATTTTATCTGTTAATGTAATATTAAATAATTATATTATGTTATTCATATATAAATATTAAAATTGTGCCACCTCTAATTCCTTTCTGATATGGAACACCCACTTTTCAAAATCCAGTCAGTTTCAATGGACAACATCGAGTATTTGCGTTTCTTTCCCATTTCACTCAAAATGGTCTGAAAAGCTAATTTCATGTGGACTTTTCACCATACTTCTACTACATAAAAAAACACTAAACAAGCAAAAAATAAATAATAATAATAACAGAGAAAGTCATTTAAGCTCCATCCGGCTTTTTACATAGTAGGTCTTACTGCTAACTGTCCAAATTATTAATGCATTTCCTCCCAGTGAAGCACAGTCAACCGATCCAACCCGAGCACTGAGCATCGTCACGTGACCTAGTCGCCCTTCAGTGGTTATGAAAGCTTGGCTTTCTCCACTGCCTGTTGGAAAGATTCCTGGACCTTGTAACTGCCAAGGTCTTGAGCTTATCATGAGTATGTTCCCAAGTTACAGAGAATAAATTAAAGGATAAAAAAAGTTTTGAAGTTTCTGAAATTGTACATATGGTTGCCTTGGTTGTGGATATACCAGATTGGTCCCTTAGACACGTCTGAATCTTGAGATGTCAGGGAGGAATTATGGACTTGAATTAAACAGGGAATGCTGTTGTCAAACGTGAAGGACACGCTTATTGTTTTCTCAGAGACATATGTTGATTGAAGCACACAAACTTAACAGAGAGAAAGCCCTCAACAGCTCCAAGATTTTTTTTTTTTTCACACAAGCAATCTTTTTGTTTAAAAAATATATATTTGTAGCTAAACAGAATAGCTAGCTTGTGAATAGAAGAATGTATATATGCTGTGATTATATATGTTTAAACAATTAAATAACTAAATAAAATTTAAAAAATCTGTAATTATGTACTCAGGTGGACAGAGCAACAAGCAAGACTGTAGTTTAGAGTCTTAAATAATGCTACTTGAGAAAACAAAACAAAACAAAAAAAAAAGGTCTGCTTTGCCAATGCAGGTGCTAAAATCAATTAGTAATTAATTAGAGCAAAGAAAAGAAGCGTAATAAATGGCAGCCACCTGGACCAAGCCAAGGTATTTGGGCTGATAATTATCAATCATGAGAAGGTAGCTGACTCCGAACGACTAAGCTCCGGTCTGCTCACACAAATGGTGTTATCTGCATAACTGTAGTCGCATCTGGCGTGAAGGATCATCTTTCCTGCCTAATACAATATGTGCGTCTTTTCTGGTTTATGTATGCATAACATGCGTGTGTTCCTATTTTCAACATAGCAACCTCTTAACAATTAGTTAAATAAAATATTTGATGTTATAATCACTTATGGTTTCATATAAAAACACTGCTCTGTGGTAATTACTTTTAGAGGGGGAAATATAAAATGAATACATTAACATAAACATTTTTATGTTGTGATGTTGCATGTCAACCGCACTGTTAGCAGCCAGCACTTAAATATATTATTAGTTTGAAGCCACAGTTGGTTATGAATCAAGCCAGGATTTTGCTTCACCAGAATATCTAACAAAAAAATAAATAAATAAAATGAATATTGGGATATTAGGATAACTTTCAATACATTTGGATACACTTGGAACAAGTGTAATTTTTGCCATAAATGTTAATACACACACAAACACACAAACATAGGTATGTATTATAATATATATCTATATTTATATATAATATACTAGTTAAATAAAACGTAATAAAAGTATTTTTTTTTTTCTAAAATGACATGATCGCACTTTCAAAAAAACCAATATAATAGCTGAATAACCTGGTACTTTTTCAGGATGGAAACAGTTGATATTCTGATTGGGGGGGCAAGCAAAAATAAAACATCTCTATCCAGCTTGTCATCTAGTCTAGAACATGAGGAAAACATACAGTGAAATAAGATGAACAAAGCTTTTCATGAACACTTGGGATAAATAGCAGAACTCGGGAATGGGTTCATCACACTTATATGAACAGTTTGCCAACATAATGTTTTCTCTTCGGCTTGAAAGATATGCTATATTATCCTTTGTCTCATGTTACAAAAAGTTTGTATTACAACACACAACACTTTGAAGACAATGGTTAGGGAACGACAGGAGATCCAAAGACCACAGAGCCATGCCAAAATGATTTATTGAGATTTTTGAATTACACTTATTGTCTTGTTTACATAGTCTGTGCTAAAATCTTTGACTTACCTTATTAGTCTTGTTTACATAGTCTGTGCTAACTCCAGTATATGAGGTCATCAGAGGATCAGATTACTAAATTTGTACTAACTACTCTGGAATTTCAATCACTGATGGTGATTTGTGTGTGTTCTGCTCTGAAGTTATTTTTCCTCCAACACTGACTTGAGTGATTGTTGCTCTTTTAAAGCCAAGGCTGTAACTTTTGAGGCCAAAACAAAAGCTCAATGTAGATACATCTGCATTATTAGTCGTTTAATACCAAATTAGAATTATTTGCCAGAGCATATAATATAAAGGTTTTAATTTTTGCGATATACACTATACGGCTAGCATTTAACATGTGCGATTGGAAATAGAAATGTTTTATAGTCAACAAAGTTGGAATGCATGAGGCAGCCATCAAACAGTATTGTTATCAGTATGTCTAATCAGTGGTAAACCAATGGAAAACTATTATATTCCGGTCATCTCTAGGTCATGATGACAACAGAGGGTTGCACACTTCATTTTTGACCTCTAACGTTTATCAAGTATACACTCGGATAGTATGAGATTTCGTAGTTATTAGTGCATTTCAATAACTTTCGTCTACAAGCATTTTCTCTCCAAAATTAGCTTCTCTCTGTTATCTTTATGCCAAGGTGTGTTTGATGTTCTGAACAACTGTTTCCAAGATGCAAACATATCTTTGTATCTAATTACAAAGAGCCCAAACTTCCCTTCTCTGGTTCAATGCACAATATTAATGAGGTCAATGATTATGTTAATTGGGGAGCATTTTACAGCATGTTTTAATTAGTTCTCTGTATTCTGATTTAATGAAGAGCCTGAAAACTTCACTAGATGCTTGAAATGCATACAGTTCTCAGCATACACTCTTTGAAAGGACATTTAAATAACTTTACAACTCTGTAAAGCCCATACATAGTTTGTTAAAATTATTTGATATTATTTGTTTTAACTGGTTAGAAAACAAACTAAAACCCCCTCACAAAATGCCCTTCTTGCAGTTTACGAGCCCGATATGTCTTATATTAAAAAACACATTTGCTCACAGAACTTTTCCCGGATGTGATGTTGTAGGTCTGGCCGTCTAGTTTTTAATTTGGAAACATGCACTCTCTTATTCTCTGCCTTTAATGTCTGGCCCATGAAATGCAAAAAGACCCAATATTGAGCTATTTTATAAGTGCATTAAGTTTACAAATTACTTATTTAATGAATAACCTTCTGAGACTCCATTTGAAGGGTCATTATCTGAGTGTTCCAATCTATTGCCTCACCTCCAGACTTTAACATTTATTATACTGATGAGATGCAATTAAAAGAGCAGATGTCCACAAGCTGCTCTCATCTGAGACGAGCAAATAAAATACCAATCCCCCCAATAACATAACTTATAAAGAGACTTTGCTTAGCCGCACGACAGGTAACCAAAGAAAAAAACCTGATTTGTTTATGCTGCAAACGTGCAGTCTACTGATTTAATATTTTGAATTAATATTTAAACAGTTATTTAAATATTTTGAAATTTACACATTTCATATATTTAGTATTTGCACATCCTGTATGTGGCCATAGTCTTTCAATTTAAATGTGAATGTTTTATGTTTGCGATTGCAGTCATGCTTTTTAAATTAAATACATTGATTTTTATGGATTTCCTATTTTGTTGTTTTTCCCCTAGACACTGCGACAGTGTGTGAACATCCCTGAAGAAGTCCAGCCCTGTCCCAAACAACTAATTGGAATGACCCCATTTAGCAACGTGTCTGGGGAACACGACAAAGTCAGTGGCTCCACAAATCTTCTGTGGTCCAAACTTAATAGCATGTCATGGTGTCCACAACTAATGCTGGAGGGGTCACAAAAACCCTTATGACTCATGTTAGTTGACGGCTCTTTCTTTAGCAGTGTGAATCCAAGCTGTGGGCAGAGTGAAGAAAACACAGTATGGCGTGTGCATAGGGCATATACTCAAGAAGCATTTGGCTAGGTTAACCAGACATCTCTTGTTGGATCCCAGCAATATACATTTATTCGCTAGCATTTATCTTACAGTGTCCATGTTACACGTGTAAATACTGATTAAAATAGTAATAGTAATGATAACAGTAAATCTGTAAATTACTTTTATATATATTAGATATACTATATATCATTATCTATAGCAACAATTAATTACAAATGAACAATGTAAATGATTTATTTAATTACATAAAAGAGTGTATTGTCTATGCAGGGAGACTAAAATTATTATTATTTTCAAATGTTGACTTTTTAAGTTTGCGGTCGCTCAGTTAATATAGTGTTGCACATTACGGTAAAACATGTTACATTTCTGACCTATCAAAACAAGAAGAATGACCTATTTGCATGTCTTTGCACTACCAATCTATATTGCTTTCTTCACAAAGCAATGATAAATACTCTGAAAATAATCATCCATCTCAATGCAAATAGCAGTCACACTCCACAGACTCTCTGGCGCACTGTTGTCAATTTGCGCTCAGCGTTCAAGTTTAAATGTCTTTTTTTCTCATCTTGCTCTCATTGCAACGTGTTCACCCGAACAAGACAGCGCTGAAGTCAGAGAGAGGTCAAGCGCATATGAATGAAGGAGAAAACTGTCAGCTACTTTTACATTACAGAGAATGAACAGCGATGCATCCATCTCTAGACAACAGCTGTGCAACAATCACAGAAAGTTCAGCAGTGAATTTAAATGCAGCTCGATATCTGGCTATGGGAAACATACTGAGAGGCTTAAAAATATGGAACTAACCGTTATTTAGGGCTGCATGAGTGCAGTTTAAGGTTAATAGTTATGTAAGGCTCGCCTTGACTGTTATGTAACTTGTTGGAAGGTGCATTGTCATTTTTCGTTCTCAAGCGAGACGCTTAGGGGGAAAAAATACGGCTAACGATGAAGAAATTTACAACAAGTAATGCGATTTTTGTTTAATGTTCAAATGTCGAAAAGCTTTGACTTATTGATTTGAATCGCACTTTTGCGTTCAGACTGCATTTCAAAATTAGACAAAACTCGCTAGTCTTGCTCAAATTAAACGGTAATTGTATTCTATGTTTAACTAGATGTTGGCGTTGAAAAAGCAGCTTATAAAAATATTCTGTCTTCTTCTAAGAGAGTTGACGGAGAAACCCTTTTGTTTTCCAAGCAGTCGCCAATTTATATTAATATATATTTTTTAATGTATTATTATTTGTCTGGCCCATGTGGTGAAATTCAGTTTTTTTTTTGTTTCGTAAAAGCACCAAATAGGTATTCCTTGTGACAATTCATAAGCCTCTGCATTATGTTAGAATCGTTAAAGTTTTCCTAAAGTATTTTTGTGCTATATCCAAAACAATGCAAAAAGATATAGCCTACGGCTGTATAATTTTATGTTCTCTGCGCGCCTTTAATGTGGTGTTATTAGGCATATTACGTGTGTAACACCTAAATGGATTTTGACTGTTTTTGTTTTTTTAAGCTTGTCTTAAATTCAGTTAGAATATTGGGGTTACCACAACGGACAAACTGACAAAAACAGGCACGGGTATCTTAGTTAACTGCCAGATCCATCAAATAATCGAACATAGCCACGTTGTAATGGCGTTTGTCCATGGATATGATTGTTGTTCTTTTATTTTCTGGGGAAAATCGGAGTAATGAGGATAACAGGCGAGCGAAACGACTTCCTTCAAAAATGTGCATTCCATTGTACGGACCAATACATAACACTTTCTGCTACTATTCTAACGGTGCATGAATGAAAATGTACTAGAACGTTTGAATAGATAGAGTGTTAAATAGAGTCGAACAATTCATTTTATTACCATCATTCACATATCTCAAAACCTAATAACCCGTGGAAGGAAAATATGAACATTTTTCGAAAAAAATAAATAAAAGTAAATCACCTCCGACATAATGCATTCCGTATTCGCCCCTACTGTTTGATGTGCCAATATGTTTATATTTTCCAGAAGTCAGTATCTCCTCCTGTCGGTGGGCTATTTCTCACGCGCACGGCAGTCTGCACTCGCGCCTGCACTTGTGCACACCCCCAAGAGGAACATGTAAACATTGTAGCGTATATCGCATTTTCCTTTAAGCGACTAAAGCACCGCTTTGCAACTAGCATGTCGTCGGATCACATTTAAAAACAAAAATACATCCAAATGGCCACGAATTAAAAACACTGCAATGCTCGATTCATTAGTTTCATAGCCTTGGGGCACAGTTTAAATTTGCACATGCTAATGATCTTCTGTTATCTGAGACACACACACAAAGTTGCATGCATGCATAGTAGGCTACTCCTAGTAGTAAAGACCGCGTGCTTGCCTGGACTTACGAGCGCTCAGATTGCCCCCCTCCCTCCATAGGTAGAGGTTTCGTCTCTTATTCTGGAAAACGTTGCACTTTCTGACCGTGAAGGAATGGGCAATGGTTAAACGATTTATCATTTTGTAGATTTTAATACCCAAACAGCATATTTTGCAGTTGGCAAAATCGCTCAGTGAGAATTGTGCACTGGCGATATTAAGCACGCTCATGATCTTGATGCGCCTAATGGGGCGATCAAGCAAGTTGCAACCAAGAACAAAAGCCCAACAGTGACTCTCTTCTTGGACTGAAGTCCTTTGCTCCCACCATATACTGGTCCCAAACAAGCATAATTCTATAAGGCCGTGACGAGAGTTAAGTAATGCAAAATATTTAAATAAGACCACGTAGAGAAGTGAATTCGTCACGATTTGACATTTTAATGCATTAAAACGTTACTCTGGGGACTGTGTTATTTTTATTTTCTGACAATAATGAGGGGTACCAAAGTGAAATTAAATTATTTAGAAAATAATTCGTCCTGCTGAATTAGTGGGGCAAAATATAAAAGCAGGCGCTGGTTTTATTTAGGGCTGAAATGTCATTTTGATTTGTGTAATTCACATTTCCTCCTTTAAGCGTTAAATCCTAACTCTTGTTAACACCAGGGGTTATTATTGTTGTAGTTACGTAATGATTTAATTTCGACTCAGTTTATTTCGAAATGATAAATAAATAGAAATAATAATCAGGTTAACTTGTGGAGTCTCCTCGTTGGTATTTCTCCAGCTCCAATTCAATTGTTTAAAGCACAGTCGAGAAATAAAGTATTGAAGGCATTTTTTTTGTTGTACGTTTAATTCTTTAATATTGTACGAAAAGTAACAAACATTATTTTGTAAACTAAATTTTACATACCCTACGAACGCATTTTCCATAAATACCGATTATCTCTAACATGTGTTATCGGTCCTTTACATGCGGATAAATATGGAAAATTGAGTTATATACAAGTAATAATTTCTTGCAATTGCCAATGCAATAGACAGATAGCTTTATATTTTATCACTTACATAAACAAGATTGACACGAAGCTTCAGGCTTTCACTACACGGTTTATCGACATGACATTAAATAACAACAACTGTGTGCTACTCAGACTGGACTGGAGACGAAATGTTGCACTGGATACAAAAGCACATTAATACTAATCGGTTAGGTAAACGTGTAGACTGTGGTAATACTGGGTAATTCACATTTGGTACACATAAACTATAACATTCTTTTCAGTCAAGACTATTCATCGCAATATTCGTAAAACCATTTCATTTACCATATATCAAGGGACCACATTTTTTCACAAATTCCCTTAATCTGTATCATGACTATTTACAAAATAAAATATTACATTTTAAACTAGGTGAATCTTTATGTACAAAAAACAGGCTGTGACCTGCTGGTAGCATGCAATTGGAGTTCTCTGTGCAGTCTTCCGAAAATATGAGAAAGAAAGAAGAAGAGAGCAAAATAAATGGAGGACAAAAATCGGAAAAAGGCTGTCAAGAGCGTTGCACACCCCGTCCATGCACTGCTCTATAGACAGCGGTTTCAGAAAACCTCTCAGCTTCTTCACAATGTGTGTGTATGTAGGTCCACGCGAGAATAGGCTGACTTTTGAGTCTTGGTTCCAAAGCAGTCTTAATTCTGCAGTCTTTTGAAAATATTTACACGTACCATTCATTAAAATTTGACGAAAGGGTGCTGTGGCTGCTCGTGTGGTGAACTGTGGATGATGCTGGTGATATGGAACTGCTGCTCTGGTTTTCTGTGGAAGGGGACACGATGGTGGGCGGCGTGGAGGACTCGTAGCCGGAGCTGGCTGCCGGGGAGGGTTGGGGTCCTTGAGACGACGACTCGTGAACCTGAGAACCATAAAACTATACTTTCACATGTGCCTCATAATTTCGAATCTCAAACAGATTGCGCCTGACAATTTCAGTCAGACTGTATTTAGCTTTATGTTTAGATTATGGCGGTATTTAGCGTTAGCTTTTATATCAAAATCACATATCATTTTGGTGCATATAATAACATTATTCACCACATTAAAAACATTGCATAAGAGACCGTAAATAAAAGTAAACAGTAAAAACGCGTTATTTTTAAATCAGCGCAGAAATTAAATAAGACAAAAAAATGAAAGAGTAAAGAAATAAATAATGTAGGTGAAAAAAAGAATGCACGGTAATGTTATTGTTACCTTCATGTGTTTCCGGAGGGAGCTGGGATGTGTGTAGGATTTATCACACATTTTGCAGAGATATGGTTTGTCAGATGTATGGACGTGCATGTGTTTCTTGCGATCACTACTGTTCGCAAAGCGTCTGTCACAGCCTTCAAACTCACACTTGAAAGGTTTTTCACCTAACAAAAACAGAGCAAACATCTCTCAAAATACGCATTTTAGGATGCCAGCACATGTTTATTATTATTATTATTATTATTATATTCTTATTATTACATATGTTACATTTGAAGATACATACATACCGGCACATACGTATGGCAAATATAAACGCGTTAAAAAAGTTCCTGTCCATTTTCCACTACGAAACACGACTCACAAAATAATCTCTTTAAATTACACCCAAATTGTTTACGTTATTTTGCAACGGTTCTGTATTCCTACATGTTTATATATATATATCTCGAATAAAAATAATAATTTGCATACTTATTTGCATTATTTGCATACATATGCTTGGCATGAAAATTATCGATAGGACAAATAAACAAATAATGCAACAATTACATTATTTGCTTGCCATTTTAAGTCCCATAATTACAACATATACACACAAAATGTTATCAGTACCATAGCAATGTTAATATAGCAATTATATAATATGGTGAAGGGGGGGGTGGGTGCATTTCTTACCGGTGTGTGTTCTTTTATGGATTTTCAGATTTTCCGATCGGGCAAATACTTTTCCACAGCCGGGGAAAGGACACGGAAACGGTTTCTCTCCGGTGTGCACTCTGATATGATTCACAAGTTTATACTTTGCTTTAAACGGTTTCCCTTCCCGGGGACATTCTTCCCAAAAGCAAATGTGATTCGACTGCTCTGGTCCCCCAACGTGCTCCACCGTCAGGTGGGTCACGAGCTCGTGCATGGTGCTGAAAGTTTTGTTGCAAGACTTTTTCGGATTCGTCAGCTGCTCTGGTTCGACCCATTTGCAGATGAGCTCTTGCTTTATGGGCTGTCTCATGTAGCGAAAGAAGGCCCCTGCCCCGTGATGGGCAGCCATATTCATGTTCATGGGGCCATAGCCGTGCAACTGCGTAGAGGCGTAGTGATCGGACCTGGGGCTCGCGACGTGTCCGTATTGCTCGGCCCTGCCGTACATGTCCCCGGAGAAGCCCAGGCGCATCTGACTGTTCACCACGTTGGAGGACGCGTGCGTGGCCGCTTGCTCGTGCAGTCCCTGGAAGAGCAGGTGCCCAGCGGCGTCAGAGTGTCCATGTGGTCCGGCGAAACTTCCAGCGGCGGAGGCGAACAGACTGTGCTGCGCGCTCGTGGCGTCTCCGAAGCCCCGATTGCGAAAGAGAAAGTCCCGAGTGGAGTTGAAGGCGGCGGTGGAGTACGAGCTGACATGAGTGGGGTGATGATGGTGTCCCAGGGCAGCGGCGGCGGCGTAGCCGGGTGCTTGCGAGGAAAACGCCGTTTGCCCAGAGCCGAGGTCGTGGGAGCTGTGGTTGATTTTGAAAGCGCCCATACCGTCGGCGAACGGATTGATACCCAAAGCCACTTCTCTGTCTGTAACTTCGCCTGTTGAGTGATGTCTGGTGGAGCCGAATGTAGTCACTCCAATGGTGGGATACTGCGGTCCTGCGTCCAAGAGCATCTTCAGTCTGCAGCGGAGAAGACTGAGAGAGGAAGAATCTCTAGCACCTGTCTCTGCTTGCTATTTCTCTGACTTGTGTCTGTGCGAGGTGAACTCCGATTCCCTATTCCTAATTTACTTTTAGTGGAGAGGAATTTCCCTCTCCTGCTCATCCGATGCGCACGCAAATCATGTGCAATATTGTCTTTTGCGGTTTATCTTCCTGTGGCGCAACTTTCACCTCCTCAGTCAGGCGGTGAGCTTCAGACTGATAGTCGCAATCATTCCTGCAGATAAATGAATTGAAAAGACAACACAGTCCACCCCTGATGGATGGGGAAGGAGGGGGGCAGCACGTGACCCCGTGCTTGGACCATCATTGGAGAGGGCGCTCTCCCCCTACTAACATTCACTCACCAAATAACAGCCCGCCATGCCTCAGCATCAGTGCGATTGGTCGGTTTACATCATCAATCTATGAGATTGTCGGGAGGTTGCTGACTGTTATTTTGCTCTGGATGTTGAAATTCAGAAAACAGAGTTTAGTGAATGCATGGCCGAATAATAGCTTTTGTCCTAGACGGAGTACGTTCACGTTTGGCCTACTTATGTGAAAGCCTGATGCTCTGAGAAGTGCCTTGCGCGCATCTAGTAAACACTAGCTGAAATGTGATATAATGTAGCCTGTTCTTAAATGGCATGCACTCGTACTTTTCATCCTGAAAAAACCAATGACTGATCTAAAAAAAAAACAAAAAAAAATCTATATACCTATATCTATATATTAGATATATAATTACTATCTATATTATATATATATAGTTGATGCTTCACGTTTTTTTTCTTCTTCATAACACGTGTATCGAGCTAAAATTGCACCTACATATCTGCCTCAGTTTGAAATCGTACATTTTTTTTAGAACTGCCATGCTATTTGCATCTTTAAAACAAAAAATGAATGCACAACATTGTCAACGGTACAAAATAATAAATATAAAGATATCTGTTTTTGAAGATACTAAATGCAATGCATACAGTTTCTGCCTATTTTAGCAGTTGGTATTTCATGTTTGTTTGACTTTCTTTACCGCATCTTTTAAATGAAGTTTTCACTTCAGAGATATCTGAGAAAGTCTTTTAAACACCCCACATGCTCTGCGCAGTCAGTATAGGCCTTCCGCAGATGCCTTCAAACTTCAAATAATAAGTGTCAAACCTGCGAACGAGGTGGCTCTTTCCGTTATTCATAGTTTTAAAATATGTTTTTTAATGTATCACCCTTGTGTGTGTAAAAGTTGTGAATTGTGGAAGTTGTGAAGTGGGATTTATCTCTGCAGGAAACTCTGACGAACCATACAATCACAAACTCATTCGAGAGAGAGAGAGAGAGAGGGAGAGAGAGAGAGAGAGGGAGAGGAGAGAGAGAGAGAGAGAGAGAGAGAGAGAGAGAGAGAGAGAGGGATCGAGAGAGTAGGGAGGAGAGAGAGAGGAGTAGGGGAGAGGGGAGAGAGAAGAGAGAGAGAGAGAAGAGAGAGAGAAAGAGAGAAAGGGAGGGCCTGCAAGGCTGTTGAGTTGAATGTTTTGGTTGCAAGACGTTATCTTTATAAAAGAAATCTGGACGATGTCCTCAACAGGTGAAAAACCGTAAAACTCGTAGCGTGGGGACGAAATACTTTTGGAGGCTGGATTCTTGGAATATTTACCGAGTGGCACCATAAACAGTATAAACTAGCAAAAAGCAAATGTTTTTTTTTTTTTTCGTGTGCACAATCTACATTCTTCCTTAAAGACTGGACACATTGAAGTGGTAGGTGCAATAAGGAATAATGTATTATCATTATTTTTAAATAAATTAATACTTTAAGTATTAATAAGTTAAGTGCCATTCAGACTTATTTTATTTAATTAAATAAATAATTTATATCTACTAAAAGTATCAACATGCCAAGAATTTTCCCTATAATAGATTTTTTTAACTGGCTGTTAATATGTGTTTGAATTGGCGACAGTATTTCTTTAAAAATTGACCTTTTTTCCTGCATTTGAATTTTTAATCAATGTCAATGATTTTGGGCAACAGCTGACTTTCATTCCCAAGTGTTATGTTCCATTGTCTTTCTTGTCAAATTAAGCTCGCTTTGTATCTTGTCATACTTTCCCCTCTACCCTGCAAAAAGTAGCGGAAAATAAACTTTTCGTTACGTGCTAAAGAAATGCTCCAAGAATGCAACTGCGACCCATTCGACCCTGAGCCCCAACCATTTGACTAACATCTTCACTATTCGTCATAGTTCACACAATGTTTACTTATTTATGACACGGATGGTGTGGTTTTGTCACTAGAAGCCTGACAGATCAAGCCATGACCGTTCTCAAGGGAATACCAATTTACTTGCATCGATAATTGAATGCATCTTGACCCTGATTAAAATGAATCCGCCTGAAGTTGAAGAAATGCCCAAGGTCACGCTTTTATTATTTTAATATATTACAATTGTGGATTTTAGACTGAAGTTTTGTGTTCACGTGTGATCGTAATACATGAACATAAAACGATCACAATGGCCTTCAGATGAAGTCATATTTCCGTGAAATGCGATTTTGCAGACTTGCAATCACAAATCTACTACTACACACACACACAATCAAACGTTATGTCACATTATATACCTTTAAATGAAGCTACGAAACAAAGTAAGCTGGGGGGGGTTAACTGTTTCCATTTTTCATCGAGACACATGAGCACCAATACTATCTAAATGTTGTCTCCATACTCTCACGTATAATCCGCCTAACTCCAGTGGAGATTGAACAGATGATTTTTGACATATATCTAATACTATCTGTCTGACCTTTTTAGGTCAGTTCACCCAACACTTTCTATTTGTGTCCGGCTGGTTTGATTACGACAAAGCTTCAAACAGTTGCAATTACGGTAATAATTCTGTATTTGAATGATGTATTTAAACTTCTATTGTGCAAGGAGGGAAACTTTCATTTCACCAAAACTGTGCAAGAAACACACTGCAATTCACCAAAACTTCGTTCACCTCACGATGATTTAAACTGCTTTGACACAGAGCCTGTTTATGGCTTATTTTATTGCATATTGGGAAATTACGTCCAATGCCATACAAAGAAACAAACAATAGCATAACACTTTTATTTACAAGGTCAAGGAGTTTTAAGTAACACACTATAATTTATGCTATTTTTGATTAAGAAAAAGCAAATAATTGATATATTTTATAAAACTGTTTGGGGGAAAAACAAATTCTCCTTGTGGCAACATGGACACAAATACTTTTTTAAACATTCTTCATTCCTACCACAAAAAGAGACATTCATTTATTGTGGAAGATCACCATGTATCAAAATGCACACTTCATTAGATAGCTAGCCTATTGTTAATTGTTGTGAAGCGTAGTAAACTTTTAACTTATGTTAGACCTTGTGGACATACATACCACTTAGATGTACATTCACTGACCATATCTGCTAAGTCAGTTTTATGTCTTGGAAGATTAGCATTCGCGTGCAGTGCCTTCAAGGCAAAGTTCAAAGAATGTTACTAAAACTCTCGAGCCTGTTTTCATGAGGTGGCCACTGTTCATTTGTTTTCAAGCTTTCTATACAAGACAAACGCAACAGTCGGTTGTTGATTCATGATTGTACTTTATTTATAACAGGTCCACTGTCAACAATGTGTTTATTAAATATTGGTGGGTAATCTGTTGTGATAAACTTTTACGCATCGGAAAGACTGGATTAGATATGTATTAGGATTTTTATTTAGCAGCTACTCGAGCTATTTTGCCAAGATTTCTTTGCTGCCCTGTACACTTTTGATGAAGCACCACCTCCTGTGTGCCTGATCTGCCGCCGCTGAACAACTGAGGCCGATAATTACCCCGATCATAACAACAGGTCTTTTGCGTTACTTTTTTCTCCTCTGGACAATAGGCGACCTTCGCGCTTTTCACAAGACACCAATCCCATGACGAAGTAGAAGCACCGTTAGAGAAAAAAAATGAGGTTTGAAAATTTTTTTCGACAAAAGGGTTAAATAAAGAGTCTGAGCAAGCTGCATGCAAATGCTAACTTTAACTTTTTACTAACCGCCGTTTTCGATGTGTATTATGGAGCTTCTTCAAACGTTCCCTATAAAGGACTACTAGACAGAACCTATGTCGCATTTGTTTTGCATGCAAGTCTGTTGTTGCGGTAAGCGGCTAAAAGCGCAGTCCCCGATTTTCCACAGCTGTAATATAAAGAAAGGTTGCATTGCTTCGATGTAACTTCGAGATTGCAGTTAAAAGTACAATAACCTTTGCATAACAAAAAAAAAAAATTTTTCATCCGCTGCCTGAGGCTCGGCGCATGCGCGCTCTCTGTTTGCTGTCACTGAAACATTTTTCTTCGCATTGGAAACTGTCACGAGTGACGTCAATCACAGAGCTCTGACCAATTAGAGCGCTCGGTGATTGTTTGGCTCCACGGGCTGCAGCGCCTACCATGAATCTCTATTCAGTATATCAAAGCGTCCTGCTGCTGCCTCTCAACCGAATGGGATTCCACGTAGGCACTGAGATAGCAACTAAACTTTAGGGGAAGTTTAATTTTTTTTTCTTCTGTATTCTTCAAAGCGATTAAAATATATTTGTCATCATTATTATTATTTTGCCTGCTGTCAAGTTATTCTAAAATTAGGAGTAATGAGCGTGGATGCTTTGGGAAGCCCTGTGATGGACCCCGCGTTTTCCAAACGGAACACGACGCTGAGATTAGTTGACTTGGCAGGGGCTCACCACCATCACCATCATCACCACCATACCCCTCAGAGCGTGACAGGCTTCCCGGGGTTCAGCAGCCATCCACACTCAATGGCTCACTCGCACCCTGGGGAGATGACTGCGGAACCCCGCCTGGGGCCGAGTCCATTCGGGCCAGAACACATGGGGCACTCCGCGGCCCTCAAAATCAGCCCAACCCATCATTATCCCCACCACCATCACCACCACAATCATCATATTGCAGGCCACAGTGAAGTGGTCTCCAGTCAAACGGGAGCTTTTGGCCCGGTGCAGGCGGCAACGGTCCCGTACTCTATGTCTCACACGGCCCAAGCGCTATCCGCAGGTAGGGACTTCCTCATTCGCCGAGATTTGACAGCTCAAGCCATGCCCGTGCTGACCGATCAGACTTCTGGTTCAGCCTCTCACCACGGAATGTTTGTCTCAACAACAGGTAGCTATCCGGGACACTATGGTCATCACCCCGACCCTGGGAACCATACGCTCTTCCCTGGACTTCATCACGAGCAGCCATCTACCGGAGCACCAGGTGGCCAAGCTTTGAACGGACAAATAAGGTTAGGAATACCTGCCGAAATGTACGTTCGGTCTGATCATTTGAGTCAAGTAGCGAGCTCCAGGGCAGACCCGTTTGCTGCTTCTTCTCTGCACGGATACGGCGGGCTCAATCTGAACATGAATCTCAGCGCACATCACCACCACGGAGCTGGCGCTTTTTTCCGATACATGAGGCAGCCGATAAAGCAAGAGCTCATCTGCAAGTGGCTGGAGCCAGAGCACTCGGCGAAAAAACTTTGCTCCAAAACTTACAGCACCATGCATGAACTAGTGACACATGTGACTGTGGAGCACGTCGGAGGACCGGAGCAAGCGAACCATATCTGTTTTTGGGAAGAGTGTCCGCGAGAGGGAAAGCCGTTTAAAGCAAAGTACAAACTTGTGAATCACATTAGAGTGCACACCGGAGAGAAACCGTTTCCTTGTCCGTTCCCCGGCTGTGGAAAAGTATTTGCCAGATCGGAAAACTTGAAAATACACAAGAGGACGCACACAGGTCAGTGGCTTAATTTCCCGTCCCTTAGGACAATTTAGTTAAATGCTAAGGGCTCGTAAAACTCCTCCGTCACTAGACATACCGCAATGAAGCTGAAGTGTAAACGAATCGATGCACTGCAACTGGTTTATAAATGATGTGAGCTAGCTTGTAAGCTAAATAGAGGCACAGTTTGTCAAAAAATCCGCTTTTAAGAAGGTTTACTTTTAAGAGATTTTATCGAAAAATAATATATGCAGTGGTTCATAAAGGGTTTTCGCAAAACACTCTCCATTATCAATGTTGTCACTGTTATTTTATGAGTTTTAATAGGCTACTTGTATTTAGTATAGCTAACAGAATATTATTTTAACAAGTCGTATTTAAAAAAAAAAGAAGGGGAGAATATAATGGTGGAGTGTTACTGTTTCTGATTTCTGACTTGCTTTTTCTAATCGTGTGTTGTAAAAATAATGTGTTCCTTACTTCATCAGATTGCTTACAGCTTTGCAGCACATCCATATGTTTGGGGCCTACTGAGTCCAGTTTAGTCGTCGACTGACGACAATAATAATATAATAATGATAAATAAAAGATGAAGCGGTAGGGTGCTGCCTTATGTTAAAAACCCAAATTATTTATTTTCCACAATAAATCGTTTATGGACATAATCTGTTTATATTACAATTACTCTAAGTTGTACGCAAGTATTTATGGTCACATTGCAAACTGCTATACCCTACTCCTTTGCTACATTTTGGAAACCACAAACACTCGTTAAAAAACAGCACATTTGTTCAAGTACTCAGTTATCCCTTCAGAACGATCTGCAGGGGCATGGTAGCATTTTAGATAGGCTAGTGTCTTGTTTTGCTTACACTGCAGGTTGTTGTGTGTGTTCCAGTTACCTACCCTTGGTCAGTAGCCCCCCCCCCCCCCCCCTCCCCTCCCCAGAAACTGTCCCAACACGACTGTCATTAATTGGCACCCAGGACATGATGTTGTAGTTATCTCCATGTATTTCTGAACTGTAAGTAACTACGCATAGACTGATGACAAAACTTGCAGACTGACCGCATGCAACAAGTTCTGAAAGAGTAAATCAAACGTGACTTTACAGGATAAACTTTACATGTTACTAAATGCAACATATTAATGAAATGCATTAGGTTGGTCTAGTTATTTTTATTGATTTTATTGCTTTGTGGGCTCTTCACAGCTAGAAGCAACTGGGAGAATATTTTTTTTTCATTTCAGGTTTAGTAGAGAAGGTCGATGTTCGCCAGTGAGATTGTTCTTTTTCTTTTTGCATAATAAGCAAGGCTACTACGTGTAACGTTTCACTAGAAACTAGTTCTAAAATAACCGTTTCTTTCAGTTATGATGTGTAACCAACGTTATGTATTATTTCTGTGCGACCTTTCCGAGTGCAACCGCACTATTTTCTTGCTTGGGCGCCAGTATTTGAATCTTTGTTATGGATATGGTTTCCCAAGGGTCTCTTCCTTGCTGCTTTCTTGTAGCACACTAATATTCTTGATTGGATTTCTCGGCCCAACAGCTGAAGGTCAAATTGATATTCAGCAAGCAACTGTAATTAGACAGAAGCAATTACGTAGTCTTATAAACTCATGGAGCTTATGTCCTTCGGAAATAAGCGTGATGTGATTAAATGTAATTAATTCAAACATTTCTATTGCCTGGCTGCCTTCTCCAGCAGCTATTATGGTTACAGAGGGACAGGCCTAATAGCAGTTTAGATGGTGGATCAGATGTATTTTATGAGATCTTTCTGCCCTACATTCCAAAGGTAAATGAAACTACTACGAGGGCAAACGCTTTAAAGAACGGATGCCCAGTGATCTGTAATTGTGAAAAGAAATCATTGCTGTCTGAGAGTCCCAGACACAAGGGGCCTGCCATGAGAGCAGACATAGGAGTAAAAAGATAATCACGATATCATGGGGCTCATGTGAACTGATTTACCCTGTACAGTTTGACATGCGTTCGACTGATGCAAATTATATTTGCTTATGTGCTCAATGTGCAATAATGTGCTTTACCTGTATTTGACCATTGTCACAACTGTTTTGTTGTTTTAGGTGAAAAGCCTTTCAAATGCGAGTTTGACGGCTGTGACAGACGGTTCGCCAACAGCAGTGACCGGAAAAAGCATTCCCACGTACACACTAGCGATAAGCCGTACAACTGCAAAGTCAGAGGTTGTGACAAATCGTACACTCATCCCAGCTCTTTGAGAAAACACATGAAGGTGCACTGCAAGTCCCCACCTCCGAGTTCGGGTTACGAATCATCGACTCCATCTCTTGTTTCTCCTTCATTGGACTTGGGAAGGGAGCCAGCTCCCTCTGCGCTCTCCGAGCCTCTCTCATCATCGTCCCAGCCGGCCAATTTAAGCGAATGGTACGTGTGTCACAGCTCTGGTGCCAATGGCCCTCAGACCCCACCCAGCGGTTCATCCACACCGGGCCGTACAGAGGGACCAACGTACGGCAATCCTGAACGGAGGGACGCCTTCTAGCAAAATGTAATATTCTTTTGGCAAAGTGACTAAAATGACTTTGACATCTTATCTTATTTGGACAGTCCGTTTTGGACTGAATGGTCGCAGGCTGACAACTGTGGAAGTCAGTTCAAAGAGTAGGCTTGTTCACTTTTACTGCCTTACTGAAGGATGCACTGGCCCTTTGACAGCTAATGTCACTGCCTAACCACCAATCGATATAAAACACGTCCCGAGTGTCTATGTTTCTAAATAGTGTACCTACCGTACGCGTGTCACTGTATTATTTTGTAAATTCCGCTTTGATTTCAATATCTTTTTAATTTATTTTTTAATCGGTAAAGAATTATTATTATTTTTTGTATTATTGAACCAAAGTGCTTAATTATTAAACCTGTACAGTTGTAAATGACAACGTTTTAATGTCTATGTGTGAACAGTAATTTTGTAAGGTTTTGTCTTTCAGCAATTTTTAAATGTTTGCTACTATACTTTGTACAAAATTAATAATTTGGATGATTTGAATTTCATAAAGACGTAGATTCTTTCCTCTTTTTGTGCTTTCACCAGCCAAGCCAATTTGATGGAAACTGTTATTGTATTTGATATGAAGGTTAATTTATGATTAGTCATTAATCAATGTGGTTATTTTGTGATTTTGTAAAACTGTCAGCAATCCATTTTTATGAAAAAAAAACAATTATCAGAAGAGACCTTAAAATGTGTACCGAAATGCCTTGTAAGTTGTCAGTATTTTGAATAAATCGTGTATGATGCAACGCTAAAAGACCTCCTACATTACGCTTTATGTATATATATTTTTTTAATTAGGCATCATCTAATAGAAAGCACCTAAATAATCACAATATACAGAATCCTAAATGACTCAAACATAATATTAAATACCAGCCAACTTAAAATAATTTTAATTATCTTAGCGAATCCCTTAGCGATAACTTGTTTTATATCCTTTTGTATCGCTTATACACACAGATAAACTCCCGCTTTACACTCCAATTACATGGGCAGCAATTGATGAAAGAGTTGCATATTTTCACACAGACTTCAAAGAGCCTTTTATACAAAGAGACATTTTTTTTCACGACGGTGAATCTTCATGGTGAGTTAAGAATTCAATAGCAAAAGCAGAGTCAGATTTAAATAATATGGGCGACGGGGCTGTAGATCCCGTTTTGTCAGAAAGAATGTAATATTTCCTCCGAAGAAAAAGATCAACAAAATACGCTTTAATTTCATTTAAATGGATATTTATCCGTTCGTTTATTAGTTCCATTGTTTTCATTTACTTGGTTTGACAAACATCGACAAAGACCAACGGAAATATTGGTCTTAATTTTCACGATGTTCGTTGTTTTACAATAACCTAAACTAACAACTTATGATGTCCGTTGCATATCCGAGCAAATGCACCATTTTAAATCAACAAATGGCTCAATCAATAACTATTTCTTCACGCTGAGTCGTCGCCCAACGAATGCAGAAAGCTACCATTATGAGCAGCCTCATAACTTTCTTTGTATCATTACATTCTCAACTTGCTTTAAAACGTTAAACTCAGTGTTATGCACCAGATTTGCTCAAGGGTGTGAATGCACCAGATTAGCTTTCCAACTTCTTTGTTGGATATAGAGTAAAATAAATACAGCGGGAAACAGCCCAACAGTGGCGTAGTCTAGTGTCAGAGAGCCGGTGTATAAGAGGAGAGAGGGATAGTTTGGTCTCAGTTGAAACAAGGATCTTTTGAAGTGTTTTTATTATCAGGGGGATTCTTGAATGTCGTCTAAACGACGCTGATGACATGGAAAGGCCTCTCCGTATCACCATTTTGATCGCGTAATCTTTTCGAACGTGTTTCAAGTTTTTCATTCAAGAAGAGACGAATTTGACCATAATCAGGTCCTACTTCCAAGTACTATAAACTATCGACAAGCTGCCTCTCTCGGACTCGACTCGTCTGGGTGTCAAAAGTTGCGATTAAAGAGGACATAACAATATATGTTTCTTTTTCAACACTTTCTCGTTTTTGAATAGTTTCGAATCCGCTTTCCCTATTCTCTTTCCGGTAAGCCAACCATTTTCTAGTTAGTAGACCTAAAAACTGTTGTATCCAGCAGTGTTGAACTGTTTTGGAAAACATGATCACACATTAGGATTTAACCATTTCAAAAACAGCCTTAATCATCTCCTTAAAGTAGCTAGTTGTAGTGCAAACAAGGATTTATTAATATAATAATTATAAGACACTTGTTATTATTCCTAATAATAATAATAAATTGCATATTCGAAATACAAACGAAGCGCTTACAAGTGTGAAGTGAAACCACTGAAACACAAGACGCATCCGTTTAACTTTTTAAAAACGTATAAGAAAAGTTAAACTGTAGTTTATTCACTTGTCACACTATGGTGGACTTGGCCTAACTATGAATTCACATTCAGCCTGCCTCTGTAATGGAAGAAAAAGAAGAATCTTCTTTGTTAAATGCAAGGCAGAGCTCATTTGAGTGTGAAATATAATGTATTTGTGAAATAATTGAGGCGATAATCACACTTCCGGAAACTGTCCTGGATTATTTAACAAAGCTCTTTTAATAGGGGATTAGCGGTTCACACACCATTCAACTCTCTATTTAATGTCATCATTACATGACAAGGGCTGACTGGAATTCGCATGCAAAATAACAGGACAGGTGCAATGACAAATACATAAATATATAAATTACCCAATAACAAAAAGCAAGTTAGAACAGAATAGGCTACTTTTAGACCTCTTTGCCCCCATACAACCTCAAACTGGGTTTGCCGTTCAAATAGTTAAATAAGTGAGTACCTCCATATTACTTACTAGCGTTAAATAAATAAATAAATACATCGTATTTTATAAGGCTCAGCTTTGACAGTTTTGATTTCTCAAGTTTCTCAAGTAAGGGTTATAGGGATTTGGTTTTGGTGAAATAAGCTTTCAGCTCGAAACGAAGGAAAGCCAAGCCGACTGGAACATTTCACATTGTTCATTATGTGTGTTATTTTGAACATTGACTAAATTAATTTTAAACATTTAGTTTCAACTGTTTTTGAGTTACTTGACAAGCATATGAATTATGAAATAAATATATAGAAGAAATAAATATATAGAGGAAACGGCATGTAAGCTATTTTTAAAGCGTGAGTTAAATTATGTCCAAACATCTGCTGAATTTAAGTATATTTAAAATGCTGTGATTATGCAGGTTATGCAACTAGGACGCCCAGTACACCATTCATTCATTTATTCATTCATTTATTCATTCATTCATTCATTCGTTCATTTTATTTGTTTATTTATTTATTTATTTGTTTGTTTGTTTGTTTTTAAATGCAAACGTAATTAATTACAGTATAATATTAACATATACGTAATTACATACTAACTACATGTATATATGCTAATTATAACACAAACACTGCTATGGAAAAGATGTAAGACCCTTCCTGAAAACTCCTTCCTAAATGAGCTCTACTTTGCTTTAGTAAACTTCCCAGGTTTGAACGTTAAAATCGTACCAACAGAAGTGTCATTTAAAAGAAACATTAAACACGAAGTTTCAGCACCTGTAAAAATGGCAGCCACGGCACTTAAAGAGTCCATATTGCTTCAGTTTTGTCTCACGTGCAACAAACTTGAACTTAACACATCATGACATCACTTCCTGCACCATTACGTTTGGAGGAGAGAAATGTTACTGGCATGGACTAAATGAAAATAAATAGCAAGAAATGACTAATAAATGGGGTAGCCTGATTGAATACGCTCCTAAATAGTCAGATTACCACAGTCTTCTATTCGGTGGCGCTGAGTTATTGTACTTTCATGGATGAAGGAGTTTTTCTCCAGTGAGAATCAGCCCCTGTAGTTAGCAGAGGGAACACTGATCTCTAACAACCTTCAGATAATGTAGCAGAATGTACCGCACTACTTCGCACCTGCACTCTGAATGGGAACCTTCTTTCAATGTAAGATACGCTTGTTGGCCTTGAATCTCAAAGCAGCTGCTTGAATGAGCCGAGCGACCCGTGCTTATTTCGCTTCCTTTGATCTCTGATCACTCTCTCTAATTTGTTCGTATAGTCTGCAACAAGGACTTTCTATTTGCTATTATTAAAACATTAGAGTCTATAAGGGCCGCATGAACAGGATAGATGCCATGCAAAGCAGCACGTTATGTGGGGAGCATCCTGCGCTTCCACCAAAAAAAAAGCAGATTTCATGTATTAGTCAGTGAATGCGCATGTCATTGCTGTTTTATTTAACGGCAAAGCATCTAATAGAAGGATCCAAGAGAACACTGCACTCTTTAAACATTAAAGCAACTGAAAAGCTGATAATTTACAATGATTGACTGCTGATATGAGAGAAAGGTTGCACTTTCCCCCGAAAATATATTAGGTCCAAGTCAAGGTAAGATGCAATACAAACGCAGATGTGCACTGTGTGTGTCTGCAATTATTTCATTTCTGGTTCTTAGGCATATTCACCACCAACCTTTTCGCGTGACTAAAAACAAAAAGAAAGTTCCTTTTCACATTTGCCTAGTGCGCTGTTATGAATGTTTTATTTGATTTTCTGGTTTTAGCTGAACATATTGCCTTTATCTAGGCTTATGCAAATCAAAAAGAAAATATTTATATATTGATATTCCAAAGGGAAATGCCTCTATATCGCAAACATTGTTAACTCAGTTGGGTTTCCTTTAAGGACTCACGTATATTACAGCTTAATGTAATGTACAGCATTCAGAATGGTCTATCATCGCACAAACTGACACTGAAATGCAAACAAAAGTAACCAAATGAACGGAATTTCCATATTTTCAGTGCTCCCTATGGATGGTCCACCTTAATCTCCTGATGCCTCACCTGGATGGTCAAAACTGTGCTGGCAATAGGCCATGTAGTCTCCTAATACGATGATACAAGAGGCATCAATCAATGCAGCTGCCCCAGCATTAAGCGTGCGATACAATAGGGTAATGATGATAATGAAAAGTAAAAATAATGAAATCGTTTTTATGGGGGTATCAGATTTATTTAAATGGGCCATACATCATCACCATGGGCAAATGATAATGAATTGCAGAATGTGCCCTTCAGCGATTAAGTATTTCTGAAATATAATCTATCATCTCGCGGTTCATATTTCATATTATGAGCAACATATGAGGCGGTTTTTGTGGAGAAAGGGAAAGGGAGGCGAGAACGTTTTTCGGCAATTAAAGTTTGAGGCAGAGGAAAAAAGTGTTGTCTTCAAATATCCGTAAGATGGGGACGTCGAACTGCAAATATTTATTCTTCCGTGTCATAAAACCAAAGCAGGCTTACTCTTAGTATATGAGACCGGAATACTCGGTTTCCATCTGGTTTTAACTCATTTGAACTGTCGGCGTAAATGGTGTGAGGTCAAGAGAATGGTTGGTAATGCTATATGTTTAGTAAGGAGGTGGACTTCTATAAGACAAGCTCCCACAGGCTTCCGTTTGAACATCTGCACTAACCGGACATGAACCTCTCGGAAACAATTCAATTCTATTCAAACCATTAAACCAACTGCTTTTATTATTATTATTATTATTATTCTTATTATTATTCTTATTATTACTTATTATCATCATCATCATCAGTCACTGCCTTCCACATAAGCAGCCTCAGCAACAGGTTGTAAAATGGTTTTGGATTGTGCAACTTTCCGCAGGTGTCAGGTTTCAGTCGTCTGAGAGTAACAGTGGAGATTGACCTCTGGTCACCTGAACGAGGCATGTTTCAGAACTCTGCTGTGCGAGGAAGAGCCTTCGCACAGAAACATTGACACCCGCCATGGAACAGATCAATTTACATTTAAGGTAAAGTAGTGCATAGGGCAGCAGCCAACTGACTGGAATGCGAACTGAGGTGAAAAACAGTGAATCGAATCGAATCGAATAGAATATAATCGAATATAATTTATAATGCTATGTTGTGAATTTTCGAAAACAGAAGCGCAAACAGATGAGGCATCAGATATCATGCATCATAGTAACGTGTTTCAGACATGCAAATGTGCATTGCCGATGTGACGTTTTAAGTCATTGGGTTATGTGCACTATTTCACACGACGGCTCGGAAATGTGCTGTGCATGGTGAAAGCACAGTTTGAGCAGGGGGAATAATTCGTGTGATCACTCTAGCAGCAACGCAGACTTTTGGGTCATTTCTTCATCTCCCGCAGAAAAGACATTACGCCTCTCATATTTACATACCCTGTAATATTTGTCAAACATCCATAAATGACAAATTAATGAAATGTTCCACAGCCCTCTGAGAGCACTCTAATGAACATCTGGAGTATTATGTGAATTTCTGACACATCTTTGTTAAGTTTAATGTCTTTTGCATCATCACGGTCTATTAAACTGCATTATATCTGTGCTGTCAGTGACTACATGACCTGCTGAAGGTAACAACACACGATCCCGAAACCAATGACCCACAGCCTGAGAGGAACAAAGGGCTACACATGACCTGATATTTATTTATTTATTTATTTATTTAGTTTATTTATTTATTATTTATTTATTTGTTTGTTTTGTTATTAGTTTTTTGTTATTTTATTTTATGTATTTAGTGTAAAATAAAACGAAGCTATTTTATACCAATCTGTGCTCCTTAAAAGTTCTTAATTTTCAGATGTGAACATGTTGGTTTTTCTTTTCCTCACAAGATATTTTGTTCTCAATATAACGTCTAATTTTATTGTCTTCATTTTATTGTAATTAAGCCTCTTTTTTTTTACATACTGTGTCTGTGTGTGTTGCTTTTGATTGCTAATAATTGTCGCGCTGTTTTATTTATTTATTTATTTAGCTCGTATATGATATTTATGTGTGTGTGGATTTTTTTTGGAGGTGAGGCTCCGAGTAAAATGTCAACAGCCACCTGCGTATTGTTAAAGCACGACGTTTGAAGGGGGTGTGGATCAATATTAATCACCGGCAAGTAAAGTGTCATTCAACTGCAGTTCATTTCCGCTCCGCATTCTTTCTCTCTTTCTTTCTTTCTTAGAGCTACAGACGCGTGGCTAGGCTTCCAACATCGACTTTTCCAATTAGACACACACACGACAAGTTATCTCGATATATGCACTCTCTGTACTTGACAAATGACACGTTTTCAAGTCTGTCTTGAAGGAAATTTAAAGGTGTAGATAAGGGAAAGAAATTCCCGATGAGTGTCAGCAGCAAGCTTTTCTAATGTACTTTAATGAAACAACTCATCGTAATCTTTTTATCAATATGACAACTTATTTTGTTATTTAGTGGCAGCACTAAGACAAATAAGTCATGTTTACAAAAGAGCAAAATAATATAAGATAAAAATAAAATAATAAAAATGTATGAAAAATGCCACGATTTTGAACATTTTAAATTATTATATTAATATTATCTTATTACAGTTTTAATCTGCCGGTTTTAATCTATGAAATTCATAAACAGTGTTGTTCACAAATAACAAAACTTTTTTTTCATAACTTAAATCTAGTTTTAATTGTCGCCGACATTCCAAAAACATTTCCGTTACCACATGCTGCATCTAAACGTCTTGATCCTGCCACAAAAGCTGATGATCTTTCTTTTTTAAGTCCCAAATCATTATAAAAAGGGCAGAATTATGTCTAGCGAGACTTTACCCCGTTGTTCACGAGTTAATTCATCAAAAGGAAAGTTTCTATAAGATTTTTTTTTCTCCCCATATAGTGAAAGATTTAAATAATAAGTCGACCACTGTGACATTCTTTGGACTTGGGCTATTTTTCATAATACTCTTTTGTGTGGCTGAGGAAACTCCACAGACAAGGACTGAGCGATAGACTGAGATTTTACCCATTATTTGCACAGATTCGGTGTTAACAGCTACGCTGGCTGTACCAAAGAAAGGCCTTTTTGACATAAAAATGACAAGGTAAGAACTATTTTTTTTTCTTTCTAAAAATATAAATTTTTTTTGGACAAAACCAAAGATCACAAACATGGCTGGCTGACAACAGACAATGCATGCATTTGCTTGCATGAGACACGAAGGAAACCAGAGATTAATATAAACGTTCTTATGACGGACCAAGATGATTTCCTTTTGAACATAATTAACTATATGCTTAAAATCAATTGTTTCCCGAGCTCAGTAAGGGTCCATGGCTGCAAGCAGAGAGAGGCCTATTTTTTGCACGTGTGAAAGCAGGAAGTAGCTCTACCTGTCATTCATTAAGACGACACAAACTCAATAGAGAGAGGGGAAGCTAGATTGGACCTCCTCGTTATACCTGCCGCGCAATTAGTGTTACTTGTTTCTTTAATCCGTCTGTCTCCTCACAGCTATAACTGAACTTGCGGAGCGAAAGGGAAGAACGCAACCATCAAAAACACAAAAACAAAAAAAAATAAAAATTTTTTTTATATAAGCTACAAAAGTATAGTAGCTTATACAAGCAAGTATAAATGTATTATAGCAGTTCATATATATATATATATGAGATGCAATGCACTGAGCGATCTTGATTTTATGGCTTGCAAATTATATCATGATTAACATTATAATTTCCCAAACCAACAATGCCATAGGCTCTTTTTTCTACGGGGTGAAATGCAAAGTACAGTGGCCATGGTCATAGATAGATAGATAGATAGATAGATAGATAGATAGATAGATAGACAGACAGACAGACAGACAGACAGACAGACAGACAGACAGACACACAGACAGACAGACAGATGGACGTACCAATTATTAAGTCTTAGTTTTTACTTTAATTTCCCCCCTTTTTAGCGACAGGCTTCAAACTTACAGTATGAGAGATAATAAAGTGGTGCCCCGTCGACCTGTAGGCGAATCAGCACACACTTGAACTGGAAAGGGACTTGACCTTTGCCTTTATGTTGTGCTCCAGTGTTTGTCTAAATGACAATCGGTCTTTATAAAGGACGTGCGCAGGCCTGACACCTCCTTTTCAGTAGATGGATGTTCGCACTGAGAATGAATCCCGTGGATGTGAATGGCTTCTAGATCTTTGTAAACGTTTTTTTGTGTCTGGTCTCTGTTTTCAATCAATATTAAGACAGTGTGTGCTCATCGACGAGGGTTGTTTTGTGAAGAGGCTGCAGTATTATTTGATACATGTTGTTAAAATGCATATAAAAATAGCAACGCCATTGCTATAACAGGCATCTGAATCATATTTGATAGTCTGTATTTTAGGAAATGGGACTATGATCATCATAAATTATAGTTGATGTACGCGCTAAGAAGAAAAAAAAAAGACCAATGACTCAATAAAAAAAAAAATGCTGAACCTATTCCAGTATTTCAAATGATATATTATCTTTTTATTATGCATTATTAACATGTTGGGGGGAAATGAGAAATGTACTTATTTGAAACATTTGGCGAGGTGTCCCCTTTAAATAGGGATGGACTGAAGATTTTGTTCTCTAACACCCTAAAATGAAAGTAAAGCAGCGTAAGGTGAGTTCTAAAGCAACAGATCAATAAAAATATAATTACCCCACGTGTATTTATGTAACCTGAAGTCCAGTCGTTTCATTATTTGTCAAAGTTTTTGAAGAGCACCGATAATTTCTAACAGCTGTGGATAATAATACTGTCAAGTTAAACTGTTATCTCGCGTTTGGCTAACTTAAGAAAATTGTTATTTCCCGTGAACAACAGGGGGCATAACTATTTAGTATTAGGCTATTTGCAGAATGTTTGGTAGTTGAAAAATACTATTAGACTCTGTGTTCCTTTTTGGAATAAGTTCAGCAACAAGTCTAGTTATGTTCGATTGAATCTAAACATTAATATAACCTGAACGCTTCACATAAAACTAATATTTGTAGATTTGGTCAGCAGTTAAATTGCAACAATTTAAATATTGTTCTTTGACGTTATAAACGTTTCAAATAAATGATTATTATTAAATTGTATATTATTATTATTATTTTATTAATTAAATTTTTTCTAAGGTTGATTTTTTTTTAGAGAGAGAGCCTATCTAAGATTCCTGTTAAGGAAGTGAGTTAAACTGTTAGAGGCGCGCCAGAAAGAGAGAGAGAGAGAGAGAGATATAGAGAGAGAGGAGGGGGAGAGAAAGATAGGGAGAGAAAGAAGGGATGGAGATAGAGCGAGATAGAGAGAGAGCGAAGGGGGGGGTGGGGGGGGGGGTGGGTGTAGTGTATTGCATTTGTACTTGATGATTGCTCAGTAATTCAAGCAGATATCCATGAAGTTGACACTAGACACATCAACGCCGCATCTCGAAATTAATGCATGGTCCATATTAAACACACTGGCCAACGGGGACCAGATGAAGCTATGAATTTCGGGATCAAATTAGCCATAATAAAAGTTCATTTTGACTTTACAATTACTTTTACAACGACTTTGTATAATTGTACTAATGTATCTGTCTTCATCAAGTGGTTCATCTTAGATGTGCATAATTTGAAAACTTCTTAAACTGTATGACATCAATCATCAATTATCTGGTTTTCCACATTGTCCAGTAATATTAAGAACATCTAAAAGCTGGAACACAAAAGCCCCTTCTCTCCATAACTTTGTTCTTTTCACTTGGTAGATCAAAGAACTCTAAAATTGGTGCCCAGGAGATGAACATTGTTGGGGTGACATGATGACAATGGGGAGTGAAAGTGTGCTGGAGCAGATATGTCAATGCTGGAAAGAAATAAGACGGGAAAGGGCTCTTTTTAATTCATAGAGCATATGAATTTGCCATGGCTTACTGAGGGAAATTAAGCGTTCCACTCGCACGTCACAATATGATTCCACAACACATTGATGATATAAGTGAAACATTTAGCCTTTTATGGAAAATTAACGATTTTTATGACATGCTTATGTATAGATTTCCAAAGAAAGAAAGAGGCCTCCTTCATTTCTATATTCTCTCCAGTGTACAGAACCTGCTGCTCCAACAAAGAGTTGAAACGTTCAAAAGCAGCTGAAGTGACTAGAACGTGGACATCAACAGAATAAACAATATTTGTATTCATTTGAGAAACGAGGGGTCTGAACAACAAGACAAAACCAGACAAAGACCAAAAAAAAAAAAGCGACCATGAATACTGCCATTGTCCGTGGCTTTGAGATTCTGATTCACCATATCATAACCCCCGCGACGAAGAAAACATCAATATTCCCTCGGAAAGGAGATGTTTCTATGGAAAACCAAAGAATTTTAGCGCATAACAGATCTGGTGTAGAAACAGGAGGGAGAAAAAAAATGAAAGAGATCAAAGGGTGAGCTCTTGGGAGCGTGGATGCGTCTGTGAATCAAAGATAGACGATGTTGACTTTTAAGTACTTGGCAAGAATTGGAAAGGCGCTTGAGCCCCGTTTCCAGGACATTCTCCTAAGAACAGCCAAAGCAGTCATAGACCCTCAATGGAGAGAGAGAGAGATAGAGAGAGATAGAGAGAGAGATACTAAGTGCAACTGTATACAAATTTAAATTGAAAACATTTTAGGGTAACACACATTGCTTAACAGATCAGTATCATATATTGAAATGTAAATATAAAAAAAAATAATAATAAATGAACTAGCAATTCTTAAAAAATAACTAAAACAGCAAATGTATTTTCTTTATTTCCCCAAATAATGTGAGTGCGAATGGCATATAATTGGAGAAAACACTTCTAGAAACTCAACTCGCATGGCAGATTTTTCTCCAAGGCGTTTTATCCTGCATGTGCGGGTTTGTAACACATGCGTCTTTAATTCGTTGCTAAGTAAACAGCACTGAACCTTTTGTCGGACCACAACAGCTGCCCGGCCCACCATTGTACCGAGATAGACTGACCGCAGCCAGCTCAGTGCACAAGAACAGAGAGGGATGTTCAGCCTTCACCTCCTCCAGTGAAGAGACTGTCAGTGGTGTTCACAATGTCTTAGTAAAACAGCCCTCCAGGAGAACCGAGTGACGGAGAGCCTCGAGTTAGAGGACGGGTGTACACACAAAAGAGCAGGCCGTGCAATCTCTGGTCCAAGTCAACATGATTTGCATGAATAGTCAGTGAGTTATTGGTAATAATCTATATGTCATGTTAGACGGAGCCTTCAAAATCTGCTTATTTTGAAACCAAACAAGTATGTGGGCTCGATCCTCTATGTTTAAATAATAATTAATATTTGAATAGCTATTGCAGCTCACTTATTGATAATGACTTTTCATTAAGCCTACATTTTAACGAATAAATTAATTTGAATTATTACACAACATGCTAATGTTCATATAGCCGCATAAAAGTCCCGTGGCTTGAGATATAAATTGACTGTGCATTTGCTATAATTGATTATATTAATTTATCTGTGATCCCCACGTTTCCATTTACCCCTACTTACTCTGAACTTTGCGTTAATGTTAATGCTTTGTGAGAGTCAAGACACTTAATGGTAATGCGGTTGGGTACAAACAAACAAACACAAAGTATTTTCCATGCTCAATTGAACTGCCTGACCTGTTTTTTCCAAAGAGGTTTCATCATCATCAAGGTGGAGATAACGGGACAAGGTAAAAGCCTCAGCTGGCATTCTTTCAATGAATATGCAACCAATGCTAAAAAACTGGCAAGACTGGGCCAAGTACCCGGCGCATTATATCGTGGACACATAAGTTTTAACAAGCAACATCATTATTGGTGATAACATGGAATCTACTGAATATGATCAGATGAGTTAATAATAATAATAATAATAAATGCAGTGCCATATTTAAAAGTAAACAACAGCATCTGTAGGATAAGACAACAATAAGAGTTGTACCAGGTTAATTAATTACTCAGGGTTACCTTAAGTTACTTAAATTATTTACTCAGAGCTGCAAGACTTTCCTTGTTGTGTTTCTGTCCTACCCTCTTCTACCCAGTACCACCTACTTAACCATGTTTTGGGGACAAATTTGTACTCAAAAGTGAGCTAAACCTTACAAAATCTCCAAAAAAACTCCCTTTGGGGATGGCCTCGTTTATAAAACTGGTATAAAATTAAAGCAAACAGTTTTCTTAAAACTGTAAAAATGTTGAAAATATTCTGAGTGGTTGGGTTAGGATTAGTTTATAAAATCTATAATTATCTGTATATAAAAACAATACAAGTCTATTAACGTCCCCTTATAGGATAGCTTAAGCAAATATTGTGTTTGGGAGTCACTTTTCAGATTAGGCTACTGGAAGTTTCTAACCTGTTTTCCACTCTTTTTTTGTCTACCATAAAACCATGGTTTACATAGTTCTTATCTCACTCCGCAAAAACGCAACAAATATGTTAAACTATACTTTAAAACAAATTGTTAAACTATTACTTTTAAATTGACTTTTTTAAATTTAAATGACCTTTAAAAATGTCCAATCTAATTTTCTTTCTGAATAAAAAGTAAAATCGTAATCATTCGTCAAAACACAATGCATTCAGACTACCACAGAGTGCCTTCATGGCAGCAGTGGGTGTAGGAGTGGGTGGGTGTTTGAGACTTGTGGGCACAATGAATAGCAACACTGGCACTCGTAACAACGATAGTCTGTGCACATGTTGCGGTCCCCTGACGCCCGCAGTGAAGGTATACTAAAATATCTAAAGCTGTGATGACTTGTATGACGCTGTTGTGTGTGCAAAGTTAACGAGTTTTTAGAATGTTACACTACTGAAAGACTTGGGTGTGCCTGGTTCCGTATAGGCACCTCCTCAGTTGCGTGCCCTGCTCCATCCAGGGTCCTGAATGGTGCCACCATGCCTGGACTGGGCGGTCCACGGCCGACGGGAATAATACACCCTGTTGTTTCAGATGAGATGGCCTCTTGTTTATGCCGTCTCAACAGTTTAAAGGGCGTTGTAGTGTCATCAGACCAATAGGTGTTGACAGCCATCTGAACTGCTCCGCCCTACTTTGTATAGTATGTTCTGCTAATAGTAATGCTTATTGTAAGGGGTGTTTTGCTCACCCCTAGTTCAATTCCCCGAAGGCAACTTAGATAATCCCCAAAACAACACAGCCATCTAATGGAAACCAGAGCGTTGTGCTTGCCTAACTTTTCAGCACACCCAATCTCAGAGCGCTCTCTTATGTAAATTTCCAACGCATGCAATCGAGAATCACACCTAAGCTAACTCTATTGATAATAAATTCACTGGAGACGAGGAAATATCAGTTTTTGTTGTGCACAACAATCCATCTTATTCCTCGGGTTAGTGTGAACGCCATGACCCATTGTTGGCGGGTTTAAAAGACTGCCCAGTGTTTGCCGTGTAAATAGACAGCACAAAAACCCGAATTCGATTCTCGGCAGAATCTTATGCGATCTTTGTTGACCTCTGCGATTCCAAAGGTCGTTTAGTTGCAATTACAGTGGCTCACTAGCCGTTTGGAAGGCGTGCTTTGCCCCGGATGATAGCACATTACTGATACTCCTATGTAAGAACCATTGGATCCATACACATAGAAGTAGCATGAGTGGTGCGAGCAGGGTCAATCGGTATGGTTAGAGGAAAGTGAGCATGTAATAACGCTTGGAACAGATATTGTACAACACGTAAGCAGAAGTGCAAAAATCTTAGATGATCATACGTGTGTGTATATAAAGCATCATGGATGGCATCTCATGTAGTGGCTTAATTGCTGTCTGACTTATAGGAAATGTTGTTCCGCATTCATATTTTGCACATGTTATGTCAGTTGCATTGAAATATCATTTTGTAATTTTTAATATGGTATGACACAGGGAGACGTCGGTAGGCATGTCATTTGTCAATATAAGTTTACTAATTTGGTTATGCATGGGGGGGATGAATTAAAAAAACAACAATTTGTTTAATACCACACTTTAACCTATTTGTAAATTGTTGTGAAATTACACAGAAGTATTATTCACACTGGCCAAAAGGTGGGGTGTATGAGTTATCTGGTTATTGGGTAGTTGGAAGAAGACCTACTCACCACAGGTGCCTGTTAACAGTGCATGCAGAGTGCATCTGGAGTGGAAGGCTTAAAGAATCTGAATGGTGTTGTATAATTCCATGCATTTATAGCACAGGTCATGTTGGCATTGTGTCATTATGACACTGTCACTCCGGCTGTAAAAGTATGCACCCTGAGGTGGACAGTATATCAAAGTGCTATGTTTGACATTTACAGAGCAAGGCAGTATAATCGGGCCTTATGCGATTATGAGCCCCAGTATTTATGCAGATATATAATGCCTCATATAACCTAGACATGTCAGACTTGCAAATAATGCTTTATTGTTTGATCCGGTCTCAAGCGGACAGATATCCAGGATTGGGTGAAGGAACGTAAGGGAAGATGTACAGACCCTGTCGATTGATATTGGGTAGGGACCAGATCGTAGAAAGTTTTGGTTTATGCACTCGGTATCTATGATTTGCGACAAAACACTACATGGTTGTTTCGAGTGTTTTTGCCAGACAAACCTCATTTCTACGAGCCAGGAACGATCTTCGGATTCATCTCAATTTCGTTGTTACTCTCTTAGTCGTGTAAGAGGCCCAAACTATTAGGTTGTTTCAAGGGTTGTTTTGCTTTCCACGTTCCGCATGCTCTCCCGTCAGTCAGTAAGGGGGGCAAGCGGGGGCGGGTGTTTTGCTGTTATGATACACGAGATATGGCTAGTTTGTACACAGGGGGGTGACTAAGTTTGTTGTGGGGAGTTAGGTTGGTTTGAATGGATGAGTGGTGAACACATGAGGGGGTCAGTAGGGGCCAGTCCTTCCTGCCCTCTTCTTTTCCCGCTCAAGGGCCCTCCTCGCTGGTGGGAACAGCATGATGGGTATGCAAGGCTGCCATGGGTGGGCCCCTGCATCTCACACATGTAAACCAACAGGCTGTGGGATCACGATATGGCTGGAGCATGGGTTTTGCTGATTTACCACTATGGGGGAAAACATGTGCTTGCGACTGTCAACAAATAAACAAAGTTGCATCAAAGGTCAGGGAGCTATGCTTTGAACACTTCAAAGCCTTAGGATGGGACTGTAGCTTTTAAGTTTTATGGCAGGTGTAAGCAGGGGTTGCTGACCAGCCCAGGGTGGTCCGTGCCCTGGTCTGGAGGAGTCAGAATGGAGGGGTGGGGGTGTTCTGCAGCCTGGCTGACCAGACTCTCCGATACATTTCTGTGTGGCAGGGCACATTTGGAGCATCAGAGAGGCTGGAAGACATTGTGGACTGGCTGGACAGTGCAGACGTTCACTTCAACAGTCTCTGGTTTCAGAAGGTCCCAGCAGGGTACAGCCAAGGCCTGTGCCTGTCCCACTCTGAAAGAGATACATTAGGCAGAGAGCAAGCCCCACTGCTCTTCTCTCGCACTGGCTCCAGTACTGTCAGCGCACAGCTAGAGTCCGGCAAGTTCATCGAATTCGGCATTCCCTGACACTTCCTCTTGTTTTGTGCTGTCTAGAGGGAAGACACGTTAAAGGCTGACTTTGAAACAAGTGGTAAATGCTAAAACGTTTATGCCAGGTTGACCCCTATGTATAATATAATTTTGTACCGTAGAGTGCAAGTGTAATTCAAATCTTCAGTTGGTTATTGAATGGATGAAATCTCTCAGAATGCTTTTTCAGCTGCCTAAAGCTTCTCTGGACATGGTGAAATAGTGTTCAGAGCAGGTGTGACTGAGGCCTTTCACAGATGGTGCGGAATTCAGTTTAGTATCTAAGATTCTAAAATCGTATTTTTTAAAATGAAAAGTAAAATAAATAACAATCCACATCTAAAAATATAAACTATTCATATTTTTTAAATAATAATTTAAACCCCACACTTTATTTCTATGGTCCTGTTCACAATTGCTACCTCAGCACTGTCAGAGAGGAAGAAATGTATCTGTCATGCTTTAAAATCATCCTATTAAACACAGCCAGTTCAACATAAGATATATTATCTTCCTCAAATGCAATGGTGTTTTTTTTTCTCACTCATCTGTTGTGACATGAAAAGTATAATGTCACATAGAGATGATTAAAAGAACATTACCTGAGCCCTGTGATTCCCCGAATGAACAGCTCTTTGCTAAATTGGTTGTTTTCTGTTCTTGATTAATTGAACTTCCAGAGTCACATTTCAGCTTGCTTTTTTTTTTTGGTCCCCAGTCATCTCTTATTATTAAAGAGAAATTCTGAATCTCTCTCTTGGAGTCCAATTAAGGATTTGCATTGTGACTATATTTTTCACTTTAATTACTGCATATAAAGTGGAGCGTTGACTTATTTCCTTATTTATCAAGCAAGTGGAGAATAAAAGAGTATTCATCAAGTAAATAGATGGCTGCACCTTTAATTGCTTGCGACAACACAAAGGAAATATGAACATCTAAACGCCTTTATGGACAGTATAATAAACATTAAAGTAATTCAATTTAGCACAAACGACTCAGATGTCAAATATTGGGAGAAGCAAGGTGCGCTTGTTCCAACATAGCCGTTCGATATCGGACAACATCAACATTTGGAGAGTATAAAGGAGCTAGAACAAAGAGCAATCATAATAAGCCCCCACACACTTAATCTGAAAAGGGCCACTGTTATCCAGATTGTCATGCAGACTAGCTGGCTGGAGCAATCGCAAAGTCAGTGTTCGGTATCATTAGATTCTCGCAGCCAGTAAATCTTCCCCTCCGAACCCTTAGCATTACACTGCGGAGTTATAAAAATCTGCAAGGCCTCATGGGAATTCCCGGCAAATGCGCAGTCAACATTATTAATTCCATTATACCCCACATTGGGAAAACAGTAGGACTCACTTTATAGTCATGGTGGCGATGTAAAATGGCTCTTTGTTGGGCTTGCCAGAGAGAGTGTTGAAAATGGGGTTTACAATGATTCCTTGTGATAAATGCCTTGTGTGGCTTAGTAGGATCTACACCGGACCAGGCCTCAAAGATTCCAGACAGAGAAGCAATGTAATGCTGTTAAATCTTAATGGCCTGAAATTGTTACAATTTCCTCCAAGGCTCTCATTACTCTTGCTTTCCCTCTTTTTCCTTTTCTCAGAGTCGCTGAATGCACAACAACCCAAAAGGGTTTTCTACTGGTCCACGGCATAAGGTAAATACTAGGAAAACAGCTACGAGACCATCCCCTAGCCGAGCTCTTGTTGATGGGATGGGGAGCTCGTTTCGCTGATGACAGCAGATGAGGATGGCCTGCAGAATTTAGTCGATCGGCTTCCTGCTGTACGCCCGATTTTCTTTGCCACTCCACACCAACTCCTTTGTGTGACCCTGCAAATATCCTCTGGGCCTGCTCATTACTCTATGCAGCCAGAACAGATCAGCACTCCGCTTAATTTGGCACCCCTGGATCTGGTCTCTTCAAAACGGTACTGTGGATGAATAAGGGAAGGCAAACTCCCTGGTGCTTATAATCACACAGTCTCTGATACATACCATTGTGCGTGCAAGCATATTGTTCTCGGTTTCCTCATCCGGCTTGTGCGTTTTAAGGATTAGGAAGTGGCTTGTTGGTGTTGATGAGCTGATCACGTAACACTCTGGATTGCGAGGACTGGAGCAGATTGCCACAAATATGGCTTTGCAGGCCTGTTTGGCACAGTGTTCCCTAGTTCAGTTGACCAAAACAACCAACCAATGGGTATTCTGACTAATCCCAAGGGGGAAATTACAATGATGCCCCAAATATGCTGAAAATCAGTGGCTCATTCTCTTTCTCTGGGAATCCCAACTTTATCAAACTAATTATAAATATGATACTACACTTACTCCATCTAGGTCTTTGCTGCCGAACTTCGCTTTTTGTGAGTAGTCATGGGCACTGTGCCCTGGCCTCTCTGCTGGTGGCTGGCATGATGAGTCTGGGTGTGACATGTGCCTCCATCTGAAAGAGCGCAGCAGTGGCATCGCTAGACAAGAGGTGTCCATTCACGCCATTGAAAATGGAGAACCCTGCAGAGTCAATGCTCTCTTCCTGGCATCGGTCGCGGCACCAATCACTGCTGATGGCGTGGCAAGTCACTTCGGAGAACAAAGCTTTATGGGTTGAGCTTTGAATGCGAGAGCAGAGATGGGTGGCTTAATAAAATGTAAAAAAAAGCTATATATTTTATTTCTCTTGCTTCATGAATATCGAGTCAGAGTGTCAAAAGAGTTTTCTCCACTGAACAGTTGTTAATGTGTCTTTGTCTTCACTGGGGTGAAAGGATTGCAGGTGGACTTCAATTCATCAATTCCATCACTAAATAAAGATGCAACCATAAATGTAAGGAATTTCCAGAGTGGTCTTCAAAGAAAAACTCAAATCACAGAGCATTTATTTTCTGCTTCCTGTAGTACGTTGCTCTGTAATTTTCTCGGTTATACCCGCTGTTTCTGGGTTTACAGCAAGGAGCGGATCCCATAAGAAACAATTAGCGAATGAATCCCAAAAAATGAATGTCTCTTGAATAATCGCAAGTGGGTATTTAAAGTGCATTTGTAAATTTCCAATTGGTCTCACTCAATGGGAGACTGTGTCATTTTTTGTTTAAAATGAAACAGATTCAGAGAGAGCGAGAGACAGAGAGTGAGACACATTAAAAACAAGTTGATGTGACCCAACGTGTCAGATATAATTTTGGGCTTTCGGGCGTAGCTTTCTCTCTGCATGATATGGTCTATTTTTGCTGGAGGTGGGCCAAATCTGTCTGTTCACTGGAAAAAGTTGCAGGGATTGGGATTCTCTCCAGACTCCCTGGAGGAAGTAATCTACATTGCAGAGTCCTGAGAGCGCATGAGCTTTAGAGGAGAGGGACGTGGGTGTACATTCCTCCTTGACTGTGCTTACTCAAATGTCACAGCGCAGCCAACAAGTTTACGGAAGCTGAAATTGAAATGCTGATGTTTTAATTAATAGGCAACAGGATCGTGCTGGTTTCAAAGTCATTGTTTCAATGTCAACTTTATAAAACCTTGCAATAAAATGTGTTAACAGCATTAGTCTAAGGAGGAAGCAGTACTAACTTCGACAGTCGAAGCAAAGCACAATGACAGGTGTGAAGAAGGCTGACCTCTTGGCAGGATCTTGACCAATTCTTACCATCAACGCTTTCCAAATTAGTTGACTCACAATATGCCTAGGGTATCTGCCCAAGTACACGTTGACCTCTGCTAACAAACAATCCTCGAAAGGATGTCATTGTACACGCTCTGACTCATGATGATATTAGTCGTAGGGCAAGATACATTAGGTTGCTGTCCACTTGAGGGTAATGAACCTTACATCGCATCTACAGCAGATTGCTCATTTAGGACTCATATAAAGCATTGCTCATTACGTTAGCCACTAGACTCCCACAGCAAGGCAAAGATAGCTGGATGTTAACTCTTGAACAACACCGAGACGTTCATTACACAGACAAATAAGTGGTAAAACAACGTTAAGTTCCCTCCAAGTCGTTTCCATCAGGTCGGATGGTGGAGTGCAACTTTTTAAACTGACCATTTTTCTTGCTCAGTGCTCTGAGACGCGGGGGGTTGGGGGTTTAATCGTCAGAGTGAAATCATAGGTCTACAGATGTTTTCAAGATGTTTTTCTGTCAGTAGCAGATTATCCCCTGTAGCAAAATCTCATTAAACTGCAATTTACAGAGCTGTGCTGATGTTGCCATCAACCAAAATTAAAGGCATTAATTTTTCAAAAAGAAGTTCACAGAAGTCCTCGCAATAAATGATATAACACTTCGAAAGACTGATTTGCCCAGGCATTATTTGTAAAAAATTAACCGGCATTAACAGAGTGAGGGAATTGGGCGTGAGTGGCTCAGGGAATGTGCAAATCCGTCCATTTAGTTGGAGAGGCGCTGCACGGAGATGTGTGTATTAGGGCTCCCATGCTGGGCCAGATGAGGGAGGAGACGAATATGACACCCTGGCCTGGGTTATGACATGCAGAAATGAGTCCCCATGCATTACTTTCCCCTCCATAACCAGGGGAGAGCAGCACTTCACAGACTGCCACTAAAACTAATGTAGCACAAGATGGTATGGCACAATGTAGGCTACATTTCCAAGCCAAGGTTAATGAGGAAACTATTCAAATATGTCCTGCTTTAGCCTCATCTTTGACTAATTATGCTCTCATTCATCTATACCAGTGAATTTAAGTGAATAAACTCAACAACAGTGCGTTGTGTTACTGTTAGTTGTTGACTAACGGAGCTCTTAAATGTTCACCAGCTATTTATTTTAGCTGTTCAAATATTTAAATCTTAAATATTTACAAAAAAAAAAAAAAAAACTTTAAATTTAAATTTGATAAATTTTTATCAAAGGCCTATTTGCCATCCGTTTAATTAAAAATTACATGACAGACAGAGAGAGAGAGAGCGAGATAGAGAGAGATATATAGATAGATAGATATATAGAATAGATAATAGATAGATAACATTAAATATTACTTTAAGGCAAACAAACTAAGTATTATCTGATGCAACAAAGTTTACTTGTATAATGTTGCCGATTTGGTCTTTTGATTGTCTCCTTGTTCTATTAATCTACCACAATGTCCCCATACGGTTTGTTTTGATGTTCATTTTTTTGACGCATATGGGACTGTATCAATTGTTTGTCTATTATGGGCCGGCTCCCCCCCCCCCCCCCCAGGACGGCATAATGTACAACTTATTTTATTAGATAATATTTAGTAGATATATAAGGGCAATGTGTGTATATTATGATTATTATTATGATTATTATGATATTATATTTTATATATTATATATTATTAGTTGTTTTTTACGAGTTTTGACTATAATAAAGATAATATAGCGCAATACCATATTAAAATAAACCAACACGATAATATCAATGTTGTAATATTGTGCACAAAACCAACTATGTTACCATTTTCAGCAATTCCTTAATCATAAGAAATTGTGGAAAAAAGCAAAGAGATTTTCCTGGCACAAAGTACAGAGTTAAATAAACCATCGCTTATGAGTCATAAATAGCTTGAACTGCGATGTCTTAGCTTGAGTTTTCCAACCTTCAAAAGCGTTCGTGCTTTTTTCAGTAGGCACGTGGGTCCTAATCTTCACTCACAAGAGCAGTGAAGCTCCACTGGAAGTAATACATGATTTTATTGGGGATGAGAGCTACGGCAGACCAACACGTTAGGAAACGTAAAAATACAGGCAGAGTATTGGTTATGCATTGCTGGTGATTTATACGCGCATTTTTATATAGGGAAAGCGGTGGCAATTAATAAAAAAACATTCAAGACTGCTGGGTCTAATACCCGCATCACGTGCAAGCTTTCACTACACGACATAACGCGTCATGTTTACTGATCAAATAATAGTACGAAGATGCGGATTTGTGCATTAACATGTATTACAGCAAACTGGAAGGCGTTTTATGAGCTTCGAACTCCATGCACGAAATAATTTTTCATACTTACAATTAGTGCTTGCCTTCCTACAGTAATGATAAAATCAATTTTCCATACAGCTTCCTAAATACACCCATGCAACGGCCTATTAAATACTTGGGTGGTGGTGGGCGTTTTATTTGCCTGTGAATCTCCTGGGTGGGGGGGGGTGGGGTGGGGGCGGTTTTAAGGGGGTGGGGTGGGGGGAGGGGGGGGGTTGGGGTGGGGGTGGGGTGGGGGGGAGGTGGGGTTGGGGGGGGGGGGCGTAGTCTACTAGTCCCGGTGTGCTGGGGGCGTCATGACGGAAGCTTCCTTGAGGGCCGGCCAATAATTTATGATTTAAAGCACGTTTTATTATTATGATTTCTGTAATAACAACGAATACTTAATATAATATGAGCATAGTATTATTATTATTATTGCAATAGTAGTTAGCAGCTAACGGGGATATGTTAGCAAGACTTCAAGAATAAAACACAATACAGTAGAAATCTACCCAGTGTTTTTCGAACAAATGTTCATGTAAATAACAGCGATTTACACTTGAGGGACTGTTTGAAGACAGTTAACAAAAGCTAAACTGGTAAAGAATATGAGAACAGTCTCGGGTGGATATATGTTTAATTAAGTTAACTGATGACAAAGATGGCACAGCATGGTGCTGAAGAACTCATGCGGGCCTCTCTCAAAGCAGCGGCTCTTCTGGATTCCGTGGGCCCTTTTCGCCGGGGCGTTATGCCAAATGCAATCAACTAAATATGATTGGACTCGAGCAGAATCTTTTCTGCTTTTAGTTTTTTTTTCTCCTCTTTTTCTCTTTCTCTCCTTTCCACAACCACCTGCTGATGAGGGTTAACTTTTAGCTTCTTTTAGGAGCTTGAAGGCACGCACACATCCTGAACCAGCGCTTATAACGGCATTGTCGTGTTTGTTTCATCCTCAAAACGGAAATCATTTGCAAAGAAAATTACAGGCCTCAAGAGAGTGGCTCTTTTGCATACTAATTTTGTTAGACTTATCTCCCGTGGACCCAAGTATACGGGAAAACCATTAGGGAGTGTGTGCGCATTCATTTGTTCCTTTTGTTCATGAAGAATGAGTGGCCCCTGTCTCGTCTCACCTTGACGGGCCCTCTGGAGAACAACGGACAAGCAGTCTTACTCAAGAAAAGTCGTCAGTTTAAATAAACACATTATTTTATCAATTAGGGCTGGAGCCAATCCGCGGTGAATAATTCATTTCAATATACATTTTTATATGGCAACCGTATGACTGATCCGCGTTGTGTCTCACACGCAGGAAATCTCCAGACCCCACAGTCAATTTGAACAAGAGGTATACAGACACAGTTTTTGGCGAACCATTGTCTGGTGTGAGCCCCCCTTTGCACCACTGAGGGCACTAATGCCACCTCCACCAGTCTGAGACCACCGCTCACCAGCATGGAGTCCAGGCAGCTGTAGCCCTTTAAAAAGATCAAGCCTAATCTCGCTTTTAAAAATCTTATTATTATGGTGGGAAATTTTGAGAGCGACAGCTTGCAAAAAACATTTAAAAGACAACAAAACGTACGCACATTATTGTGTTATGATAAGCCGTTAATCAAAACATGTTTAAAAAATATGATTTTTAACGAATTATGAAATAATTTCAATTCATGCAATTTATGTAAAGTAATACTTTCATTTACATTTGTATTCCCTGCAGGAAACCAAAATGATTCAAATTTTCGTTGAAAATTGAGATCAACATAACATTTATATACACATCATAATAACAACCTTTCCAGTTATTTAACTTGAACAATAATTTCTACTCACTTTTATTTTGCCAGAGTTTTTAGTTTAAACTTTTCAGTCATTTTAGTCAGCTGGCAATTACATTAATTCCAATAATTTAAATTGCCTAACTGAAGTTTTTACTTAGTCACATCACATTTGGACAAAATTACACTTACATTTTACATTAAAAAAAACAGACTACCTAAAATAAATCGCATTTATTTATTTGTTAATGTTTTACAGTGGCAAGGAAGTCCAATCAAATGTCAGAATGCAAATAAATCAAGAAAGAAGACCAATTGAAATTCACTATGCAAATATTGCAAGCGGTCACTGCTGTCAGATTTCGAAAGATGAACGGTTTGTCAACATAAGTTAAAGATTTACAAACTTAATTTCGAATGTCTTAAATACTATAATTGTCTAAAATGGAAAGCAGATAGCACATACATTTCTTTTTAACATTTTGCATTAATGTCTGTGCATTTAGCGGTTCGGAATGTAATTCAACGCTGTTTTGCAAACACTGTAAATATCTTTAAAAATATGCAATAGCGCATATATGTAGTGCATGCATTGCTACAATGTTTGCCAATATTTGCCTTCATTATTTCAATGAATGTAGAAAGTAAAATCTCTTATTTGCATTAGTTAATTTGCAGCCGAGTTGGAAAGTGAACGAGAAATAAAACCAATACATTTCCTTTCACAACGGTTTCTGTACTGAGGCAGTTGATGGTAAATTCAGTGAGAGAGCAAGAGAGAGAGAGGCTGCTGAGGGTATTTTTTTAAGTGGCCACACAGGGGGAGAAATCAAAAGAGATTACCAGCAGGTGGCGGCAGCATAACGTTCCAGCTGCCCCACCCATTCTGCCTTCCAGACCGCTGAAAGCTCATGGCATTTTCTAATGATGTATCATATTTACCTAGCCAAATTATTCACATTTCATTGTTTAACATCTCTGTAGCAAAATCACAAGTAGCCATGGCTAATCTGTGCACTTACACAAACAAAAGCTGATGTTGTATTGCAACAAAATTTCACGTTGCAATTCGTCCTCAATAATATAATATTTTAATATAGTATATATATATATATATCTATTAGAAATATATATATATATATATATATAATATATATATAATATATTACACTTATGGACATTTGATAGGACCATGGCAAATAAAAAAAATGTCAAGCCATGCCAGCTTCATATTAACCACAGAATTTGAAGGCTTAAAGCACAGAGGAAGCCTTCAGCATATGGTTCTGACCTATGCGGGAACTGTTCCGAGAGTGAACGCCGGTCCTGATGCTGCGCCAGGATGCATCTCATCCTCATCAGCCGGTCCTTTCCAGCTCTCTGTCAGGGCCGGGCGCGCACAGGATTGCCAACCCGCAGCAGGTAAACGGTGTGGCATTTTAAGATGTGATATATGAGGGTAATTAACAAGACAGGGCAAGAGGGAACTTAGGTCACTGCATATTTTAGAGAAAAGGCATAAAGAATCGGTGGCATTGGGTTTATTCTCCTTTTGCCAAGCAGAAACGGGCCACGTTTTTGTCCCAGACTGCAGCATTGATGTGAGTGTAGTAGTACTAACGTCTCTCTCTCACACCACACACACACCACACACACACACACACACACACACACACACCACACACACACACACACACAAACGTCTGGTCAGCTATCCTTGTGGGGAATCTCCATAGGCGTAATTGTTTTTCTACTGTACAGACCCTATATTCTATTGCTCTACACCAACCCTACACCTAAACCTACCCTTCACAGGAAACTTTCAGCATTTTTAGATTTTCAAAAAAACTCATTATGTGGGATTTAGCTTGTTTACCCGTGGGGACCTCAGTTTAGGTCCCCACCGTGACACGAGTCCCCCTGAGTCTGTGTGTATTCAGGTTTAAGTCCCCTCCAGAATAGAAAAACAGGTACACACACACACACACACACACACACACACACACACACAGAGAAGATGTCTGGATCCCTGCAAAAATCTGATTTGACATTAGGTGTGCTTATCAACACGTTTACAGACAACGCGTCGGATCACACGTCTATTTCAGTTTTTGGTCCCTTGATTAGTTGCAGGAGATATTAAACATATGTTATCGCTGTGTCCTCACCCTGACATGGTGTAACAACAGTAGAAGGTGGGGTTAATTACGGAGGTATGGTGTAATAACGAGTTCAACCGTGGTCCTTTTGTTTCAGCACCTTCTGATGGATTGACAGGAAAGGTTGTCCTTGCTCCAGCTCCGTTTTTAGTATTACTGTACAATATCTATTCCATCTCCAGAGGTCAATTATCTCTAGAGTAGCTGTACATCTCATATGAAGCCCCGAGGTTGAAAGCTCACCATATGTGGCCTGACAGTTAGGTTTTATGTCACAATATTTTCAAGATCGCAGATTTAAACAGATTGGAGCGAATGAAGGTGAGAGTGCAAATAACGCGGCGAGAACGTTACAAAAGAGCAGTTTATTGAAAATTAAGCAAAAGCCTAATTGCGTCGAAAGCCTGTTCGCTTTCTGCATCCCTGATGGAACGAGAGGACAGTGTGTCAAGAAGATTAAAAATGAAGAGTCGAGGAAAGAGTGGAAATGGGGGTGTCAAATGAAAGGAAATAACCCAAAATTTAATAATGTGCCGGACCACCTCTTGTGCGAGTACAAGCGTAGCATCTGTGTCAGATGTTGTTAATTAACGTCAGTATGTTCCTCACCGGCGCTCGGCTTCCTGTCGTCCGCACGGGGCAGAGCCTGGTGTCGTGGTGCACTCACACAGGGGTGATGTGTATGTGTGTGTTGGGTATAGGGGGTGCTCTGGTAATCCCACTCATTAGAATTCCAATCTGTGACTCGTCGAGGGACCGCTTCTGTTGGGGACCACCACAGCAACTTATCAATATGTATTTTCTCTCTGTACCCCTCCTTGCAAGGCTACGACGTGAACGCGTGTGTGTGTTTTGCTGTCTGTGCAATTACAGCTCCAACCCATGGCCATCAGAAGGAGGACACAAGATGACACACACACACACACACACACACACACACATATATATACTGTATATATATAAGAAAAAATGTATGTTATATATTAAATATATTATATATAATATAAATTATATGAATAAAAATATATACATGTAAGAAAGGGACATATTTAAAATATATACTGTATGTGTGTGTCTATTGTATATATCTATATAACACATCATGATACATTTATATTGTTATACTTGAACAACATTTTTTTATTGAAAAGTAATTTTAAACTTATTTCACAATATTACTCCAAATTCAATACAATCATGGTAAAAAAAAAAACTGTGTTTTCTATTCACAAGGTTACTGGTTATTTTTCTAGACTGCCCACTTCTGTTAATCAGCCAATAAGGCACATTGATCAGTAATGTCAAAATATCAGTCTTACACTACAACAAACCACATTTGATATAATTTAACTCATTGCATAAATGCATTTTCTATTATATTTCATTATTTGATTGAAAGCCTACAAAATGACAGTTTGGGATTTTTATTTTGCTTTCAAATGAGACGAGCACCATCACTTATTGCCATATATATCATGCCACTCATCTGAAAGCACTGACACTTGTATCATTTTTGCTAATACTGATTGATAACTTCTCATGCTGAGCCAAAGACAGTCAGCTATGAGTTATTACTTCTGAACGAGTCAAACAGGTTTTGATGAAGCAAGAGTTTTCAGCTAATTCTAAAACAACATAATTTATCCTGTCAGTCATCATGATCAAATAAAAGACATTAGCCATGACAACACGCTCTTGATTGATCTATTTTAAAAGTTTATAAACCCTTATGATTCCCTAGCATTTGCAATTGCTAGGAATTTTTAGTCAGTCCCAATGATTGATCACTCATTTTAGGATAAAAAAAAAAAACAGCTAGATGTGCCTTTAAAAGTAAGATTACAGGCTCGGAGACACTTTGCAGTCAGGTGAAGTTTCTCCTTATTTCAACTTCTGCATTACAGCCGAACTTGAACTCGCTAACGTGCACCTCAGCTGGCGGTTTACTCCTTAAGTGTTTCTGGGTACAAATCAGGAGTTGAAAGTCAGTAAATTATCTCTAATGCTGGCAAAAAAAGCAAGAAAAACGAATAGGCTATTTTCTAAATGATGTGGTGCGCAGTCCTGCGATCATCAGGATGTTGTAGTCGCCTCCCTGTTGATCTGATAATTTGCCGAGCTGTGCACCTGGTGAGTCTTATAGAACGGCAGACTCTGGAGGCAGTGCTAAGCTATGTTATATGCATGAGACGGAACATCTAAAGACCTGCCGCTGACAGTGTTTGCATTAACATTCCATTTAGAGCGGAATAAATTCAGCGTGGAAATAGATCGAGGATGGTACAGGACCAAGATGGCTTCACTGTACCGTCGGCCGTGGGCAGACTGCGCTTTAATATGGATACACTCATGATGTGATGCTTTTGAATGGACTACTGTAGTTCCTCCTCGAGAGGCCTGTAACCCTCAACCTGGGACTGATGATAAAAGCCAAATGGTTGTGGCTAGCAGATGGTGGATGGGTTCAAAACAGCAACGAGTGTGAAGGGGCCCCAAAGCACATAAACGCGACTGCAAACTGGGTGCTTACGAGTCAGACTAGAGAGCTTTCCTTCTGTTTATCGCCACTGCTTTTTTCCACATGCCTGTCTCGTGTTGGTATACAGTCATGGTGGAGGTGATCTCTTTTTTTGGGGTGGTTTTGGTACGGCTTGCCAAATGGATCTCTTTCGAGGCAAGCCTGGAATGTGTTTTGGAGCCACGCACCTCAGCACTAATTTTAGAGTTGGGGACCACTGAGTGCGAGCGTGCTGTTGCCATGGCGACGGACGACTAACCGCGCGGTGCTCTCTGCACTGTTGGCCCCTCCCGATCATTAGCCAGACCGCCGCCGGTTCATATCGTATCTCTGTAATCCCCATCACGAGTGCCATCAACCTAATTGTACACTAAAAGTGATGCACTTATTTATGTCTAATTGCCGAGCTTGCCACGCTTTCGTAATAATTAAAAGTTCAAGGTAAATGTACAATACTATTAATATCCTTTCCAGCCGCATAATTTCAGCTCATCAGCACACCTCCCCCCTGGGAGAAATCCAGATTTAGAAGAAAATTTTGGAATTCAATTTAACAATGCAGAGTACATTAGCACTTTAATACGAAAATATGTTTTTAATATCAAACGTAAACCACATAAACCCTACAAGGAGGCAAGAAAACAGCTTTGAACTAAAATGAACAGATTCTTCCATTAGAAGCAAGTCATTTTGTGAGTAGCCCTGGTGATATTAGCAGTCAGGCTGCAGATAACCGCATGAGCACTGTCTCTGCTCCCCATCATTCTCCTTTTGTATTTTTAGACGCTCCTTTATGTGAGAACAATGGCTTCCATATCAAACATTTTAAATGATGCTTGAAATACCAGTCACTTGACTTTGATGTCATAGGCAATTAAATCCGACCTTCCCCTTCCCTGTTAATAACAGCAATCTCGCCCAGTCTAGTACCTAATTAATATGTGCTATTTGTCACTTTGCAGTGACACGTGTATTTCAAAAAGAGAGCGCCGTGGAAGGATAGTGCTGTTGGAAGGGACCTTCTCTGTTATTAGAAGAAAGATGTCACTCGTTCTTGTCTTTCTTCGTGATCTGTGCAGTCTTTCCTTCTGTCTTGCGCTGCCATTTTGTAGGAGAATGCCACAAGACAAGCGTGTGGGCACGAATGTGTGACACATGATGTCTTCAGCCATTTCTTCTGTCTGGTGTGTGCGCTACAGTGTTTGTAAACACGTTTTTAAAAAATGCTATTCGTTCAATTAAATTTGATCTTAGTTCGTGCTAAGGCATTTTATTCTGTTGATAACGAAAAATATTAAGAAATATTCCTGATTAAATGCTACTTAACCTCTGCTGAATAGTTTCAACTGTACAATACTGTACAGAATTGCACTCACAATAGAAGTCTATGGGCCCTAAAATTATTAGCTCACAAGAGTTAAAGGATAATTGGTGATGTCATACAACTTGTAAAGAACTCAAGGCATTCTTATTATAAATTATTAATTTAAATAAATGAGTCAGTGGGAAATAGTTTAAAATGCCAAATTCTTAGAAATGTAGGTACTCTTTGTATTCATGTTAAAAAAAGTTTCAAGAAAAGTTTAAATTGAATTGGAAGTCGTTTGAATTTTAACACTTTTCAAGGTAAAAGTGAGATTTTTGCTACTTGAACTAACCCCAAATAAGGTCAAATTATGTAATGTTTAAGATATTTATTGACTGTGACGCAGTAAATTCATTTTCAGCATGTTGGTCATACCACACTACTTTTATTTACTGAAGTGGGGGAAAACATTTTTTGTCAGGAGGTGCATTCAGAAGCTAGTTAGCATTAGCTTCTGTTCTCAGTGTAGTTTAACTACGGATACCACAACGGTGCTAGATGCTTCACTGCCATCTATCAACGTGGTTCAGCATATCATGTCTGAGTTTTAAACTATACTGATACTAGTGTGTTTTAAAGACGGTTTGACAACAATTCCCTTACCTGTCCAACTCCAACACATCACCACCCAGGATTTTTTCCATCATCAAATTTCACTTTGTGAATCTTCTCGCTTCAGACCTTTTCTGCTTCTTCGTTCATACAGGTACTGATTCTCTCGTTGTCTCCGCTGGTAAATCACTATACATAAATATGTTTTGTCGTCTAATTTTCGTTATCCACATTAAACAGCACTATGCTACTAGTGTATCTGCAGAGGTGAAGATTCTCTACAGTGTTTGGTGAAACACGCGGGTCACGCTGATAAGTCACATCATCATATATAATTAAAACACTTTTTTAAAGAACCTTTATAAAATTTAACCATGGTTTTACTTTAGTAAAAATGTAGTAGCCATGTATTGATTACTATTTGTATAACCACAGGGATCTGCGGGTTAAATTATTGACATCAGAGTAATTAATTATTCTTACCTGATTCTAAATAATAAAGCAAATATTATGATATGGTGTTTAAATGAGTTTTGCGTTAGAATATTCCTTTCATTTGTTCTCCGTGTACCTATATGTATAGTACATTAGTTGATTTTATTTTTTTAATTTAATGACACCCGTCATAAGTCCCCACGTGCGCCATACGACGTCCCCTTGGAATATTTCACACCTATAAAATATAGTTCGTCTTTCGTGTGATGCTATGTTAACAGTGTTGGGTGTACATTTTTTAAGTTTATGAAAGCTTCCAAGTGCAGTATTTGTTAATATTTTTTGGGTTTTGTTTTAATTATTGGACGTGCCATACAGGCGATGGTGGTGTTTTTGAAGCTCTTTTATTTGCCGTAAACGGTTTTGACCCACTGCGTTTTTTACGTTGTTTGTGTTGTTGTGTATCATGTCGCCAAAATGCGGAAAAAGTTTACACAAACGGTTGTGTAAGAATGCGATTTAAGGTTTTTACAATGTCTCTACACTGCACTTCAGTAATGCGACACCCTTAAAAAGGGATTCTCCATATGTCTTAGTCAATTGTTTATTTCGACTCTGACTTTAGCCAGAGGAAGGTAATCAAAAATATCTGTTTACATGGTAGATTCTTAATCAGAGTATTGTCTTAATCGTGTTAAAATCAGATTATTGTTGTGCCCTCCTGTAAATGTCTCAGTTTACTCACAAATTACATTGGTTAAATTATGGTTGGTTGAAGGCAAACCATGTGGTTTAATTGTTGGGTTACCATGGGTTAAAATCTATCAACAACCAGTTTTTATGGTTATTTGTAAGTAATAACCAAGATTAATGTTCGTAAGGGTAGCTATAGCGGTAAGGATCTGGACTGTCTGTGTTGTGTTTTGCCACTGTTTCTGTTCCTGTTTGTCCTTATTTGGTGATGTTCCTGTCCTCGTTTAGTTTGATTATGTTCCATTGATTTCACCTGTGTTCCAAATTTCCTTTGTATTTAGTGGTTCTGCCTTTGCATTCAGTGTTTGTGGGGGTTTAATCGTGTGTTCCTGGAATTAAAAGCTATTGTTGTACTCCACGTTCTCCTACTCATTCCTCCGAGCGCCGCTTGTGACAGAGAGACCCGACTAACCATAAACCTCTGTGTCTACCTCGGTTTTGTACAGGGTTTTTTGTTTCCCTTCTTCGCCCAGAGGTAAACTCCTCTATTGGAAGCAGGGAGCAGGGGAACCAATCTCTCGAGGACCACACTAGACTGTTCCTGCTCTTAGCAAACACCACCAGCTACCCGAACGACACGCTCTGCGCGTTCTACGATGCGAGTCTAAACATCGCATACCAGATCGCCGGAAATACGAAGTGCAGCCTTTTTTGGGTCCCTAGGTGGACATTGGTGAGGCACAGCAGCTCCATTCACCGTCTCTACCTGAGGATGATCTCGCCAGATCATCCACTCACGACCCAGTACCAAGCCCACCAGTTCCCGCAGTACGGAGCATTCAGCCTGTAGCCCCCAATCACCGATGGCCAAGGAGAGGCCAAATCCCGCTGCGATCAAGGAACCAGCGCTCCCCAATGACGAAGAGATGAGCGAGGTGATCGCCCCAGAGTTAAGTAAAGAGCCCCCCAAACATTCAGACAGGGGTACTCTTGTGAGCCAGATGCACTGACAATCGCAGGGGGAGAAAACTGCGGAACGTGTGTGTTATGAGCACGGGAGAGGAGCACAGCCCCCTGCACCATGGGCTGAGGAGTGTGAGCTTATGATGGACCTGGTAGAGGAAGAGCTGTGTGAAAAAAAAAAGACCTGACGACTGGAAGGCTGAACTGCTCCCCGGATCCCGCGGCATTCCTCCTGGCTCGTTGGCTTTCCATCCTCCACATCGGGATCATCCACACACCTGTTCCCTGCTTTGGTCGGCCCCTGGAGGTCGTGGCCAATTCTCCTCCTTGGCTATAACTACCATCTTCGGCTCCACCGTAGTGGTGTGGTCTGGGTCCAGTTTGGCTCCTCCTGCTCCAAGTCCCTCCTGTCTCCTCCCTGGCTCCTCCCTCATTCGTCACCCCCATAGACTCTGTCTGCTGGCCCCCTCCCAGGTGTCCATCCTCCACTCGAGCCGCCTCCAAGTTAACACCCCACCCCTCCCATGTAGGGCGTTTCTCTGCACCTTCCCGAAAGAACGTAATGGCAGGATTCTGGAATGTCTGTGGGTAGTGGTTTTTTGCTCGGTTTCTGTTCCTGTGTGTCCTATTTGGTATGTTCCTGTCCTTAGTTTAGTTTAGTTTGATTTTGTTCCATTGATGTCACCTGTGTTTCCCCATTATCCTTTGTATTTAAGTCTCTGCCTTTGCGTTCAGTGTTTGTCGGGTCTTCTCGTTGTGTCCGTCCCGTTTCCATTGTGGATATTCCCCTGTGTTTCCTGGATTAAAGACTATTGCTTGTACTCCACATTTCTCTCTCATTCCTCTGAGCGCAGATCGTGACAATAGCCTTATTATTGAATAATAAAATTCAATAATACAATTATTTTAATGAGGCTATTTTCTTATAACATCATTGTACCACACTGATGTTTTTAACTTTTAGCCCTCAAAATACCAACATGAGTTTAATTGAGAAATTAAAACATGCTGTTAAAGTGCATTTTAAAGGGTTAGTTCACCCAAAAAATTATAAAAAAACATAGGAGTTTTACCCTCGAGGCATCCTAGGTGTATATGTAAAATACCTTCTTCTTTCAGACGAATCCAATCGGAGTTATATTAAAATTTGTCCTGCTATTCCAAGCGTTATCATTGTAGTGGGCGGGTGTTTCTGTTCAACAGTCCACAAGAAGTCAAATAAAGTGCGCGCACATCCAGAATTAAACTGTGCGTCACACGGTCCGTGCGGCTCAATAAAAGGCTTCCTGTGCGAACCATGGCATTTTTGTTTTTTTTTAAAGAAAAAACTATCCATATTTCAAACTAATATTTTGCTTCAAATTCCTGCTATCTGTGCGTATGTGCGGAAGCATTCGTGGGGAATGAATAGGACGGTATGTGCAGCGCACACACCTCTGAGATATGCTAGTCTCGCGAGTTTGTTTACAAGAGCAAAGGAAGCAAAGTTTCCTTACTTTAGCAAAGGAAAACCAGTATCATCTGGATTATTCGAAATAATCTGAATTTGGTTTCTTTCCAAATACTCGGTGTGTATTTCTAAGTTCTTACGGCTGGTTTTGTTTTGGTTTTTTTTTTTTTGTTCTCTATCCTGCGGTTTTTGTTCACTAATCATGCAATTAACGCCAACGTCCTATGTCATCCGCCGGAACAGATTCTGCTGATGACAGTTATATAAAGTGATAGAGAAGTGATTATTAAGTTGGAAGTATGATTTTTCTTACAAAAAAAAACACAGCTACAGGAAGGAAAGGCCTTTTCTTCAGGCCTCTGTGTGTGAGGCACATTTTATTATGGATGCGCATGCTTTATTTGACGTCTTTTGGACTTTTCAACAGAAACACCCACCCACTGCAATGATGACACTTGGAATAGCCAGGACATCTTTTTTTAAATATAACTCGATATTGATTGTCATTTTTAAAAGAAGAAAAAAGTTCTATAGTTAACCGTTAGGATTTTGCATTTGCTGAGCGGTTAAGTAAAGGTTTGTAAAACCACAGGCTAATTTTCATTTTTGGGTGAACTAACCTTTTAAGTGACTGAAATTATTTATTTATTCAATTGATAGATTAATAGAACAAAATAATGAGTCACATCATGTCATTGATGCAATATTTACAAAACACATTATCTTGCCAAAAATGAATTTATTTGTTTTAACATAGCTAATTTGGGCTATGCATCAAAAATAAATTTTACAACTTTAGACAACCTAAACCTGATATTCATATGTAATATCCTTCTTTGGAGAATGATCTGTCCTGCCTTTGATCACAACAGACATGAATTCAGAGGTCCACAGCAAAGGATTTGTGTAAATTATGTTGATATAAGCCCCTAGATGTATGGACAATTAGCATAATCCACCCATGTGACAAGGTCTATCACGATCGAGGGAAGTCAGATGCAGTAATGTGAAAAGCACGGGTGACATTCATTGGACTGTCTCTTTAATTAGAGCCACATAGAGTGTGCGCGAACTCGTATATGTGCGTGTGTTGACAATAGCAATTTCAGCAGCGACGCAGCAGGTGGTAAAGCAACATTGTGGACAAAATCAGGGATACTCCGTCTCGGAGATGTGACCAATAGACTCCTTCAAGTCCTCGCTTGAGTGGATCAAAAAAAGAGACATTATAGTTGGACACAGGGCTTTGAGATGATCAGTTTGAGGCAACAGTAGAATTTCAATGAGCAACACTTGTACAGCTTCCATACCAGATGTCATTGTGGTCACGGTCAAGAGAGTGTCTCATCTGTTCTAGCCTTTTCCCACTCACTTTTTCTCACTATTTCTATCTCTTTTTGTCTCTTTCTTCCTTTGCCCATCCCCGCTCACACATGCGACTCGCCCCATGCCGCTTTCCGCCAGAAACGGGCTGCAAAATGCTGCCAGACTCTCACATCTGTGCTGCAAATGAATAGTTTCCCTGAGCACTGTGACTCAAGGATTCACTTGTAAAGAATGCGGTTTTTATTGGATGAACCGACTAATGTACCATGCAGTGTAGTAGCACTAGCATTTTATGCCACATTGGTAGAGCCAATTAATTTGCATAATTTGGTGTGTGGTTGCCATGACTCTAAGGAAGTCACATCTGCTCCACGTGTTCTGATCGATTCATCATTCCCCACCATTCAATTAATTACATTTATGACAAACTGAAGCCTCTGCCCACCCGTAGGCCTCTGCAGTTGTCCTGTGATATTGCGGCTTCGCTGGAGCCCTCTGATTTACGGAGCACCTTCGCATGTCTCCACGCCTTAGGCTGAATAAAATTAATATTTTGTTTCCCATCTGGAGGACTCGGTAAAATTAATGAGGGAAGGAGGCCCGTAGCTAGAACAGGACCCGGGATCAATCTATCCGTGCGTGTGCTTCTCGATGTGTGTCTGTCTACATGGCTGTCTGTGTACGAGTGTTTTGCTCAGTTGATAACTGTACTTCTTCACTCAGAAGAACGTTGTTTCTTTGCATTTGCATTTGCATTTGATTGCGCGCAGAGACAATTATTGAAACAGAAAATGGAGACTGTTTTGTAGATAACCCAACATCTGGAGTTTACAGGGTTGGTCTTTAGTGCTGAACACTGGATTGGCGCAATGTGACACTAAGCTTGCATTCACGGCCACTTCATTCTCTTTTTTGCACTCCCGGCTATTGCTGAAAGAAAATATTCCAAAATAAAATGGAATAACATTTTCAACTGGTTTTGCTTCGGGATCCAGATTTCAAAGTGGGAATCATGTGGTGACCCAACACAGTATCACAATTGTTTACCATAAATGCTAATTGGTTTGTATCTAAAAATATCCAATGGTTTCTTGCTCTTGGTAGTTCAATTCAATTCGAGTTTATTTGTATAGCACTTTTCACGATACAAATCGTTGCAAAGCAACTTTACAGAAAATGACGTTTCTACAATATATTTAGTAGTAGCAGAAATGTACGGAAAAATCAATTAAAGACGTAATCAAACAGACGATGAACACTATTAACAACAATTATTATATGATGCAATCAAACTTATAGTAAAAGGTGGTAGTGCAGTATGTTGTTTCAGGGTTGGCATCATCTGAGGTCCTCTGAGGGGGTTGATCATCTTTCCAGGTTGTTTTGATCCAACTTCTGAAGCTTGTGTAAATCCTAGTTATCACGGGATGTCAATCGCGCGGCAAAAACAGAGAAAAAAATAGAGACATAATTCGCGTAGCTGCTTTTCCAACCAAGCAAAATGTATTTGTTCAACCCAAGCTAAAGAATATAATGTGCATTTGATCAGATATATCTGAAGTACAAGATTATGAGATGCATTATTTGAATGCTTGGCTAAAGAGATGTTTCTTTAATCTAGATTTAAACAGAGATAGTGTGTCTGAACCCCCGAACATTATCAGGAAGGCTATTTAAGAGTTTGGGAGCCAAATGCAAAAAAGCTGTACCTCCTTCAGTAGACTTTGCTATCCTAGGTACTACCAAAAGTCCAGAGTTTTGTGACCTTAGGGGAGCGTGATGGATTGTAGCGTGGTAGAATACTAGTTAGGTACGCAGGAGCTAACCAATTAAGGGCTTTATAGGTAAGTAATAATATTTTGTAACTGATACGGAACTTAATGGGTAGTCAGTGCAGAGACTGTAAAATTGGGATATTGGGGTAATATGATCATATTTTCTGGACCTGGTAAGGACTCTAGCCGCTGCAATTTGGACTACCTGTAGCTTGTTTACTGAAAATGCAGGACAACCACCTAGCAGTACACTACAATAGTCCAGTCTAGAGGTCATGAAAGCATGAACTAGCCTTTCTGCATCAGAAACAGGTAACATGATTCATAGCTTGGCAATGTTTCTAAGATGGAAGAATGCAGTTTTTGTGACATGGGAAATATGATTTTGAAAAGACAAGTTGCTATCTAATATAAAACCCAGATTTTTGACTGTAGAGAAAGTAACCGTACATCCGTTTATAGTTGCAAATTGTAATCCAAGAGATTCTGTTTACTGTCTTTTGGTCCAGTAAGTAATATATCTGTCTTATCCGAATTTAACAGGAGAAAATAATTGGTCATCCAATCTTACATTTTTAACACACTCTGTTAGCATAGATAATTTAGAAGTTTCATCTTGTCTTGTTTAGATATATAGTTGAGTATCATCAGCAAACAGTGGAAACTAATCCCGTATTTCATAATAATATTACCAAGTGGCAACATGAATATCGAAAATAGCAGAGGACCTAGGAAAGATCCTTGTGGCACTCCATACTTTACTTGTTATAATGAGATGATCTGCCCTTTAGTCAATCAATAATACACTGTCAATAATTCAGAACACTTAGTCAAGACAACCAGTGCCAGTAGGCACCCCCCCCCCCCCCCCCCCCCCCCCCCCCCCCCCCCCCCCCCGCCCCCCCCCCCCCCCCCCCCCCCCCCCCCCCCCCCCCCCCCCCCACCCCCCCCCCCCCCCCCCCCCCCCCCCCCCCCCCCCCCCCCCCACTCCCCCCCCCCCCCCCCCCCCCCCCCCCCCCCCACCCCCCCCCCCCCCCCCCCCCATTTTCAGGCGTAAGGACAAGTCAGAAACTGTCTATGTTGACATCTACCTAATCAGACCAGCTTTTACCAAGTTACAGAATAGTTTGTAACACAAACAGTTGCATTGATTTAATTGGATTTTTCATTGTTTCCCTGCTGTACGCAACATTATTGGACCCATTGACTTTAAGTACATAAAATATACTTTTATTTGATAAAAACAAATAGTTCAGACTCTGAAATATGACTGGATGAAAGTTGTTGTAAAATAACAGATCTGCAGTATGCACACCTGTGACCAGACATCAGTTTACTTCTACATTAATGTGCTATGTCTACAAATGTGCAGTATTACATACAATTAAGATATAAATGTACAACTGATTAGATATGTCTTTGTAGAAGAATTGTTTATAATAATAATGATTAACTTTAATTAATTATTGTATCATATTGCTGTTGCAGGTGTTTTATAACAGCTTTAGTGTTGCCGTCTAACAACACACATTAACTGTAGTAAAATCACTGGAACACATGGCCTCTTGTGGCTTATTGCAGTTGGTGATCAACGTCATTTATTGATTTTCGCTTTTGTGTTTGACCGGGCCTCTGTGCGAAACAGCATGCTAAAAAGCTCTCTATATGCTAAACTCCTCTGTAAATCAGTGTCTTTAATGTTTTTGACACTTTGTATTGACCTCGTTTATCCATCACGTCAGTCATAATAATTAGCCTTAAATGTTGATAAATGATGATAAATTCCCCCCAGTGACATTAATGAATATTAATGAAAAGGTGTTAGGTCTTCGTTTCAACCACAGACGTTTCTTTGTCAACACATTATGTTATGGCGTTGCAATGTGTTCTCTTTGAGATGATCACAAAATCACTTTTAGTGTGGCCAGGCCCATTTAGATACTGCCTGCATTATTTACAAGTTAAAACTTTTGTTTTAACATGCAGTGAAAAGTGTCGTCATCTATATGCATGTGGAAAATGTCATTGAAGACAGTCATTCCACAACCAGGAAAATGACTCTCAATACACATTTGTGCAATGGTGGAAAAGAATACATTACATCAGATCATTTGATTTTATTTATCCATTTGTGGCCTCGACGCAACTTAATGTTGCATTTGTGTCACTCATTTAATGAGTGAGAGGAGATGAGAAAGAGGGACAGAGCGGGAAAAATGATGAGATGGATATGGAGAGAGCAGCTGTAGGGGAGATGAGACCTTCCCACAGAGCCGTCCCTGTCCAATCAAACGGACACACACACGCACACACATTGGATGCTGTCCCTCTCAAATGGTCCCCTCTTTTTCCACACTCACACATACACAGTATCTATTGAAGGTGGTGGTCGTCGCTTTGAAGTATCACTTCAATTACGGAGTTTAACCCCACAGGTCAGCCCTTGATTATTTACACAAAGCCTGTGTAATTCTGTTGGAAAGCGTTGCTTTCAGAGCCATTACAAAGCAGGGCCGAGCGCTGGTGGAATAAGTGTCACATCATTCCCCTTCTGCTTTTGACCTGTGTGTGATAGGGTTAGACTGCATCTGAAAAGCCGCGTTCTCTCCACCTGCCGAAGCACACACACACAAAAAAATATATATATACTTTAACAAAATAAACCTTGCAAAATTCTTGTTGACTGGCCTGAAACATACTCTACACCAGTACCTGAATGAAACTGACAAGCTATGCAAGCTTGATTTCACTGCATTCTGAAATGTGTCAAAACACAATTTGTAATTCGATGCAAGATGTATTCTCAGCATAGCCGTAAGGGGCACAATAGTGAGCATTAGCGTTAAATGCTAAGTTAGTTGAAACTTTGCTAATTAATTAAATTGTCAACATAAAATAGCTAGCTACTTGAAATGGGGCATTACTTGCAGATAATGTAAATGAAATAAAAGGCCACTTAAGTATACTTAAAGAGAGACACTTTCATGACAATGTACATTATATGAAGTACATACAGTTTATATAAAAGAGTAATAATGTAAAAATGTCAAATTAAATGTTTTATTTTTTAATAGTACATTTTAAAAGTAACATTTATTAAATGTAAATTTTATTTTATTTCATAATCTCATAATCATAATTTGTTGTGCTTTAAATAAGCACATATTAAGTACTTCATTATAATTTTAACTGTAGTGTGTGTGTTATTTGATATTACATTTTAAGTTAATATCATTTAAAAAGTACTAAATTAAAAGGTGTAATTACAAATGCATTTAAATACATGACATCCAACAGAACTGATATTATCACAAATGATTGTTAGTACATTTGGCAGTACACTTTAACCATATTTCAAAGACAATAGAAGTAATTACGCAATAACATGTAACAATGTGCTCAAAGGGCTAGTAGCTAAACATTGAATTCCAAAGTGTGGATGAAAAGGTCACTGGTTACCATCAACTGTTTGGTTACCAGCATTCTTTAAACTGACTTGTGTTCAACAGAAGAGAGAAATTCATACCGGTTTGGAGCAACTTGAGGGTGAGTAAATGATTCAAGAATTTCAATTTGTGGACTATACCTTAAAAAGCATTCTGAATGTCAGTTAATACATAAATGAACCATAATACATCTTAATTTAAATGCATTCCAAAAACATTACATTTGGTACAAAATTATGTAAATATTATTTTAAAGTATATTATTTCATAGTAAGCAAGCAAAAGTTTACTTCTTATTGAAGTCAGGTTAATTAAATTATCAACATGCTCATCATTGAATTGGCATTAGTATAAACTGTCATGCTAGAGAAACAGTTCTTATGAACAGAATCTTGTGAAGTTAGATAAAGCTAAGTTAAATTATGCAAACTGTCGAAATGTTTAGCTACTGCATATACCAGGTTTCATCATTTAAGGTCAGTTTTCTCTTTTTGTTCAACTGGCGGAGAAACAAAAGTGTGCTTGTTGATAGTTTAATTAACCTAGTTTAGCCAACGTATAGTTAGAGCTAACCTAGGTTAATTAAACTATCAACAGGTTTACAGCTAGCTACTTGAATACTTAGGTTTAGTGTAAACTGTCGAAACAGTTTGAAGAAAGCATGCTAAATTGGATAAAGCTAAGCTAATTGAATTAATCTGTCAACATGTGAAGCGTTATAGCTAGCTTGAACTTTCTACAGTCAGTTTTGTCTTTGAGGTCAACAACTACTGTCATGGCAAAGAAACAGTTTCTTGCTAAGTTGCATAAAGCTAACTTATTTCAGATTGTTAACTTTTAGCTAGCCACATTAATACCAGTTGTCTTCTTCTATGGTAAGTTTGAAGAATGTTTTGCTGAGCAGCTATTGAAATGTCTATATACAGCAACCTGCATAATAACATGTGGTTTGATGGCACAGACCTTTGAAGGGAAAGTATGCCGCCTCCTTGAATCCTGGGGTTTGTCACAGTCACAGCCCATATCAAACGTTATGTGCAATGAGTTTGTGCATCGTAGCAAGTATTTGCATTTGCGTTCTCACTAAACATATGTTTTTAGCTTAATCCACAATCAGTGTGGTTTTTATCAGCACTCTTTAAAATTGATCTAGTGCATTGGTATTGAATAATGGACCAGGCTGTGTGTACTTACCCTCTCTATGATTTCTGAACATCTCCTCACAGCTGGGGACAACCTATTCCCCACTTTTATTTTTCATGAGGACAAGAAAGAGAGAGCGTTGATGGCCTCCTACAATACATAAAAAAGAAAAAGGAAATAAACGACTTCTCTGTTAGTTTATTCCGTGTTAGCTCACCCGCGTCAACTCAAGATGCGAGTCAAACAAATGGACGCCGTCACCGAGCAGAGGGATCCGTCTTGCTTCCTCATCTCTGCTTCTTTTTCTCTTTATCTGCCTCCCTCTTCATCTATTCCTCTCTTTCTCTCCCTCTTGCATGCTTTCATGGCTATGGAAGTTGTAAGTGGCAGCTCAGGTGGAAAAATGTTTTTGGAGTAAAAAATGTATTCAATAAATAGCAGGAGCAGCATGGGGTCGGACCAAGTGTGCATGAAACGGCAGTTTGGAGATTGGAATAATGGAACGGGAAGGGTGATGGAGCATGAGTGTACATTAAACAGTGGAGCTCCACACCCGTGACAGCCAGGCATCCGCTGGGAATACAGCCACTAACTATCCTCATATTCTTTCAATTTCAAATAACGGCCTCCACTTTCATCAGGGTGCTTCTTTTCTCCCCTTTCCCTCATCTCTTTCACTTTGTTCAATTGTATTGGTGTGAATATTGAGAGAAACCTCGTTGTCATCATGAAATCGGAATGGCTCCGTGCTGCTCTGGGTTATTCATGTTTCATGACCCCTGTTACAGTGTTGTGATGCGTTCAATGTTCTTCGCCACTGTGGAAGAAAAAAACACAGTTGTGAAATCATTAAGACTGCGAATGTGGGTTTCTTGCCTTAGCTATCGATTTTTTTTTTTGCAACAAAACAAGATCGCACACATTAAAATCAACGAAGCTCTCGACACTGCAAGCGCCCTTTGCAATGTGACGCAGCATACAGTTGAAGGATGCCATTTTCTTTCTTTCTTTTTTTTCGCTTTTGGATGGTACTGTACATTTTTTTTTTTTTTAGTGATTTTCTATCCTTTGTGAAGGTATGAAGTGAAACTTAAGATTCTGGAGACCTTTCTTCTAATCTCCTTTCTGTTCATCCACAGTTGGGGTTAATGATATGTGTGAAATTGTTTCACTACTCTACTATCAAAAAGTAGGATAAAAAGTTACTCTGATTCATCCTTAACTGGACTTTTCAAAATAACAAGAATTAATTCTGAATAGACAACAAAATTTTTTTTTTTGAAAATTATGAAATCTGCCTATACTGTACATGTGTTTGATACGGAACAACTGACAAATCGATCCCTAATGTTGTTGTGCTGCACATCAGCCACCTAATTTTAATATTGTCTGCTTGAAAAAAAAAAAAATAAAAAATAAATTATTACTGATATTATAGGAATCAATTGAGTGCTTTAACATGGTATTCGTTATATATTTAGCCCTAGAAATGCAAAACCCCTGACCAAAGCGTAGAAATAATTGTCCTGAGCTGAAATTCAGTATTTCCCAAAGAAGAAATTATGACAATTTTTGTTTAGGAATGTCCATTGTTAATTCCAGAACATAGTATAGACGGGGTTCAATTGGGATTGTTATGTGGGGGCTTATATGGTATCGAGCTTATAATTATAAGATATATATATATATATATATATAATATTATATGTGTGTGTGTTGTGTGTGTGTGGTGTGTGTGTTTTTTGTTTTGTTTTAGTTTTTTTTGCAAATATGATTTTTCCTTAAGCAATTCATCGTTCCATTTCGTGGAAATGCGAAACTGCGTCCTGACGCCTCGTCGTGACCCGTTTCTGAAGCCTACATTGAAAAAACACCCACTTGTTTGGCCGGCGACAGCCATGACATCCCTACTGGTGCGACTATAGTATAAATAGACGCCTTTGATAGCGGGTGATAGTCGCGCACTAGCATTCTCTTCTTCGTCTTCATTGACCGTTCTGTTTGAAGCGTGCATTCCAAAAGCAAAGTAAGAGCTTTTTCTTTCCTACTATGGAGAGCACTAGCGAAGCATTTAGAAAGTGTGTACATCCGTGTCAGAGGTTTCTGACACCCGATGATTCACACGATCTATGCGTTGTTTGTTTGGGCGAGGAGCACGCACGAGATGTCCTCGAGGGGGCAATCTGCGTACACTGCGAGCGTTTTTCAATGAAAAAGCTCCGCTCTCATTTGTCTCTCTTCTCGAGGGGAGAGGGACAACCATCGGTTTCCCGTGGTTCAGGACCCGCCGCTGCTGAGGCACAAAGGAGAATGAGCTTGTGGGGAATATCCGGTTTACCTAGACGACTGAGGCTGAAGGGGGGGTTTCCCTCTTCAGCGTATCGGTGTCGGGCGAGAGACAGCCACTGGACGATGATATCCTCTCTCTACTATCATCTGATTCAGGGGCCAGTGCTCATTTGGGCCTAGCCCAACAAGAGCAAGAAATGGATGTGGGGAGTGAAGAAGCTGAGGCTGAGCTTTCCCAATCCACCTGCCCTGCGTATGATGAGCTGTTAGAGGTAATGCGCTGCGATGCACCCGGACTGGGCTACAGTGCCTGGTCGCCCCGAGGGGCTTCCTGGCCACCAGCGTATTCCTTCTTGCTGAGGCAACGAACGGGAGGTACAGGGGGCATCACCAGGATCCTCCTGTGTAAGGCTGTCTTAGGCAGGGCTCCCATCACCACTGAGATGTGCGAGCCGGCCGCTTCCAGCTGGCCGATATTGTCGGGTATCCATGAACTTAAAATCCAGATAATATGGAAAATGTCCACGTAAAGCAAGGCTTTGCACATTTCTCAAAGAAGAGCAAATGCCACGTGAGTGGGGGATGTGCACATGAAGCTGTGCGCATTTCTCTAAAATCAACATAGCTGGTAGATGGGCACGTGTTACTTTGCCCATTTTCTAAAATTCCACTTAGGTGGTAAATGGGCACGGGATTCTTTGCCCATTTCTCTAAAATCCTGTGAAGGTAAGGGTTACGCGTGCTGTCTTCGTTCCCTTTGTTTCAGAGTGGGGTAACGCCCCGGTACCCAGGGTCCCACTCAAATAGTGTGTCTTGGTCGACACACCCTGGAGACATCACTCCCCTCAACTCTGAGGAGGGTGCTGGAGCTGCTGTTCCCGACCGGCCATTACGTCCGGGTGACAATAGAACCCTAAGAAAATCCAAAGATTATGGTAAGAGTGCTCATATTGCGCACCTTCTAAAATCCACATGAGTGGTAAGTGTGCACGTTATCCTTTGCCACTTTTCTAAAATCCACGTAAGTGGTGAGTGGGCATGTTAGGCTTTGCCACCCGTCTAAAATTCCACCTAGGTGGTAGGTGTGCACGCTATGCTTTGCCACTTCTCTAAAATCCCACGAAAGTGGTAGGTGCGCACGTTCTTCTTTGCCCACCTCTCTAAAATCCTGTACGGTGAGGGTTACGCATTTCGGACTTCGTTCCCTGTTTCGGAGATGGTTAGACCCCGACTTCCTGGACTCCTCTCAACCAGTGTGTCTCGATCAACACACTCAGAAGGCACTGCCCCCCTCGATATCAAGGGGTACAAAGAGGGTGTCGTCTGGCGAGCAGGAGTTGAATCCCTTGCTCCATGGGCTGTCCTCGTGGTAATGTTGAGCTCTGCTCCCCTTTCATGAAAGGGTTACCTGAAATGGGAACAGTATTCCTCCGCTCAGGAGAAACGGATGTGCCTCTTTCATGAGAGGCTTGAGCTTGCTGTCTTCCAGAAAGACTTCGAACCAGCTGCATCAGTAGGATTGCGCCGTCCTCCGCCTCCTTTGCCGCCTCCCTGATGCGCTGGCGATGTGACTAGCCTGCAGTATGCTACCCCTCTGATTTTTAATCATGCTGCTGGTTGGGGGCCCCCCCCTCTCGGTGAGAGTTGGGTTTGGGCTCCCCCAGCTAGAATGAGCTACTGCCAGCCGGGGAAAGCCCGGCATTGGTAAGGGTTGAGCCCCCTGTGCGTCTGAGGATACAAAATGCTGCAGGTCGAGCCCCGTCTCGGTTTGAGAACTGAGTGTGTTGCTCCCCCAGCTGAATAACTGCTAGCTGTTCCACCAATGGAACATGCTGTAAGTCGAGCTCCCGCTGAATGGATGTCTACTCCCTCAGCTACAGGTTCGCGGCTAACCACGCCAGCGTGATAGCCGTAGGTGAGACTTATGACTACTCAGAGCTCCATCTATAGCCTGCCCTCCAGAAGTGCCACAAGAACCCCCTAGAACGGTTGTATCCAACTACATATGGACATTCTAAAATCCACATAGTGGTAAGTCTGCACGTTAAACTTTGCACACTTTTCTGAAATCCACGAAAGTGGTAAGGTGGTGTGCCCACGTTCTACTTGCCACTTCTCTAAAATCCTATATGGTAGAGTTGGGCGGCGCACAGCTTCGTTCCTTTTATGAGTGGCTCTAAAACCCGGTTCCGCCTGCCGACCCACTCCTCATGGTCTCCGAATACCGCTCTGACCGGGTGTTTCCAATAGAGGCCTGTGAGGCAGGTCCTTATGCAAAGTGAGGGTGCTCTGAGTGACAGGCCAAGAATGCTAATTGATCCATGAGTAGGCTCTTGGTTGTATTACCTGAAAGGAATCCTTCATGATTTAGGCCCTGGGCCACCTCGAGGAGGCTTTTTTGGCAACAGATGGTACGGTGACCCTTGCCTCCCTCAGCGTCAAGCAGTTCTGGCACGAGCAGCCGCCTCATTACATCAGCGGTTAGTATCGAGAGGATGATCCGTGGGTAGACTATTGGTAGCCGGGTTCTACTAACAATCTTGTCCCAGGGGGACCTGAACACTGTGAAGCCTCTAGTAAGTCCCTTGGCAGTCCTAGGCTTATGGCATAGGGAGTAGTTGATTCACGACAGACGCTAAGGTCCAGGAAATGGGGCCAAATCCATAGCGATTATGGGGTAGTTAGGGACTAGTGGCTCGAAGGTTCTGGCTTGCACTACCCTCAGCATGGCGGCGTGGGTATACAGTTCCCCATAGCGACCCCTAGAGGATGCGGTTCGAAGTTCCCATGAAAGGGAAAGTCTCCGGTCTTATGGACCCAGAGGTTCCATGAGGGGAACGAGACACTGTGTCCTTAGTTTTTTGTGCCATGCTGCGGACACAAGCTTCAGATGAAGAAGTGGATGATGTGTTCTCCTGGTGCCTATTTATACTATAGTCGCACGGGTAGTGACGTCATGGCTGTCGCCGGGCAAACAAGTTGGTGTTTTTTCAATGTATACTTCAGACACGGGTCACGACGAGGCGTTCCCCCCATTGCGACCCCTAGAGGGGCGCGTGTCTCGTTCCCTAATCAGGGAACCATGGTTACATAAGTAACCCGAGACGTTTTCTATCAGCTTTGACATATAAATCTGCATGTTTTTTTATATTTTATCCAAGGGCATTTGTTTACCTTTATAGAGGGCATTTTCCCACTAACCTCATTAATACTTTCATTTCAAATGCTTACATTTGATCTATAAATTCAATTACAATAATATGATTGTTGTTATCTATACGTTATCAAATTAAATAATTTACACTGAAAAATACAACTGCATTAAACAATATTATGAGATTATTTTAAATATTTTGAATATACAAACAAGAAATGATGGTGGAAATGATACTTTTCAACGAAATTAAAAAGCCAGTAGGTGCCAGTAGTGAGTACGTGAAGCGTTTATGAGGAGTCATCTTTGACTCAACCGATTCGTTCAACAACGGAATCATCAGCATGAATCGGCTGATTGCTGTGAGATGCGCTGTGTTTCCGCCTAAAAGGTTGTGAACTAAAGTATTGTATTTGATTATTGAACAGCTGAAGATAAACTATTAAACAGTCGTTAATGGTGAAAACGGTTGTGATGTGTGTGATGTTGCCTAACTAACTGTTGTTTTAAATATAAAAACTTTCCATTTTGAATCTTTACCTCAGGATGCTGAGTTTCTTAGTGCTGCGCATTTTGATTTCTCCTGGAGAGGCTGCATGAGCCTCCCCTCAGCAGCACAACCTTATTCCGTCAATTGATGTTTTATATACAGTAGCTATATCCACTATTCACCACTTACTCTAAATGTAATAAAATCAGAATAATACTTGCATTTTGGTGTTTACATAGTTATTTTTTGTTACTGGTGTTGTGTTAACGGTTTAAAAAACTTGGTTTTTTGCGCATAAGGAAGCTGTTAATGTCTTAGCCCGGAGTCTAGTGCCAGGCTCAGGCCCAGACAGCCTGACCAAATTTAAACCTGCATATAGATTATAAGTTAAGGTCAATTCGCATACTATCTCAAGTCAAGGAGTGAAAGTCAAGTAAACCTATAGTATATAGTGCTTTTAACAATACAGATTGTGAAAAAAGCAACTGAACAGCATTAATTAGGAAAATAGTGTGTCAATAATGCAAAATGACAATAGTAAACACTCATTTTTCAGTTAAAGACAGTTCATCATTGAATTCAGTGATGTCAACATCTAGCTCAGTTCAGTTTAAATAGTATCTTTGCAGTCATTTGCAATCAAGTCAACGATATCACTGAAAATGAAGTGTCCCCAACTAAGCAAGACAAAGGCGACAGCGGCACAAAGAACCAAAACTCCATCTGTGACAGAATGGAGAAAATACCTTGGGAGAAACCAGGCTCAGTCGGGGGTCCAGTTCTCCTCTGACCAGACAAAACCAGCAGTTCAATTTCAGGCTGCAGCAAAGTCACATTGTGCAGAGGACTCATCTGGTTCCTGTGGTCTTGTCCCGGTGGTCATCTGAGACAAGGTCTTTACAGGGGATCTGTATCTGGGGCTCATCTAATTGTCCTGGTCTCCGCTGTCTTTCAGGGCTGTGGAGGTCCTTTCTAGGTGATGATCCACCATCTGGTCTGAATACGTAATGGATCCGGGTGACTGCAATGACCATCTGATCAGGATACAGACTGGATCTGGTGGCTACAATGACCTTGGAATAAGAAAGAAACAGACAAATATTAGCATAGATGCCATTCTTCTAACAATGTAGCAAGTACATTGGGTCTTATGAGAAATGTTCCCGGTTCCGGTTGACCTAATTAAGGCAGCCTAAAAATCCTTTAACGGATTCTAATATTAGAAGCGTATTAGTGTGTTATGTGTAAGCCAGGTAAAAGAGATGGGTCTTTAATCTAGATTTAACTGACAGAGTGTGTCTGCCTCCCAAAAAATGTTAGGTAGGTTATTCTAGAGTTTGGGCGCTAAATAGTCAAGTCAGGCTTATTTGTACAGCGCTTTTCACCATACAAACCATTGCAAAGCAACTTTACAGAAAATATAAAGTTTCTACATTACATTTAGGAGTAGCTTATCAGTGGTGACTGTCAATTAATGCACATATGGCAGAAATGTACAGAAAAATCAATTTAAGACATAATAAAACAAACGATTATTAACAGCAATTATTATATGATGCAATCAAACTTATAGCAAAATGTGGTAGTTCTGTATGTTGTTTCGGGGTTGGCATCATCTCTTCTCAGGTGTCCTGGATCCAGACTGAAGCTTGTGTAAATCATAGTTAGCCAAACGGGATGTCAAATCTGATGGCAAAAAAACATGAGAAACAGAAACAAATAGAGACATAATTAGCGTAGCTGCTTTTCCAACCAAGCAAAATTTATTTGTTCAACCCAAGCTAAGGAATAGTAATGTGCATTTGATCAGATATAACGCAGTACAAGATTATGAGATGCATTAATTTGAATGCTTGGCTAAAGAGATGCATCTTTAATCTAGATTTAAACAGAGAAACTGTGTCTGAACCCCGAACATTATCAGAAAGACTATTCCAGAGTTTGGGAGCCAAATGCGAAAAGCTCTACCTCCTCTAGTGGACTTTGATATCCTAGGTACTACAAAAAGTCCAGAGTTTTGCGACCTTAGGGAGCGTGATGGATTGTAGCGTGGTGGAAGACTAGTTAGGTACGCAGTAGCTAAACCATTAAGGGCCTTATAGGCAAATAATAATACTTTGTAACTGATACGGAACTTAACAGATAGCCAGTGCAGAGACTGTAAAATTGAAGTAATATGATCATATTTTCTTGACCACGTAAGGACTCTAGCCGCTGCATTTTGGATAAACTGTAGCTTATTTATTGAAGATGCAGCACAACCACCTAGCAGTGCATTACAATAACCCAGTCTAGAGGTCATGAATGCATGATAAGCTTTTTAGCAATCAGATAAACAGGGTAACATGTTCGTAACGGCAATGTTTCTAAGAGGAAGCTCAACTCTATGCAAAGGAGATGTGTGTTGCACTGCGTGAGGCAAATGGTCACACCAGATACTGACTGGTTTCGGACCCCACCGGACCCCCCAATACAGTAAAACTGCACATTTAGTGGCCTTTTATTGTGGCCAGCCTAAGGCACCCCTGTGCAATAATCATGCTGTCTAATAAACATCTTGATATGCCACACCTGTGATGTTGATGGATTGTCTCGGCAAAGGAGAAGCGCTCACTAACACAAATTTAGACAGATTTTTGAACAATATTTAAGAGAAATAGGCCTTTTATGTACATAGAAAAAGTCTTAGATCTTTGAGTTCAGATCATGAAAAATGGGGGCAAAAACAAAAGTGTTGCGTTTATAATTTCGTTTAGTGTATATAGATATAGTAAAATTTTTTTGTCTGAACATTAGGACCTGATTCTGACAGCGGCACAAAGCTCCTTCCTGAAACGCATCAGAGATTACATGACGTGTGTGATTAAAGAGAAAAATCATGTGTCAAGCATCTCTCATTGACTGTGACACACACACACACACACACACACACACACAAACCACATGTTCATTTAACGGAACAAATCTGCTGTCTGACCCCCTCTCACATTCTGAATGTTTATGCATAATTGAAAATCATTATGTAAAACATTTAGCATTTTCTAGAGCACCCTTTGTATGTCACGAGGAAGAAACACTTAGACAGGCATGAGTCCTTCATCTAATCATCCGTCTCTCTGTGGTCCTCACACGCTGTAATCTGACTGACACAATAAAGGACATTTAGCCCTTACAAAGACCTACCAGTCAGAGCGCCTGCCCTGCCTCCTTATCTCTCAAGTGCAGCCATTACCATGGCCTCTTCTTATTGGACACAAGGCATCATTTCAAGAGCATAAGTGTGGGATCATCAGGCATAAAATACTGCCTTTCCACCTTGTGAATGTCCTTTACCTAGGAAGGTCAGGAGACGTCACCACCAGCACCCTTTCGCTTCATTGGACGAATTTGGATGAACGTATTTGGTTAATGCATTTATCTAAAACGACTTGCATAGCATTCAAGCTATACGTTTTAGAAGCATTCAAACCCAATCCACTGATTGAGCTACAGAAACTTGCCTCTACGTTAGTACAGCAAATAAAATGCTGAGTTACAAGACAAAGACACAATAGTTGCATGATGAATGGAGCCTTCCTGCTCAGAGAAACACAGCAAAGCTATTCAATTTGCCGCATCTGCACCGTTTCAATAATTCATGGCGTTTGGTGGCATTTTAATGTTTTATAAGTAAATTGTGTACTCTTATGGAACATGGAATGGCATTTCATTTGCAGCTGTTGGGTGTTCACTTTATCTTTCATAAACAAGCCTAACACGGATGCTGCCCCCCCCCCCAGAAGCGACTAATGTGTTTTTGACACCTAGACCTGTTAACCCACCGTGAGTTGAGGAATGAGCCGGCACGCGCAGTCAGCCGGCGGTGTGTGGCGTCCTGATCACGAGGAAAGCGGTTCAAACCCATTTGCTTTCACATCCTCGGTTGGTCTCCAAAGATCCCTCAGTGTTGACGGCATTCTTGACACGAGGCCACACTGTGAGCAACTCCATCTGAATGCTACAATTAGCAACTACCTCACACGGTTTTTACAACTTCTCATTTAGGATGTGGCAGAACATAGCAAAGGGACACAAAAAGCCCACGGACAAAGGGCACACCGTCTGCATCTCGATCTTTGCGTTCCACGATCCATCATCTGTGTTTGGCCTCCAAGCTCTGAGGAACAGAGTCAGAGCAAGGAAACGCTTTTTTCAATTACTAAATTAAATTTTCTTGCAAAATATGGGGCTGTGACACCTAGGGTGCACAGACTAGCTAGCCCTGCCAAACTGACGTAGTAAGACGCGATCTACGGAGCCGACACCAAGCCCCTCTCTCTGGGACCGAGGAGGAGAGATAGCCAGCATCGCCTCCTGATTTGGCTATAATCCACAATGAATGTGTCTGCTTTTTGTTTTTATTATTATTGACGCAGGGAGGCAGCAGCTAACGGGAAGGGGTAAGGGAGGCTGCGAGCTAATCAGACCCCAGGGACTCACACCTATCTGGTTCCTAGAGAACAGGAGAAACGATCACCAAACCCACTGCCGCTCGGCAATCACAACCATCACTCCTAACACGAGTACCTGAGACTGGTTGTCCCGCTTTGAGACGGCACTAAAAGATAGAAGTCTCTCTTGGTCATGAACATACAGTCTATCAGTTTCTCTCTAGCTATATTTGGCTCCATTCGAGAGCCAAGGATTGTTTTCTGCTTCGCCATAACGTTTGTCCTGCTTTCTGTTCTCAAGATAAAACAATTTTACATTGAAAAGATTTTAATCAAGGCAAATGTAGTGCAATATGATGCAGATTCTTAAAGATATTATTACTTGCAGGCCTAATATCCCACTCTTTTTACCCGGATGGTTGTATAATACCGGTAGAAAGCTTCCATGCATTTGCTGGTTAGAGTCTACAGTGGTTAAGAAAAAGGCGCAAGGTCGAGGGGAGATCATGGCCAGTGGGCGGGCCGATTGCGAGAGATTAATTTTCTTAAACCTACGGTAGAGTTTGAATTGGACAAAAGTCCGTACTGGTATTACCGTCACGTTTAGACGGAAATATTGTACAAATTATGAGTTCCAAGCTTAACTTTCAACTTGGGTCCGTTCAAGAAAAGCACTGCTGATTTGCTAAGAAAAGATTTGCAAAACGACTACGAGCTTATTAAATCAATGTGAAAGAAGAAACAGTTGTGCTGATGTTCATATTTTTTTGCATTAGGAAAAATTACCGGCGGTACATTGCTCATCAGTGTAGGGGTTGTAATATATAGATCAAGAGCATAAATTATATGTAATATCATAATCTATATATATCTATATATATATATATAGACGTTATAACTATACTTTTATTGAACAAGGTTGCCGAGTAAAAATGTAGTTAAGGGACAGTTAAAGATATCTTACTTATTACAATAATTATTATTTCAAACGTAAATAAAGGCTTGTTCTTTTACCTGGATTCATCAACAATCTGAAAAAAGGAAAGTCTCACAGTGTCATAAAAAGAATATTAAATTCAAAACGTATAAGAAGTTATTCAGTATGATTAATAATAAGAACATTGGGTTAACACTTTACATAAAGCGGTAATTAGTAAACATTAGTTTAATATCTTAACGAACATGAACTAAAACATTGAGCAATACATTTGTTTACTGTATTTAATAATCACGCTAATGTAGTAATAAATAATACAGGTAATGTTCAGGTTCGTTCAAGTGCATTAATTAAACTAATGTTTAACAACATTTTAATAAGTTATTAGTAAATGTTGAAATTAACATACAAAGATTAATAAACGCTGTATAAGTGCCGTTCATTATTAGTTCATGTTAACTAATGTAGTTAACTAATGAACCTCATTGTAAAGTGTTACCAATGAATCTATAATAAATGATCACAAATATAACGCGGGATTACTAAATTAAAGACGAGCAAAACAAAACAGCATAATCAGGAAGGATTCGGTAAGGATCATGTGAAACTGAAGATTGGTGTAATGATGCTGAAAATTCAGCGTTGTCATCACAGAAATAAATTATCTTTTAAAATTAGCTTTCGACATCGGGAAAACCACTATTTTAAGTGTAATATTTCATAGTATTAATATTTGTTACTGTATTTGATCAAATAAATTCAGCCATTTCTTTTATTTTTTTTGTGTTTTCTTTCTTAAAAAAAAAAAAAAAAAATAATCTATATAAAAAAAAAATATATATATATATATCTATATATATAATATATATATATCTAATATATATATATATAAGTATATATAATCTATATATATATTTAACCAAAAGTCTTAATTATTTCAAAACATTTGACCACCAGTGTGTATATAAAATAATGCATGTGAACTAAATAGCTAATTATCAGTTTTTGTATTCACATAGGCCATACAATATATCTTGTCCTGGTTGTCATTTTTTTGATTCAGATAGTTATTTTGAAAGCTAGATTCAGCAGTTATTGCTCACAATATATATGTTTGTTGTTTTGTTTTCGCTCACTCAGTGACCTGACGGATGACCTCTTGTACGAGATCCAGTCGGGCGGGGGCAAGGTCTGCGTTTTGGATGCACTTGAAATTAGGCAAGCAGGAACAGAATTATGGTTAGTTGCATTTCTTTCTTTTCTTTCTTTCTTTCCTTTTTTCTTTTTTTTTGCAAATAACTTTAAACACTGCATTCTGCTGAGAATATCCATATACTCATGCAGTAGATAAATTCCAATATTTCTGCACATACCAAAAGTACCATTTTAGTGTCAACCTTATCTAAGCAGCTTGAAGTCTTTTCAGAGAAATTGACATTTCAGTGAGAAATTGAGTCAGCAGACTAACAAAGTTAGGCATCTCAGCAAGGCATCTCAGTGCGTAACTGACAAGTTTGCCTTATTTTCATACCGCTAGCTTTACTTGGCAAAAGAGACAAGAATTTGAAACAGCTCAAAATGTTATATTGTGTAAACATAACTTATTAGCTAAATAGCTATTCTTTCCCCAATAATTAGACATTTCTGAATTAGATTCAAAGTTGTCTTGCACTGTTAAAATGTATCTATGTATTTATTAATTTGCTCATTTAAACTTTGAAAGCAGTGGGATTCAAAGATTTACTTGGCCAATATTTTTTTCTTCTTCTATTTAACAGATATTTTAGGAAACTGACCTCAATTAGATTTTTTTTTGTCCTAATTATTATTATTATTTTATTCTATTACACTTTTTATTCTGATTAGTTATGCTTACATTTCTATAATATGATGGAAACAACCATTGGACTTCCTGGAATTCCTGACCACCAAATGTTTTAGCACGGTGAACTGAAAAACAAACTTATTCATGACACATTTCCATCTCACAGATGTTTTATGGTCATAATTGGTGTGTTGATGTGACATCTCAATTACTTTTTCGATTGTGTCAAGATTTGTGCTGTACATTCTTTGGCTGTAACATTCTCACGCAGACACACGGTCGCTGCACACACAGTTGGCCTGACTGTAAGTAACTTGTCTTTCTGATGGTGGTAAGCCGTTAGATTTACTGATGGGGTCTATACGCCTCTCACTGGGTGATGGAGCTAAACTTGCTCCGCTGCATCAGCCGCAGATGTTGTGAAGAGCAAAGCAGCTACAAGCATGTGTGCGGTGTTCAGAAATGGAGAGCGATTCCCTCTGGGACGCCAGATGACATTCAGGTCAATTTAGCAAGTAAATAAGAGTGAGTCCTCTGGGGGATGCTTGTTACAGTTATTTCTGAGGTACTTTTCACAGCGTTCCTCAGTGTGCTTTTGATACCAGCTATAGCAGCAATGAGTAACCCGTCTCAAGATTGAGTCATCATGGGTTTGTAAATGTTTTAAAAATGTTTCTGAGCTGCATGAATGAGTTAATGTGAGATGGAGCATACTTCTCTGTGTGTTGTGTCTTTTCATGCATGTCTGTCTGTGGTGTGTGTAGTTGCTTTATGCAACTTTTTTTTTTTTTACAGTAACACGAGTTGAATTTGTTAGTGTACATGTGCTTCTGAGTGCATGCACTTAGAAAGAAGTACCCTTTTTTTTTCCAACATTGCATTTATCTAATAAGGTAAAATTCTGTGGATTGCATTTCCTGTGAATTAATATAACAAAATGTATGTCTTGTTCTAATCTCTTATGTTCACGTGCTTGCATTTAATGTTGTATACCAATATAATGTGGGGTGAATACAAACAGTTAACAATAAACATAAACATAATAATACACAGTTCAGAAGTTTTGAGATCAGTAAGACTTATTGTTTTTGAAAGAAGACGACTTTTATGTTTAGCAAGGCTGCATTTGTTTGATTAAAAAAAAACACAGTAAAATCAGTAATATTGTGACGATATTATTGTCAAATCAAAAAAAAAAAAAACTGATGTCAATGTTTAATATATTTTAAAATGTTATTTATTCCTGTGATGCAATGCTGAATTTTTGGCAGCCATTAATCCTGTCTTCACTGTGTCAATATACTAATTAACTGGTCAAGAAATATTTCATATTATTATCCACATTGAAAACGATTGTGCCGCTTGCTTGCTTATTTACTTACTTATAAAAATATATTATATGAAACATTATTAATATATTTTGTAACAAATGTCTTCACTGACACTTTTGATCAGTACATGTACGCTAAACGTGATTTCTTTAAAATAACATTCTTACAGGCTACAATTTAGTCGGTATATGGTAAATTCTATATTATAAAATGATAAATTATATATTAAACTATTTCCTAACTTTAGTTTGTATATTTCACATTTTTCAGGACTTTAACTGTTGTTGAAAATGATAAATACTACTGATTGTGCTCCACAAAATTGCCGCAGTATTATCATCTAGAATCACCAAACTTCTTTCTAAGTGGTATTTGAATATGTAGACATTTGTGGATTTATGTGTCAGCTACGCTTATTTATTAATTTTTCGGTATGTTTGAATTTTTTCAAAAACATACGATGTGTGTTGTGTGCTTATGCTCATGCCAGTGAGCGCAGATCGTGGGCAGGTCTGAGTATCGCCCAGCATCAGCTCCGGCCTGGCTGCTTGGCGTTCTGCTCCTCCTTCTGTCATACACAGGAAGAGCTTGACTCCAGCATCTGTGTCTCTGTTCGTTATGTCTAAATCAGCACTCTGCGCTCTGACAGAGGACTGGAACAGAACATAATGTCTTCTCCCTTTGTGAGGGGCCATGGCGGCCCAGCACCCCTACGAGTGGGGGAGCGAGAGAGGAAGCCGTTCTCTGAGGACGTTTTCAAACGGCTGTCAGATCCTTCCTCCATCGTTCGGGAAACCTGTACCATGCACCATGCTGATTTGTCACTCAAAATGGCTGAAATGGCTTGTTATTGTATGAAAGGTTGATTTTTTTTAACCTCTCTTTTGACTGTTTATTTTTTTGCTGGTTTTACTTTGCACCAGTCTTGCAGAGAGAGGCAAAGAGTGCATGAATCTCATGGGTGACCATATGCACGATGACTGCAGCTTTTTACCATATGTTCATAGCATACATGGCGTGTGGGGGGGCTGGGCTAGTGTTGCATGATGGAATATGAGGCGGATCTCATGTGTTGAACTGTATATATTCACATAACTGGTTATGTATCATGCAATACTTTCTAAAAACTGCCTTTTGACACACGCATGTGTTTATGCACGCAGTGCAGTTAAACTACACAAAAACAAATTTTGCTGATTTTATTGAGATTTTTTACAAGGTGTAACAGTATTGTAACAGACGTGTTTCATAGGCTACTGGCTTTTATTATAAGCCATTACAAGAATATATCATTTTAAATCTCATCACAAAACAATAAAACATCTTTGTGTAATAAATAAACCACTGGCATAAATCTACTGTTAGTGTACATAGTTAACGTTAAGTCTATTAAAGTAGGTAAAGGTACAGTAAAATGCAAGTGTAAAAAGTATAAAACTTAGTAGTATTATTGAAGTGCACACATAATAGATAAATAGTAAACTATTAGTATTATGTAGAGTTCACTTACAGAAAACTTACAGATATAACTATAATATAAAACTATTAATCTAGTAGTTTAATGAGAGTATATGTCAAAGTTTACTTTCATAAACAAATTTGTTGAATAGAAGTATATAGCTAGTAAATTCACAGCATATCTTTAAGTTCACTTGCAGTATAGTTCACAGTATAGTTGTATACAAATACAAAATCAATTATTTTTTTTATAAAAGTACATTTTTGCAAACTAAAAAGTGGGCCAATTTAATTCCAAGCAAGTATATTATAAGAAAATGTTTTTTTTAGCATGCTTACTGAATAAAAAATATTGGACAATACATGTTGAATTCTTTTTTGTAAGAGTAAATCATTTGCTGCTCTCAATTTATGTACAACAAAAAAAAAACATTTTGTCACATCTGTTTTAGATTTTGTTTAAGTACATGTTATCATGTCTTTTATTTTAAAGTTTGTCATAGTCATAGCTGCATTCATGCCATGTCATAATTACCATAATTCTAGGATTTCAACATGTGACTTTCTACTCGAATTATTTCAGTACTCTGAATTATGCTTTTCTATGGCAACACTATCAACGCCAAAGCACTCACATGCTCCAGAACTTCACTCGTGATTACAACTTGTAAGCTCAGAATGTTCTGAGAGCTACGGCTTGTACCATATGTCCGATTCAGATTCATATGTGACCCTGGACCACAAAACCAGTCATAAGGGTCAATTTTTTTTAATTGAGATTTATACATCTGAATGCTGAATAAATAAGTTTTCCATTGATGTATTTGGCTGAGATACAACTATTTGAATATATGGAATCTGAGGGTGCAAAAAAAAAAATCGAAATATTGAGAAAATCGCCTTTAAAGTTGTCCAAATGAAGTCCTTAGCAATGCATATTACAAATCAAAATTAAGTTTTGATATATTTACGGTAGGAAATTTACATCTCATGAAACATGATCTTTACTTAATATCCTAATATTTTTTGGCATAAAAGTAAAATCGGTAATTTTGACCCATACAATGTCTTTTTGGCTATTGCTACAAATATCCCCATGCTACTTATGACTGGTTTTGTGTTGTCCAGGGTCACATAGGCGCTACTTTAAGTAGAAGTCCACGTGTTTACTCTCGATTAAAAAAATGGGTAATACGACATGGCGTGAACACGGCTCATGTTTCTTGTTTTGTCGTGATTCCCTGTGCCCCTCATATGAAATTGCCATGTGCTTCCTTTGCTTCATGTGTCTTGTTGTGATTGGTTCATTGTCTTGATTACTTTCAGGTGTGTCTTGTGTGTGTGTGTGTTAGTCAATATTCGTAAGACAGATGAACAATAAAACTCTACATGGGTTCTCAACTCCCGACTCGCCATCAGTTGAATACCACGAATATATAGCATGAGTCCCAGTACATGTTATACAATCAGACAGCGGTTTATAATTAACATTTACTAAAGACAACACATTGTAGATTTTGATCTAAGAACACATTCTACAGATTATTGCACTAATGTCATGTTTATAAGTCGAAAGCAACTTTTTGTGTTGCAATAGGCCATCGCTCATCACTATCAATCCTCTTTTCTTTCTTGGAGACAGTAAAGCTTCAACTAATAAAAGAAGCTTTCACAGACTAAATAAAATATTATTTATGCTTTTCCAGCCTTGCGTGTGTAAAACACAGTGTTTGCATATTGTATGAATATGTGAGTATACATGTCCTACCCCCTTTGTTTGTTTGTGTTCCTTTTATAATTGAAAAATGTCGACTCAGATGGTCTCCATCTGTTTTGTGAAAAGCAGCGTGACGACAAATAACCATGACCTTTTAAAAATTGCTCTTTGGCACTAAGGAGCTAAATCTGAATAGCAAATACGCTTCAAAAGTTTGACAGATGTGGAAACTAATTACAGTAAAAGAGGCTCCAGTTATAAAAAAACTGTACCATTTGTGCCTGATCAGCTAAATGAAAATAGTTCAACATAAAATCACTGGGGTTTTGTGGTTTTTATTCTGAAGTGTGTAAGCTTTTATATAGTCTCTCGCTTTGCCAGACCTTCAGACTGATGGCAGAAGGTCTGGAAACCTTGGCCGCTTTGAATGGTCAAGGTCCACCCAAGAGGACATGAGACTGAAAGGGAAAGCAACCAATCACGTATCGTTTTGAGTCGCGTCATGTTTAGGGACGTGGAAATGTCCCCACAATAACAGCGGGGAACAGTGTAAAACTCTTGGACGTATTTTAAAGAGTCTATGCTGCAAACTTTACATATTTCATGTACTTTTGAAAATCTAGCGTTTAGTTGATACTGATAAGCGCTCATTGTCCCAGTTGTAAACACAACGGCTTTCTTCTTTCGTGAGAAGATAAATATGAAGATGAATGGTAATGCTAACGAAAAACAATCTTTAGATATTGCAGACCTCCATATCTGTCACTGACTAGCAACAGCAAATAGAAAATCATGGCTTATGGCTGAGATGTAAATTAAAGTCTATTAGTTACCTAAAAAAAAGGGAGACACCCTTCAATATGACCTACATTTTCTTCTTGTTTCAATAGGAAGTATGTCAACACAAGAAAGAAAATGAAGCACTTTCACGGTGTCTTTAATACTCTTTTATGTTCCAGTATAAAGTGACATTTTAACATCGTCCGTGAGTTGATTTCCACACTACTCTGCATTTCCATAAACAAGCCGTTGGCGTTTGACTTTTACCTCCAAATGACCGTTCTTCTTTTGCCATGCTTCACAAGCTTCACATTTCCCTCCACTTGTCCAGGCTGTAAATTAGACTGTTTAAAAGTCATTCTGCCCACCTTAATTGACATCGTTTCCCTCACATCTTGACCTAACTGCCCATGGCAATGTTCATTACCCCCGTTTCTCTCGCGTTCCCTCTCAGTCGCTGCATTTCACATGTATTCACCTCACATCTCCCGTCAGTCGCCCCGAGAGAGGGAAAACCTCTCCATTACTTCTACATCTCATCTCAGACTTAATGGACAGCATTCAACATTTCACTCTATTCTTTTTCCATAACATCAACATTTGCCTGCCTGAAATGGATGCTAAAATATAAAACTAAAGAAAACAAAAGCAGATGTTTCAATTTGCTTATAGTGCTGAACTGAGGTGTTAAAGCAATGCCCTTATGTGTTTGGCTCCCAGAGGAAACACGGGCAAAGCCATAAAGACACATACATCGGCGGCCCCGGTCCCGTGATTAAACAGGGCCAGATGAGAGAGATGGATAACAGGGAGCAGACAGATTTACCTCAGGCACTGCAGTGGCCTGCTAAACTCAGGGGGGGTCCTAAAAGAGTGTGTCCTGTCTTCGTCCAACCTGAGAACAGCAAGGGGCTAAACATGTTCCACCTCAGCGCTTCCAGTGTGCTAAGAGAGCCATTAGAGTCAAGACACGAGCGTGAGCTAAAGAGAAAAGAGACGGGACCCCGGGCTGGCGGCGGTACAGGCCCCAACTCGCCCAGAGCGCCGCGAGAGAGAATGACGTGGAGACTAAGAGACTTCGTGGCCTGCTGGAGTTGACCCCACTGCGGGAGACCGCGTAACAGGGGTCCGGAAGTCGAGTACATGCCATCAAAGAGAATGAGAGAAAAAGAATACTCACTGAGAACATACTTTACACCCAAACACACCCACACACACACACACCACACACACACACACACACACACACAAGACATGTTAGGTTTTAACACACATGTTGAATGAATGTTACTGTGTGTTTGCCATAAGCGATGGCTTCCTCTTCTCAGGGATTCAGCATGGGGCCAAATTCTGTTGTCTGTTTGGATTTGATAGATGACTCCTTGCAAACAGGAAACAGGAAATAAAGCACAGTGAATTCAGACCAATCATACCAAACACGCTGTTGCCCTCAGAATATACAAGGGTCGTTGTGTGAAGCGGATGCCTTTTCCCTTTCGAAAAGGGTATGCTTTTATTTTTAAATTGTTGAGCAAGTTAAAACTTTTTACCAAGAAATGTCTTTAGATTTCTATGAGTTTTAATATATTTTTAAGAAAGTTTTTTTTTCTTTTTTTTTCTTTTTTTCCTTTTCTATTACTCAGGTTAATTCAGTTAAGTTGAGTTTTAACTTTTCAGTATCACGGTTGATTGTTTTACAGTTTTAGCTCTCCTTGTATTTGCGGTCACTCTGAAATATATTTATTAGAAACATTTCTTGTATTTCTACAAATGTTTCAGTATTCAAAAATGTTAATTTATATTATGTAGCTGAAAAACAAGTATATCTCTATGAAAGTGGTTATTTTCCATTAGTTTTTTTTTTAGATAATTTAAATCTTCAGATATTCTATTAGGTACATAAACTGCTACTACATTACATTGTGCCATCTCAAACTAAATTTAAACATATTCATAATTACTATGATTCAAAGGTTGACAACACTGAAACTAATGGCAAATTATTTATTTTTCATTGGCTCAAGTTTAAAAATATGTGATGTGAATCATTACCCTACATTTTTTTTAATTGGATGAATGACATTTTTTTTTTCAGGGCAGTTTGACAGTTAATTATACATTATTAGCTTTGTCAGTGTCGTGGCACTATAAGGTGGTTATTAGAAAGAGATTTTAATGCTGATATTTCTACTAATTTAAATTTTTAAATAGTTATAACTATTTTTTACTACTTGTACATGTTACATTTACTATATTAGAACAGTAAATTACCAGCAACTTAACTCTAAACCTATAAGGACATGTTGTTTAATTAATATTACCAGTACGCATTTGTGAACTATGCTGTAGCAATATAGTCTAATCTACCCGTTTTTTTTTTTTTTTTTTTTTTTTTACTGTACATGTCAGCTAGAGGCCAATCTTTGAAATGAAAGCTTGCTTATCACTTATCAAACCATTTTTTCACTCTCCCCTCTCTGAGGCTTTGCACTTTACACACTGCGTCTGTTATTGATAACCCTGCAAACAATGCATTGAGGTAACAGTGTTGCCTTTTTATAGCAAAGTTCAGAGAAACACTTTGATAGTCCGGTTTAGATATTCCACTAACTTTGCAACTACATGTCAGCTAAATCTCATTAGAGTATTAGTAGACTGTTTGCTAAATATCTGCTAACACTTTTTTTGATGGTTCCACAACAGATATTCTACTAAGGAAACATCGCAAAAAAAATATCAACTTATTATCAATACACCAAACCTAACCTAACAGCCTAGTAATACTCTAATGAAAGTTAGTTGACATGTAGTTGCAAATTAATTAGAGTGGTTGGTACTCCAGTATGACCTAACCATGGAAAAAACGTCCGAATCAAAATGGAAGCAACAGAGTCCGTAATACAACCCATCAACTTAGCATGGCTTATTGGAGATTCGAGATTTAAAATATTTGACAAACCCTCCCAGGGATGGCTTCTTCCTTACTCAACAGGTAAGATACTTTATTTAACTAATGGATAACCATATAGCTCTCTAACAGTAGCGTGAGTCAGACTGTAAAAAAGACCAGACAGGTGCAACGCATATATGTAACCGTGCCATGCATAAATATAAGATAAGTTCCCCCTTCTAATACAAGCCATGAGCAATTGACTTTGGACATTGTGCATGTATACCAGCCTAAAAACAAAGCTTTAAAGCTTTTAATAAAAACTAAGAATCATTTTATGGGATAGTTCCTATCCGATTTTGTTACTAATTTGTAATGTTGGTCACACGTACGTTCAGGGCCCCATTCCCCACTAGTAACTAACTATCACACACTTTTGCCTTAATAAACTCCTAATTTGCTGCTCATTAATAGTAATAAGCAGAATAACATAATAGCAGTGTAAGGCATTAATATGTGCTTTAGAGAGTATACTAAACACCCTATCAGTAATACTAATGCTAATAAGCATGCTAATTAGCAACTATATTATAGTGAGAACTGGTCCCTAAATTAAAGTGTTACCAAAAAGTTATTTAAATGCAAGTGTAACAAGCAGTTGATGTGGCTTTGTGATCTCACTATTCAATTAGACAGGACTTGCATGCCCAAAATAACTGCCTGGAGGCATTGCAAATATGGACGCCAAATGAATAAAGCTTCCTTTAAAGGGACTTTTAGCTATTATAAAGGGCCATTCATTTCATTTTGGGTTGTTGTAGTACTGGTCTGGATTTTATTTGCAAGGACAGACCAATTTAGCATCAATTATAAATCTAATGGGTTGCCAAACGAACAACATCTTCAGCTGTCTAATTAGTCAACTTGCGACCCTTTCATCTAAACTGATTCTCTCTTGACCCTGTGCTTTGGTTGCCTTTGAGGTCTGAGGCTCAGAGCCGACAACTAGTAAACTTTTGTACGTCATTCATTTGAAAGCCTCAATGATTCCAATTACTCAAAACAACAGCATAAGACTTAACCGCCCCCATGACATCTTTTTTTTTACATTTCCTAACAACATTCACCCATGCAAAGTCGAAGCACAACCAACACAATGTTCTTTCACATGAAGACAGTGAGCCAAAAGTTACATTGTGTTGCTTTAAGATCATGAAACTGCTTTTCATAATTCATTCTTAAGTTAAGAGGGTTGACATTTTAAGCTGTGAAATAAGTCACTGACTTATAAATGTTCACAGGTAGCCAAAGCAGGTCACTCAAACGGTGAAGAAAAACAAAAAAATGGCAGAAAACTAGTTCTACAGTTGCTCTCACTAGGGTCACTGTCCTGAATGCGGAGCTGTGTTGACCTGCCAAAGGTCAGCTTCAAAAACACATTTAAAAAGGCTCCCAAGCACAAAGACTTCCCTGATTCTGTGTTGGTGACTTTAACACACAGCGGCCCCTGGCTCCTGAACCCGCCGGCCTTGAGGGAGGAGTCCAACAACGTTTCTTGAGTGAAGTTCTCTCAGCAGGTGGAACTTCAAACAGGTCTCAGACCAGAGCCACCTCTGGAGGCCAGCCAGGGATCGGATGGCTGTTGTAGGGGCTGTCCTCGATTTGACCCGCTGGAAAAAAAGCGGGCTTGTTCCACACAATTGCAGCTCCCTATGTTAAAATAACACCATAACGTCCGGGAGGGTGCACCCTGAATCGCTGCCCCCCCACACACAAACGCCCCGCTTCATTGGATCCTGCCTTTAAAAGAGAAATGCTTGAGCTGCAACTGAATGTGTCGGAAAGTATGTAGAGAAGAGTGTGTGAAAGCGACGTTTGTGACATCAAAAGTGTGAGATAGTGAGAGTGAACCAGTGTCTTTGTTCTTAGACTGTTCAATTTAGTTTTTGCATAAAATAAGCACCTCCATTGCATACAATAAACACCTCCATGTCTAAGTCCAAAGATGAACATCAAATACATTTCTTTAGTACTCAGTTAACATACTTTAAGGAATGCAAATATGTCCATGTAGAAGATGACCATCTTAAAAGAGCCCATCTGTCTTTTTTGGGTCTCTGATTCACGACCCAAACTTGACCCTTCTTCTCTGACAGAGTCATCAGAATGAAAACATCCTGCAGTGGGGTGGCTGTTCAATGCCTGAAACATGTTCAGCAACAAGGCTTTCCATCTCACTGGCTCGATTTCAAAAGGCCCAGCGGAATGCAAAACATGTATCAAATGTGCTGAGCATAACCAGAGGCATGAACATAACGCCTTGAGCTCCTCACTAACATATCACTGGATCTGCTGAATCTTCTACTGAGGAGTAAAGTGGAAATGTGAGCTTAAATGCAGTAATCAATAAAATAAAAAAAAATTGCCAAATGGGTTTAAGAGATAATTCACCAAGAATTGAAAATGCTGTCATAATTTGCTCACCCTCATGTCTATCCAAACCTGTATGCATTTATTTCTTCTTCTTTCTTTTCCTCTTGGAAAAACAAACAGCTAGATTGACATTTATAATATCAAGATATATTTAATATAAGATATCTAAATGTTTTGTATCTTAACTCTTAACTTACCATTTTGGTGGCTGTTGGCTTCCACTGTATGAACAAAAAAATGATCCACAAGAGAATGAAACTCATACAGTTTTGGATACAGGACGAGGAATAGGATAACAAAATTGTATTATTTATTTATTTTTTGATGAACTATCCCTCGACTTTGGTCATGTCTTAGACCAGAGGTGACTTCAAAATATGTTGAAACCCTCCTGAGAGAACCCTCTTTACTAAAAAATAAAGGTAGCTCTTAGTTTTCATGTTTAATGTCCATTTTTATAATGAATTACAATAGTAACTGCACTTATGTTGATAGTTTATTTAAATTTGATTAAATTGATTAATTGTCAACATAACTAATGTTGATCACTATTAGATTAATGTTTGATGATGTAAAAAATATGGTTGACACTAATCACGATTAATCATGATTTCTGAATTTAGAAATAAATTAAACTGTAATAATAAGCAGTTTTCTAAATGAGTCAGAGATTATTGTATTAAATATACAGAACATCCCCCCAAACAATCCCACTTTTAAAACCCCTGTTGTAGACTGTCCCAAGGAAAATGCTCCAGCTGATACGCTAACTGATAACTGATCTAGTAGTTTATACATAGTCATTTATTTTAGGGTACAGTATGTTGTAAAAGTCTTGTTTCTGAATGTGAATGTGTCTGTTAAATGGGTTGTATTGCTTTCTATTTGGTATCAGTCATTCAGGTGATAAAGCATTGAACAAATGTTTGACAACAATGTGTTTTCAATCAATTTCCAGTGCATGTAAAGCTTTGGGAAATCAGTTAAATTTAGAGACTACAAACCCACTGAAGACGTGTCAAATGAAATCGACCCTGAATGAGGTCCAGGAACTTAACTAGATTTAAATGTGCAAATGAAAAGGCATGCTTTTAAGATGTAGAATCTATTTCAGTGTTTGGTGTACTGCTATGATGAAGGAAATTCCAATGAACACAACATAGTCTAATTTCTTTCTAATTCAGCCAGATCACGTGTGTCTTCTAGGGAACACAAAATCCATTTAAAAGTGCGCTGATATCAAAGGCCTTGTACAAATGTTCTCATCAAAGCAGTCAGACAAAGAGAAAAAGACTCAGGCGTCCTGACTGTGATAGTGCGTTTCATCAATACAGCAAAAGAGGAAAAGAGGACGCACACGCTCATACATTCATGTTCTTTATGTTAGCAAATTGCATATTTTCTTGGAAAAAGGAATATGAAGAGAGATAATGACTGTGAAGAATAAAGACACAATAAAAGGCCATTTCTTTGTGATCGATGAGGAACCCATTTGAGATGATGCAGTGAGGAAACGAGGAAAGGGAGTGAATGCTATTTGATCTGATGCTGATTATCCAGCAATTTGAATTGGTGATATGAACTCAAGATAATCTTCGGGGGGCTATTTGAAACAGGGGAGAGGGGGCGTAGTCCCAGATGAAAAATATCTGGGTTTCAAAAAACACAGCAGGTACGTAGGTCACCCTGACTGCCATCTCCGGTCCTGAAAGGCCTCGGCATTGTGAAGGACACCGGTTAGCGAGCAAAGCACTGGTCATTAGAGCCGGCCTTTCTAATCCAGTCCTGGAAAACTCACCAGGCCTGCTGCAGGTTGTCATTTAAAGTCCCGTGTGTGCGCTCCAGAGGAGCTCAGAGGGCTCAATTGGCCAAAATTGCTCCTCTGGAGACTTCTGACTTCTGAACGTAGCTGATTTTGAGTTCCTTTAGAGTTCCAAGGTCATTCAGCTGCGACGGCGACTCGTTTTAGGAAAATTGTGAAGCAGTCTCAGTTAAAAAAAAGCACGTTTAGACTGGCGTGAATTTATGTTGGTTTGGTGCTGGTCCATCACCATAGACTTGCTGTTCACTAGCATGGTATTTCTGGTTGACCAAAGGAAGACTTGGACATCCAAGAACATCTAGCCATGCTAATGGTAGCCCATAATGAATCTGAACATGAAATCAAGCAAAAAAGAACAATAACCTTAGGTGATCAAATTCTACTTTTGTTTGGCTGATGGTATCATGCAAATAAGGCTTCAGTGTTGTTGGATCTTACAAGTTCTACCACCCTGGCGAGTGTTTATGGCTTCGTGGTTCTGTGGCGCTAGTTAGCTACCAAGATTCATCTATATCCTCGAGTCAAGAGCAGGTGATGGTTGAAGCAGCGGTCGGATTATTTTTGCAAAGTAGATGGTGTTGAAACCAATCAAATGTGTAAGACAAAGACCTTCCCATCCTGTCACCAGTACAAAGAAAATGCGAGATTGTTCCTTTTAGTGCTGTTTTAACCAGTGGGGAAATTGGTGAAACACGTTTTTGTGTTCAATTTAGTTGCTGAATTAAAAAAAATATATATCAGCTGTCAGCCCCACATTACTTTACCCATCCATAAATTCAAGAGCCGAATTATCGCTTGATAGCGAGCATGTGGTTATTGAGGGACAGTACTCTTTTTAATCGCCCGGCAGAACAAGCAGTCCATAAAGATGTCAAGACATTGTTAAATATTCATGGAGACAAATTAAGTAATGAATTAATGGACACATGAGTAATGGCCGGCTAATGTGATTAGAACAGACAAGTAATGCCCTTTGCCAGATCAATCTAGCTCAGAGCATTAACCTGCAATACATCTTCCTCTCCCACATCGCTGTGATTTACACTGTGCTCTGTGCGCTGGAACGCTACATTGAGAAATGATTCAGTTTTTCCACAAAACATGCTATTACTTTGTTTTGTGTGCCTTGTTAAAAGAGCTATTTAGGTTAGGACAAATTAAGGCACTTGAGATAATTTTTTTGTTGTTGTTTTTTATCTTCCTTGGTCACGCAAGACACTGTTTGTTCTAATTGTGCAATTTATTGAGGAGAGGTGGGCTATTACTTTTCTAATTGTTGTATGGTGTAAAGTAAAACTGAAATGAATGAATGAATGAATGAACGAGCCAATCAATCAATCCAATAGACTTTCATGGACTCTTTTGAGTCCTTTCGGTTTTTGGGTTTGTATAATGTTTTGTTAAGTAGAGATTTGTTTTAGATAGAAAGAAAGAAAGAAAGAAAGAAAATATGGCATCATGGCAGTCAAACACAATTCACATTTTCATTAATTAATTCATTCACAAATAAATAAATAAACACGTTTTTTTGTGGTCATGTGTTATTTAGTCTTTGGTCATTTATATTTAGTGCAATGTTCGCAGATGTACTGCTTCTGTTTCTTATTTGGCTGATTCATTTATTATTTGAATAATGAATGAACATAATACATGGAAATTATATAATATAATAAAATATATATAAGATAATAACATATGTGTAATTGGGAAACTATTTAAAATTGATTGTTTAAATTAGATGATTTGAAAATAAATTTAAATGCGAATGTTCTATACATAGAGGCTAATATAATATAAGAAACATATTGTAGTTCATATTTATATAACTCAATTAATAAAGTTTATTATATAGTTTATACATTAATTATTAAATAATATATATATTATATATATATATATATATAATCAATCATCTATTTATATATATATTACTTTTTACTTTTTCCCTTTTAGTCATTTAAGCAGACGCTTTAGCCACAGCGACTTCCAAATAGAAAAAGTATTCAATCTAAAACTCTATTAGATATATATACAGTGGGTACGGAAGTATTCAGACCCCCTTAAATTTTTTTGTTATATTGCAGCCATTTGCTAAATCATTTAAGTAAATTTTTTTTCCTCATTAATGTACACACAGCACTCCATATTGACAGAAAACACAGAATTGTTGACATTTTTGCAGATTTATAAAAAAGAAAACCTGAAATATCACACGGTCCTAAGTATTCAAACCCTTTGCTCAGTATATAGTAGAAGCACCCTTTTGATGTCGAACTTACACTGCCCTGGATTGAGCTTTCTTTGTTTTCGGGAACGATTGCAGACAAGTCTTTTTCTTTCACGTACTAAAGAGCCATCTGGATTTGGGGATCCTCTGCCATTCCTCTTTGCAGATCCTCTCCAGTTCTGTCAGTTTGGATTGTAAACGTTGGTGGACAGCCATTTTTTTAGGTCTCTCCAGAGATGCTCATTGGGTTTAAGTCAGGGCTCTGGCTGGTCCATTCAAGAACAGTCACAGAGTTGTTTTGAAGCCACTCCTTCGTTATTTTATCTGTGTGCTTAAGGTCATTTGGGGTCGTTTGTGTGAAGTAAAACGCTTCGGTCCCCCCAGTCAGGTCCTGATGCACTCTAGAAAGGTTTTCGTCCAGGCTCATATCCCTGTACTTGGCCGCATTGTTACCATAGTTCTGGTCTTTCCCTCCCGATTGCAACAAGTTTTAGTACGCTTTCTTCCCCCCTGCATCCAATCATGCCTTCGCTAAATATCCCTACCTACCCACTACATGACAGTGGGCGACGACTCCTGCCTGTTGGCGTCGTATCTGTTGTATTGTTACTTCAGACGATCCACACACATAACCTGTCTTTAGAGATAGCCCGTCCCTAACCTGTGCCATCTTGGGCGTCAGCAGTACAGCAGAGAATCTGAGTTGGCGCACCATCTGTTGGGACGTCCTCCAATCACCATGGCGGCAACTGTTCATTGTGTTCTCTGAGCACTGGGCATGGCGCTTTCCAGTAGTTACACACTCTAGGCCTCATTAAAGCTGCATCCCGTCTACTGCGACTGGGTTTGGTAGGGCTCATCCTGTAGTGGTGACTGTGCTACAACGCTCCAACTTTGGCTTCCCCATCTGCCCGACTCGTCAATACCTGTGAGCTTCCCGCCTCCGTGTATTCGACATTCCTTCTGCGTTGCACTTTCCTATTTACTTCTCTCACCAAGGCTCTTCTCTCCCGATTGCTCAGTTTGGCTGGACGGCCAGCTCATTGGAAGGGTTCTGGGCATCCAAAACGTCTTCCATTTAAGGATTATGGAGGCCACTGTGCTCATAGGAACCTCAAGTGCAGCAGAAATTTTTTTTGTAAACTTGGCCAGATCTGTGCCTTGCCACAATTGTCTCTGAGCTCTTCAGGCAGTTCCATTGACCTCATGATTCTCATTTGCTCTAACATGTCCGGAGCTTGCTGCCTAACGGCTTCTATTTCTAGACATTTTTGTGTCTTTCCTAATCAAGCTAGCCCAGATCTATTTAAATTCAACACAGTCTGGGACCGGCTCAAATGATAGGTGTCAGAACCCGCCTCTCTCCCAAACTGTCGTGACTTGTCATTCTTTATTAAGAATGACACGCGCAGCCATCGATGTACAAACGCATGATAGGCGAGTCGTCACAGCGCTAAAGTTTCTGAATACACTGTATGAATCCTCATGGTGATAGCTTTCAGTTTCTTTCTCTTTTTCTAATAACCTCTCAAATCGCAGTGCACCAACAAATTTACATCCTTTGTCCCTGTGCCGTCGCCTCCGTTTTCGCTGGTCACTCGTTTCAATATGGGGTGCAAAACTGGGTGTGCCAGTGGAGTGGAGGGGGAGATAAAAAAATACTGAAATGATTTTAGCAAATCGCAATATACAAAGAGTGAAAATGTAAGGGGGCTGAATACGGTTCCGACCCACTGTATATATATAGATTATATATAGATATTATAATAATATATATTATTATATAGACACACACATTAAGACAGAAAAATAATTAAAAATGACAAATGCATACAATAAAATTTCAAAACTTAACATTTAAATTAAAACAAAAAATAAAGCTAAAAACCAAATTTTTTTTTTTTGGTTTTTCAAAATATTACAAGAACAAAGGTATAGTATAATAATGATTCTAACATAACACTAGGCCAAACACCAAAAAAACAACTACATATGTGTATGTACAGCCACACACATACACACACATATACAATGTACATATATATATAAATACATTCTATAAGGATAGATAAGATCATCTAGTATATAAGTTGGCATTTTGTATGTTGAAGTACTGAAATAACTAAAATTAAATAAAACTAAAGCTTAATAAAAAACCTATATAGACATAATATAAAAAACTAATAAAATGACAACATTACTACAACTGTAACTAAAACTAAAATAGATAACTACATTCGTTTATCCGATCCTAAAAAAATAACACTGAGCCTAAACACACATGCTAAAATAACAATTACTGACGACAGTAGTAAGAAATTGTGTATACAAAACAACTGAAACAGAGAAGTGAAACGAGTAGTATAGGACATAGTATATCTCAGACCAACAACTCAGGTAAGCATTTCAGGTAAGTATACAATAATACAAAAATGATTCAGGTTAAATGATACATCAGTGGACTTCCCTATTACACAATAATATTAAAATTGAAACAAATTGAACTGAAACAAATGATTTAAACATTAAATCATGTAAACTGTAGTGTGACATTACATGGAATCCTTTAACTAACTTTTATTATTATAAGGTTATAATATTTAAAGTTATTTAAATCACTTCTTATATTAGTTCCCTTCAAAAACCAAGAATCATTTTCTTCCCCCACATGGGAATATTTGTGAAGTACCGGTAACATCTGATCCATACACTGCTCTCAACGCACTCTAGAGTAGCGGTGGTATTCCGGAAAGCCCATTTTCCTTGATATGCTATCCCATAACCCCACAAAGGGGTTGGACAATGATACCCCGGAGATACTAGTGTTTATGAGTTTGTGGTGCGCTCGGGGCGCTAAAGTACGGTGAAAGGGATGTGATACATGATGAGTGTTAGAATTACACAGAGGCTGCAGAGAACGAGATAAATACGAGCAACATTGCGTTTTATTAGCGAGTGTCTATGGCTTTGATATAGTGTCTGCAGTCGTCTCTCGGTTTAAACCCCCCGTTCCCCTGTAGCTTTATTAAGCTAGGCAGCTGAGCGCTGTCTGTTTCCTCAAACAGACCTCCACTCCCCCACCTCACACACACACACACACACACACTGAGCAGCTGCACACACTATCTCAGTTTTGTCCCTCGCTTTGAAGTTCACTTTGTGTCCTACACTGATCAGGGCCACAGGCAAAATATCAACTCCAGTAATGACACTAGCAAACAGTGAGATAGTTTATTTACATGGGTAAAGGGAAAGACACTTGTTTGAAGGCTTCAGAGAAAACAACATCCCTGCATTTGGACACAGCGGGGTTTCTGTCTGATTGACTGAGTGGACAAAGTTCTCGTAGTCCTCTTTTTGTTCGCCGGCTTTTGAAATTCTCCCGGTCTGGGAATGGAACGCCTGTGGCAGAGGATGATAAATTAGAGGTACATACATTTCCCAAAAATCTGTCGGCGCACATCTCTCTATGACGAGATTCTCTGAGATGGTATAAAGACGGACGGCTCAGATTAATTTCCCAAAAAATGAAGGGACAAAGAAAGTGTCACGCTCCAGAATCATATATTCATGGGCAAAACTGCATGCTATTGATTTGGTTCATCATGTCTGCGTTGGCAACGTAATATATAGCTTTATTTCACTCGGTGAGCTAATTCTGGAGAAAATAACGTTTTAAAGAAACACTTTATCATGTCGTAAACAATTCAAACAGCTATAATGTGTTATATATTGTAAACTGCATTCATTTTGATCACACCAGCCTGATGATGGATCTAAATCATGAAAATTGTGAAACGTAAATGAAATTGTGACATTATTCAAATGATGCCACTTTAATGTACTTAAATCTAAATGACCAGATTTCTGAAATGCTGTCATCACTATATAAATGGCTCATCAAATTCAAAACGTACCTCTATATTTATCAATGCTTATTCGCTTCATCTCATTTCCCCGGCTTCAAAAACAGAATTTACATGTAGTGTAAATAGCAATGCAAGTCATTACCTTTCATTTAATATTCTATTTAAAATACCTCTAAATTGAACTATTTAGCTTGTCCTGCACAACATATTGTTTATTACTGTGTAGATATTCCTACTTTGTTTCGATAGTCCACTTTAACCATTCTACTAACTATAGAACACTAACTAGACACTGCACTTTTTAATGGTCACCTCAGTCTAAAAACTTATTTGCAACTACATGTCAAGTAACTCTCACTAATTTGCAATTACATGTCAACTATCTCTCATTAGAGTGTTAGTAGACTCTTAGAATATGCTGACATGTACTTGCAAAGTTACATGTCTAAAGTGGACTATCGAAATACTCTTTATTAACCTCATCTGGTCCCAGAACCATAAAATGCTTGATGTCCTCTGTGCTATAAACATTGTTCAAATGCTCTTCAAATGGCTTGTTGTAAATGGGATGGGGGATGACACATGCTCTGAGAGCCCTCTTAACCTCCTCTTATGTGAAGTTACTTATAGAATGTCCTGAAGGTAAGAGCACAGCAGTGCAGACGAGCGCTACAGTCGACTGTACTGGAGTAATCTCTGCACTCCACACCTACCACTGACAGCAGCAAGACCTCATGAAGACCTCTGGACCTTTAGACAGCAGAGAAAAAACTCAGAAGGAAAGAAGGTGCTTACCATGGCACATGCATAGGCAGTTATGTAAAGGAATAGTATGAATCATTATTTAACCTATTGGAAACTGTATCTTCATTTAACCTGTAGAACACACACCAATAATTTTGCTGAATATCTGAGCTGCTCTTTTCGATGCAATACAAATGAATGGGGCTAGGAAGCGCTACGAACAAAAAAAATAAAAAAATATGTATGGATGGTATTTGTGTATGTATGTATATATATAGATATATATAATAACTGTATATATATATATATATATATATATATAATGTGTAAATGTATATATATATCTATATTATATATATATATAATATATATACTACATACATACATTAACATACATACATACATACATGCAATATATATATATATATTAGTTGTATATGTTGTGTGTAATAATATATAATGTAATATATATATAATTAATAGTAATAATATATATATATATATATAACAACATACACCTTGCGCTTGTACGCTGTAGTCTAACCGAGACTTGTCATTTGCATTTATATATGGTTGCTCTTTTGTTAGTTTTGATTGCTTCTATTGTCATCATTTGTAAGTCGTTTTGGATAAAAGCGTCTGCTAAATGACTAAATGTAAATGTAAATGTAAAAATTCAGCTTTGCCATATTAGGAATAAATATTATTACTATATTTTATCAATACTGCAGCTTAAAGCATGCTCCCCTCACCACATGCTCACAACAGCGTATAACAGCAATCAGTAGTACAGTTTTTTTTTCCCCTTCTTCTTTCTTTTTCTCTTTCTTTCTTTCTTCCTTCCTTTCATTCTTCTTGGTCTTTTTAGGTTCTTAATGCTTGGTTTTCAGGGTTTTGGTGAGGAATTTTCCCACAAAGTTTTTATTGGGGTACTCAAATATAAAGTGGTTGATAGAGAAAAGGTGTGTTTATTAAATTGGTACAGCAAAAATTGCAATGTGGGAAACAAGGGAACTTGGTTCAGCAGATGAAGAAACAATGTTGAAGTGTATGGTAAAAAAGGATAAAACATTGAGTTTTTCCCATTATAAACTAATTAATAAATGTTTTAATGACTAATATATATATATATATTATATATATATATATATATAATATATAATAAATGTATATATATTATCAGTACATTATTATTATTATTTATTATTAGTATTATTAATATTTGTATTTCTTTTTTAGAAATTGGGCTCTTGAATGAGGTTTTATGGTTATTGCTGATGGCTTTATATTTTTTTACTTTTCTTTTTCATTTTAAATTGTTGGTGAGATCAAATATACATGGGGTTAAAATGCTGTTGTAAATTCCTGGATTTACTGTGATAATAAAGGTCTTGTCAACCTCTTTCGTCCCTGCTCCTTTCTTTCCTTTCTTACTTTTTACTTTCTTTCTTTTCCTTCTTTAATTTCATCTAAGTGACACCTCCTTTTTTGGAGAACTACCTTTTACAAGTAATATTTAAGTATTTTTTTAACCTGAGGTGTGTTGCAATTACTTTTGTTAATTTTTTAAGATATATATGTCATATATATATTATACGTCACTCGTATTTTTCCTCTCCATTATAATGTTTATCCTACTATGCATACAGTAAATTAATTCTAAAAAAAAAAAAAAATACATACAGCTGAAGATCCAGTCCTTGTAGCCAAACAAAAGGTTTATTTTACACAGAGCATGTCGCCTCATGCCCCTTAAAATGTCATGTTTAATAAAATGTTACTTGCCATTTCCATGTAATTATTTGGGAAATTTGCTAGCATTTTCTTTGTAAAAACTGTTTCTACACCAAATATACTCGAGTGTGTGGATTGACAGGTTCTGATGAATTGACCAACCACACACACTTTTCTGTAACTATTACCCATATGATCAAACATGTCTGGTTAAATTGATAACTGATGACAAATATAGCTGTTAATATTATTTCTACAATGACATCTGTAACCAAAAGCATTTACTTTTGTATGACGATCCAATCGCACTGATAAAGTTCAAGACCACCGTCATAAAAGCTAGTGAAACAAACAAAACATAGTTTACGTATTTTTAAACAGTGCCCAGTGACTTAATACGACGCACGCATTTGTTGCTATCATTGTCTCTAACTTCAACATTTGAAACCGTTCATGAATATTCCTCAATTCAGAGAAGAACTTCACAAAGATGCGCCACTGCTTATGTGATCTGCTCATGTTCCTGTAGCAGAAGGACACAAGCTCTGAGAAACACCTCATCTTCAGCATTGAACTTACAGCCCTTGCTCAAGAAATCCTCGGCTCAGGCCTAATGGCTTCTATCATAAATATCAAAGCTGGAAAGGTTATGTTTAGATGGATACTTCTTTTTGTCCTTTTTAGAGTGTGTTTGACTGATACTGCACTCGGGCTAATAGACGCCGCCTGATGGAAGAGGTTTTGGTGCGACTGTGTTAACAAGCAGGTTACATGTGGAGGTAAAGCAGCGCACATGAAATATCAATGCTCATGTAAAGGTTACTTCAATATAACTTTCCACTAATGCAGCTTTGTCTATGTGAACGAGCGGCGAAGGAAGATACTACACATGGATTGCATGCATGCACTTGCACTTCTAGTTAGAGCAGGGTGACGTTTTTCACATGTGATCTATGACGTGTAATACAAATCATTGATAATCCATTATTATGCCTTCATCGACTTGGAGCATGATAGCCATCAGCGTTGCAGTACGCCTGTCAAATCCATGTATATAATGACTTTATTACATAGCAATAATAAAGCAAGCCGTTCCCTCAGGGAAGCGCTCCAAATTAAATCAATACTTGACCCTATGTCTATTGTTCACTGTGACCGATCTCAAGGGATACCAGAGAAACCCACGTGTCCTGAGAACTGACTTTTTTTTTTGTTATTTTTTTGCAGGTTGAATTGCCAGCGAACAAAAACAATACCTTTCCCTGAACTCCGGCTCCCAGGTGCCCATTAGCGGAGACCTTTGGGGACGTAGTAGAATCTCCCGGGCAGGTCTTTCTGCCGCATCGAGTAAATGGGTCATTAGAGATGACACTAATGTATGATGCTGATTACCGGCCACACGCTTCCCTGCCCACCGATTCTGACCACACGACACCTGACCCTTCCACCGCTCCGGCTGCATTAGGGGTAAATGATGAGGAAAAAGATGTGACCTTTCGGTGTGCGGCAGAGACTGTCGGCGTCCTGAGTGCGTTCGCCCTGCTACACGATGAATGAGTTGTTCTGAGAGTTTGTCTTGAGTTGCAACTTCAGAGGATAGTTTTGCAGTGGAATAATGATATTGGCTTATTAGCTTAAATTTGCAAACTGTGCAACTGCTGTAATTTGACACATTTCAGAGTTAGTATATTCAAAATGTAGAGCAGGACTCAATGTAAAGTGGGCGATCACTGCTATGAGAAAGTCAGTTAGCAATGCCATATTAGTATTATTGAGCAGAATTACACAAATAATGTCTGCCGTCGAAATCACACACTATTTGAGTAGTTACATCTTTTGAATGAGAACTACTTTGCAATCATTAAAAAAAGTATGTTCTATATACATTCTAGGAATGCAATCTGTTTGTCATGTGACCTATAGCCTCAGATGCACACTTTAAAATCTCACCAAAAGTAGTAAGTCATCCAGGTACTTTTCACCTATACTGTTTTATGAGTATGTGGATATGGTCATATTTTCACATACTGTTTTTCACCTAATATGCACAGGACTTATGTGAGTTTGGAATATAATCCAATGACTGTTTTTAAACCCCTGGTCTGTCATTGGTTGTTCAAATAGACAGTCCCACCCCACCTCATGCCATTAGTTGAGTCACTTTTTTTAATTACTAAACATTTATGTTGTTGATAGAGATAAAGATGAATGAATGAATGAATCTGAAAAGTCTCCTTGGCAACTAACTGAAATAAAATAAGTCACAGTAGACGTACTAAAATTATAAAAAATAAATAAAGCTAAATATAAAATTATAAAAAAAACAACCCCCCCCCCCCCCAAAAAAAACATAAAAAGCACATAACAAAATAAGTCATTTAATAATATAAATGTTTCCGTGCTCATGGTAGAGCATTGTGCTAGCAGCGCGAAGGTTGTGGGTTCAATTCCCAGGGAACACACATACTGATAAAAAATGTATAGCCTGAATGCACTGTAAGTTGCTTTGGGTAAAAGTGTCTGCTAAATGCATACATTTATTTATTTAAATAATACTGAAATTACACTGCACCACAGTGTTTGACAGAATAAACGGTGTATTGGCTTACTTATTTTAATGGAGGGGATAGTGATTGTGATGCTTACAAACAGGACTATAGGCATGTATTTTAAGTTAATATTCCAGGATTATTAAAAAAAAAATAAACAAAATAACAAATAATCTGGATAATTTGGATTACAGTGAGGCACTTAAATTGAAACTGAATGGGGCCAATCTGTAAACGTTAAAATTAATATTTCAATCGTACAAGACAAGCAATATGCACATTAACATGGTTTTAGTGTGAAAAAATAGCTTAATAACCTTTTCTCTGTAAAGTTATATCAATGTTATAACTTACATACTGCCACAACAATGTAATGCCCAAACACCAAAATGACCATAAAATGATTAGAACAATTTTACAGCTCAATTGTTACTCAAGTTTGAACAGAACAATATAAGCGCTTTTAAACAATTACAAGCTTTACATTTTTCCTTTTAAATATTCCAATAAAAACTCATTCCCAATGTAACCTCCAACCTCCTGTTTATTTTACTTTTTTTTTATAAAGTAAACAAATTATTTTTTTGTGCTAATCAACATGATGCCAATGCTGTTGAATGAGCTTAACTTATACTGAACCTGGGAAAGAAGATACATACATCACCTTTAATCTGAAAGTATAATATTTCTCTCTTTTTTGAGTGAGTGTGTTTTTGTGAGGTGTGTGAAGAGGGTTTCTGTTGATGCTTGTCACACCTACTGTGCGTTGGGCTCCTTGACCTGGCTGTGAGTGAATGTGCAAATGTGTGTTTGTGTGAAGGAGTGTGTATTTGTCTGTCAGGAGAATGCAGTCAGACAAGTGATGTGGGTGAGTATTCCATTAAGCTGATACAGAATACCTTCCCAGCATGCCTCTGCCTGTCTTCCAGGATCAGGCCTGTCAAAGCCAGGGCCCAGAGTGATGGAGCGCTCCCACTATGGTGCATGCCGCCCTGGTTTTCACCCGTGCTCGACCGCTGATGCACCACCACTGGAGGCCAGCGGACCGCACAATGTAGTCCAGATGTAGAAGTGTGTACAGTAGGATCATGGGAGCACGCCAGCTTCTACCTCTGGGTCAGGGGAATAGTTGAAAGCAGATTATGATATTATTTCCCCTCTGTCCTTGACTGACGGTGTCTGGAGATTGCACTGTTTCCATTACGGCTACAGCACTTACGCCAATTTTTCAAGTCTGTCAGGCAGTAACATGTTGTGGCCAAAACTTCCCCAGTGGAGGCCTGGACTGACCACTCGGCATAAAGAAACATCTCAGAACAAGAGTGCAAATGGTTACAGTTTATCAGATAGTCTGCTTTAGACATTCTACTAACTATAAGTTACTTTGTAACTACATGCCAACTAACTCTCTGTATAACTATATCTTTATAACTCTTATTAGAAGTCAGAGTTAGGGGTAGTAGAACTATTGTTTCAACGGTATAGCCACACACCTTCAAAATAAAGGTTCCAAAATGGGTTTTTCTTTCTTTGCAGTAATGCAATTGGGGGTGGGGAGGGTGCTCCCAATTTTTGGAGTTTTTAAAAATAACCATTTTCATTAACGTGAAGAACATTTTAATAATCTAAACAACCTTTTTCCACTACAAATAACCTTTTCTACAACGGGAAGATTCCATGAATATTAAAGGTTCTATTGAACCACAGTCACGTGTCCAAAGAACGCCTAAGGCTGGAATACACTACACACCTTTTAAAATCTAAAAAGGATGGAAAAAACATCATACACTTAACGTCTTCATTCCACGGTAAATGTGGGGTGGCAGAGGCAGGACGACAAGGAATCCAATAATGATTTTTAATGTAGACACGTCAGAGTCTCTCTCTTACACACACACACACGCACACACACACACACGCACACGCGCACACACACACAGCATATACCGAACAACTAGAATACAAGAGACAGGAACATAGAGGGCAGATACCAGTGGAGACCTGTGAACACAATGATGTGATTAACTAATAATGAGAACAGGAACAACCAAATAAGGACACAGAGGGAGAAACTACAATCAACAGTCCACAGGGGTGTGACAACGTCTTTGTAAATATTCACATATGAAAAACTGGCCATCATACACTAAAGGACTGAGGATCATTAATTATCAGACTTTAAAGTCCTTCCAATCACAACAAACTCGCACAGAAGCATGTGCCTTGTTGCTAGGACCCACGTGACAAAGGAAAATGATATGCGTCCAAAAATGGCTTAAAATGTCAAACATTTTTTTGAGATCCTCCGACTGGATGGAATCAGAGTCTTTAGCTAACAAATTGGAGTCTGTAACCATTCACTACGCAATTTTCTATGAAATATGTCAAATCAAATCCTGCAGACTCCAAATATGTCAACTAACTCTTATTACTACCTGGTCTCAAGGCAAAAACGAACCTGGGGGCATTTTTTCACGAGTCGCGAAATACGTACCAATAAGTACATATCAATGCAGTTTCCAAAAGAAATGAACACTAGAGGCAGTAAAACTCAGAAAACTTTTATTCCTTTTCACACAAATTAACAGAGTTTCGATTAATAAAGCGTAATTTTCGCACAATTACTTGAAGAATATTATGTTATGACTTCAAAACTATTTTAATATGCTGGGAGATTTGAAAACCGATGCGTTTGAATGTTAGCATTGCACATATCCAGCGTCATATCTATGAGTTTTCATAGATGGTAGGTTTGTTCGGAAGCTCACGGAGTACGGCGTAACTACGGTTCGACAATCCCGTGTAACTATGGTTCTCCAAAACTGTTCAAAATTCCTGCAATACGGAGTTCAAATGGCAACGGTTGCAGTAAACCAATGTGTTTTTTATTAATATCGGTTTTGCATTTGTTAAGCACTATCAAAAAGGGTAGGTTTAGGGTTGGGTTTGGTCGTGCATATTTTCCACACGTAGAGCTTAACTTTAGTCGACAGCGCCCCGGATATTTTAATTCTGAACCGGCCAGCAATACGTACCATGAACGACACCTGAAATAAAAAACACAGCAATATGTACCTATATCAACGTAATAAAAACGTCACATATTGAACGTATTAAATTGTGGTTTTAGCATCACTCAGGTGGACATTCTCTTTGCACTCGGCGAAACCTACAGTAGCTACGTAAAACCGGTGTGTGCATAAAAGCACCACATAGATACCTATTTTATGAGACCCAGGTTGCTTATTAGATTATTACCGAGACCGTTTAGGTATAGGTGTAACAAATGGGCAGAGAAGCCATCCGTCACGTTTAATTAAATAATTTTAGTAACTGATTTCCACTTGATAAAAAAAAAATAATATATACAATTTACTCTAACCATTTTAAAGAAAAAGATATGTTTTGTTACAGCTTTTGGAGCAAGGGTACCGCCATCTTGCAAAACCACAGCATGTGACACCATGGGGTTGGTTTGCACCATTAGCCAGTGGAGGCATATCAAAAGAGGTATTTCTTATATTTTTGAGTAAAAAAAAAAAAAAAAAAAAAAAATGCAACACCAATGTTATTTTAACATCACAAATGTTTTTGTTTATTTGTATGAATAAATCGCTGTAGACAACTTTACTTGTCATAGTGCCATTTTTAGACATTTTACTAACTATTAGTACGTTTGGCTACTACATGTCCACTAGGTCACGATCATTAGAGTAATTTAGTACAAACGTGTCCGTGCTTATTATCTTCTAACACTTTATTTTGATGGTTCCACAACATACAACATACTGACTATACGAAATTTTGCAAGTATATGTCAACTTATTCTAACCCTATACCTACCCTAACAGTCTACTCAGAGTTAGTAGACATGTAGATGCAAATTAACGAGAATTAGTTGGCATGTAGGCAATTACATGGCCGGTAAAAAGTTGACTTATAGTTAGTAGAATGTTAAAGAGTGGGACCTATCGAAATAAAGTGTAACGCGAATATCCAGACATCAACTATCTTACAATCACTCAGATTTTGATCCGTCTGGTATCACGCCAAACAGTGTTTTTCATAATGCAATTCGCACATGCCGCTGTAAACAATAGGCAGCACCTTTCATAAAATATCGTTCATAAAAGTCGTCGATCTATTGTTATGTAAGATGCTTGTCGAGACTTATTTGGCATAGGGCAATGGTATTGGTTGCACAGCAGTAGTGGTACGCACATATTTTATGACGGCTCGCTAACACAATTAGCTTACCTCTGTTAGCGGATGTTAAGTGCTAATCACGTATCGTTAACTATATGGCAGCCGGCTGCTCTGTCTATCGTCAAGCAAAGTTTAATGCATTCTTATGTGGTTTTAAGTCTTGTCAGTTTAAAGAAACAGTTAAAGTGTTTGAAGCTTATTGAAGTGCAAGAGCAACGTGAAAATATTTAATGCGGTTACTCGGCTAGACACAAGTAAAACGTGGCACAAAAAAAAAAAGGGGGCGGCAAGCTCAGTACAGCACTACAAGTATAAACTAGAAGTTCTTCTCGTGTCGTTTTGGCAGACACACACAAAATCTGTCAGAATGGCTCGTTTGACAGAGTAGTCTCGTATACGTATTGTTTCTGACTCGACTCTTCGGCCGCTCAAAACGTGTTACGCGACTTCTTCCATCCCATAACTGTAGTAGGCTATGTATCGGCTCAAAGATAAGCAACCTAAGATTATTGTGGGCCAACACTCCTTCCCAAGATTCTTCTTCTCCTCGTCATTAAAAAACAAGCATGTGCTCAATAAAGTAAGATTAATTCAAACACAAATTAAAATGATTATATTGCTTCAGTGGTCAACTGTTTTACTTCCAGCTTTAATGTTAGGGTTGAATTATAGCAGGCGTGCAAAACTGGATGAGAAGTGCAGCACAGTCATTTATGTTCCATGGCGGCGTCCCAAATAGTGATGTAATAACTAATCAGGCAAAAGTGCAGTCAAGAAAAACAAAGTGACGTCGAGAGTTGAAGGTTAGGTGTTTGAAAAAAAAAATGGCGGAGCAAATATAAATGTAAGCCATACAAATGAAAAAATATGTGCATTAAGTGGTTTCATTGTAAGAATATTTTGAACAGCCTCATGAATCATAGGCTGGTGCTATATAGGGTTCAGCTCACATTCAGTCTTAGAAAACAATATGTTCCCATTTTAAAGACTTGGTACAGCGCTTCACTTTTTGTCCAGTTTGTGACTCGCTCAAGTTGACATGCATTTCCAAAGTTACTTGCAGACAGTAGAATGTCTGTTTTTGGACCATAAAATAATGTTGGCAGATATTAAGCAGACAGTCTAACAATACTAACATAAAGGTACTGATAGATAGTTCAGTGTGCTACCCCTTAAGTTGACATAGTGGTTTCAAATACTACAGTTAATAGGAATGTCTAAAGTGGACTATCAAAAATAAAGTGTTGCACTTCAAATCCTACCAGAGGTAGGAAGTTTTTATGTGCCGTGCTCTTGCAAATCAGTACAGCACCAAACGTCGACTCCAAATCGTATTTTTGAAATGCAAAGTGTATTTATCTTATGTGAGTTTAAAAGCTCCCAAGTTTATTTTGTGCAATTATTGTGATATTAGTGCGAGCATTTCCCTACTAAATGAGGTGGAGCAGTTTTGTTTATGCTAAGGGAGAAATATTAATCTTTAATACTTCGCGTGGGATGGGGTTGGCAGATTGACCCAGTAAGAGTCGTGTTCGGGTGGGGGTGGGGGGTCTCCATGAGAGATAGAGCTGTGCTTTATGACAGATGTAATAGTCAAAGTGATTTAGCCGCTAAGAAGACAACATACTCATTAGAGAGCCATCCCTCGAGACCGATTAGAGCAAGAGAGACACAATAGCAACTTTGGTAATTGATACCAACTTTAAGCTATGACACTTATTTAATGATTTTCCAGACAGTCACGAAAAAAGAAACAGGTATCAAATGAACGGCGCAGTGAGATGTTTTTCCTTGCAGATGTTTGGAAATGAGTTGTATAGAATTAATACTATCAAAGAGATTGTTTCATCAGAGGGGTGTACCCTGGGAGAATATTGCATCTTAAAAATCATAGTAGCCCCATTCTTAGCCTCATATTTGCATATTGCTGATTAAATGAGGAGGAAATAGACAAGCTGTCATCTTTGGATTGTTTTATGATGTGGTAGATGTGAGTTTATCATGCATGGTCATGAGACTGGAGCAAACTCTGAAACAATTCCGACTTGATTCGCCGCAATCATTGCTTGTAATTGCTGACATAGGCTACAATAAAGTTGGAACGAGGATGTTATAAAATAGGAGGGAAGTAATTTTACTCTTATTGAACTATCAATATTTAGATGAACTCTCATATTGCTTTGCTCTCTTAAAACATGTAGGCTAGTGACATAATGGCAATATGTTATTTCCAAAATAATCATCTACATTTGTGCATACTTTTAAAAAGAGCACTAATTACGCAAATAATATACTTTAAAATAAAACACCTAAGTGCCAACTGAATGTAATGTTTTCAAACAGTTAGATGCATATTATTTACAATGAAATACAAATGTATTCCATGAGTTGAAGTGCTCATGTTCAGTGCATTTTTGATCGACTTATAAAGAACATAAGCATGTTTCTATATGTAATTTCATAATTACTGTTATTATCTTTGAAATATGTCTAAAATGTACTGTTGAATATACTGACAAGCATTTATGGTAAGCTGAAATATGCTTTAATGTCATTTATGTTGAAAATTGCCTGTCATGTATTTAAACATATTTCTAATTACACATTTGTAATAATGCAAATATAAAGTATATTAACTTGAAAAATTATAAAAAATGTTGTATCAAATAACATACTAGTTAAAATTATAAACATGTACTTTACATGTGCTTTAGTATCGTTAATCATATATATCTTATGTATTTGGACTATCTAATTATACAAAGTGGCATTTAAGTGTATTCTAAGTCTTAAGGAAGCCGGATCATGAAAGTGTCTTTAAGGCGCATTTTATTTCATTATTTCATTAATATTATTATATGCATGTACAGTGAAGTGCATTTAAGTACAGGCATTTAGATACTATACGGCATACACGTATCTTTTTTATCCAGTTGATTGTTTTTTTCTGTGGGATGAAATGAATGAAACATAAATGGGACTTTCAAACGTTACTGTGTCAGTAAGGTTGTAGTCTTAGGGGTCAAAACTCCTGTGGCAAAAACAACTAGCAAGGTCAAAGTAAAATTAATTAATTAATTAATTAATTAATCAACGAATAAAAAAGGTGTTTGAGCTGAGCTATTGTACTGTACTGTCACACTATTGATAAATGTAGTGAAAGCTGTGCTACTTTAGTTAACTACTTCTTAACACTGCAGGACAGATTAGCACAACACTATGACTGTCCTTGTAAATAGGCTAATCTCTGGCTACTTTACGTCCTACCATGAACCGTTATGGTCCAGTCGCGCTTCCTTCCTGTGCCAAAAGTGAGCTCATCCTGCAATATGTTCTCAATGTAAATACATATATTAATGCTAGCATTTTCCAAAATGAAAGCCACCCGTATTACCATTTGTTCCCCTGGCAGGGTAAGTGTTGGAGCTCATGCTTTGGGATTTGGGTTTGGTACAGTTCTCACTGCAGCGGGAGACTGTGGCAATCCGGCTGGGTGGGTAATGATATCAGATGCCTCTCTTCACGACAACAGGTGCCTTGGCATGGCCACTCTCCACCTCCACGCTGGGGTAATGACATCAGCAGCGAGCGCTGTTTAATTATAGTCCTCCAGAGCTCAACCCTATAACCCGACATTGCAAAGTGCAGCTATATGAACTATGATTTAGCATGCTAAAATGTTACCATGTCCAGATCCTGCAAGTCTATTACATGCTTACTGCATTTCCCTTTAAATCAATTATTCTTAAGCTATACATATAAATACATCTAAATTTGAATATTTAAACTACAGCTAAGATACACTTTTCAAATGCTATGTCATAATTACCGTAATTACTAAATGACAACCTGACTCACAGACTCAAATTCAGAATTACAGTTTGTATTTCTATGGCAACACTACAGTGGGGGGAAATGGCATAGGATTTATTTTTACTAGCAATTTCTGAGTGAAAATTGTCAGTTTTAGTTAAATTATTATTTTTTTAAGTAGAATGCCTGAAATAAACTCTCTTCTTGTAAAAACGTACTCCATCGTACTCCAACAAAAAACTAACAACCAAATGAGTCCGTGTAGTTTGAGAAATCAGTAGACAAAACCACAATACAACAAGTAATGCAGATGACTAAATAATTTATTCATTTATGGTTTATATAGCAGGACATTGGATAATTATTCAACTCTGTGCTCTATGATATGACTCTATGATAATCTGTATTGTATGTATTTTGTTTACTTTCACATTATTCTAGCATTATTGAGATATTAATAGTGGCCAATTCTAGGAATTAATAAACATAAATATTAGCTAAATAGCAATAACTGAGATATTGCTTAACTATATTTTCCTGCGGAAGTCCAATTCTCAGTTTGAGTGTTTCCTATATGATTTTGGCTACAGTCAGGTGGTAAAAATGCAAATGTTTTTTTTTTTTATTTATTTATATATATGATATATTTATAATAATAAAGCATAATTACAAGATCTAAATGGACATGAATGCATTTTACAAATCTTGTTGCATGAACACAACTTCAGCTATGCAAATACATTTAGCTACACTTTAAGTTACTACCAGATGAAGCTATTTGCGAAACGCGCTTTTCAAATTTAAGCAAGGTTCATCTTGCAGGCTGTTAGCTGCGACAGTAAAATATCATTTCCTCCAGGTACTTTTCCAGAACAGGCAAATAGCATTTCCTTTTAAATCAAATATTTAAGTTATTAAAAAATCAAAGCCTTTTAGATGCACTACGAGTTACTGCAATAGCTGCTCATTTGGTTCATCCGTGTGACTAAAGCATATTTATGACCATCTGTGGGACAAAGTAATGGTGGTGTTACAATATATGGCTCTTTCCTACTGCATTTCCAACAGCATGTGATGGCAGCATTTATTAACATTTAGTTGATATACATAAAATGTACAGTCTTTTCCAGGAAATGGACCAAGATTTTTGACGTGCAACCTAGCTGGAAATCGGAAGACGGAAATCACCGTTAATGGCTTTGTTGACTAATTAAAATAAAGGGTCACACTTTTGCTATTAACAAGCCATTAACTATGACTTTTGCCTCAAGAAACTCCTAATTTGCTGCTTATAATAGTAAGTTGTAATTTTTAGTATTGGGTTGGATGTAGGGTGGTAGAATACGGTCATGCAGATTAGGTGCTCATAAGATTATGTGCTAAATACTAATAAACAATCAATATGTTATTCATAGGCATGCTAATAAGCAACTAGTTAATAGTGAGAATTGGTCCGGTCCATATGAGCTAAGGTCCGCGGCAACGTTCATGTTTTAATATCAACATCTCAAACAAGAATGCAAACTGCACTCAACAGGAGGAAGCATTTGCATAGTGTGCTGAAATCCAATATTCCTTTAAAAAACCTAAACTCTGCTTAATACCTTTGACTCGAATTAAATTTTAATTTCCTTGGCTAGCCTCCAATGAGGTCGACTCTTCAAGTGTTGTCTTATTAAAAAATGGCTAGCAGTTTGGTACCGGCGTCGTTCCTCCCCATACTCACTCGATTTGTTGTTCTGTGTTTGCTCTCTGATATTAGGCTGGAAAAGCGGAGGTTTTGGTCGCGGATGCTGCAGGGGGTCGTGTGACTGTGTCTGCTGTAGCCTGAAATTTGTTCCCCGTGCTAATCCCTTCAACAGAGCCGGCATGGGCGCTAGACATGGCTTGAGGGCTACAATCGGAGCCAGTACTTATGGCACACAGAACCATTGCATTATTGGCAGCGCTGCAAGCATCTTAAACAGTAGCTGGCGGCCTTTTTACATGGCAAAACAGGCCCAAATGAGGACACAATGATCAGCTGGGGGGGGGATCGGATGAGACAAGGCTAACAGGGCAAGGCTGGACTGGGTCCACGCATGCCCTTATAAGGTCTTCTAAGTATGTGTAGCGAATACATAGTACGAGCTGAAGAATTTAAAAAAATGGAGTAGAACGCATTTTCAGCTTGAAATTGCTTAGTATAAGGCACAACAATTAGGCAAATAAATAGCTAATTAATTAACAGCATTGAATTAAGTGCATTGAGAACCTGAAAATGAATCCTATGTGTATATATATATATAATAATATATATTAGTATAATGATACTGATGTTTGTGTTGTGATGTGTGATGTGTGTGTGTGTAAGTGATGTGTGTGTAAACACTATAATATAGTATCTCAATACGGATTCTGATTGGCTGAGCTCAACATTTTATACTATTATTGAGTTATTATGAACTATGTTCAAAAAACAAAAAGAAAAATTAATATTTATAGAAAATGTTATTTTTAATGATATTACTATAGTTTCATTAAAGGAATAAGGTCACATTATTCCTTACCTGTGATAAAATCACATTAACGGACAGCCTCAATTAGCTCATTAACCTCTTTTTGATTTATTATATCCTGAAAGACCAAAGCTAATTTCCTCACTCATAAGACTGTGAGTTTACAAAGAGGTATTACTGAGAAGCGAAATTTCTTGATTTAGTAAATGTGCTGCAGCGAGGAGGGAAGCGCATGTGTCTGTGTGTGTTTATGTGAATGTGCATGTATGCGTGTGTATGTCTGTGTACGTGTGTATTTAGGCGCAGCATTTGGATGACCATATGGAACTCTTCGTGGCGCCAGGAGACCATGCGGCTTGGAAACCTGATCACCATCTCCCTGGTGACAGCTGGAGTCTTTACACTATCAGAACATTTGTAGACTTCTAATTTGTCATAACCACCTCCTGTGGCAAAGAAATATGCTGCAGAATTAGGTAAGAGAGGCTGAAATTCAGAGCAGAAAGACGGGTACAGCGAAAGAAAGAAAAGTTCGACAGACATAAGTGCGTGGTTGCACGGAAAGGGAATATAAATATGACAGAAGAAAGATATATTATCAATTCCTTCATTCAGCTGCTCTGCTTCTGTCCATGTCTAGGGTTTTGTTTGGATCAGGTTTTTTGGCATATACAACTCAAATCTATTTAATTTGTTCTGGTCTGAAGAGCAAAAGCCATAGAACTATACAAACCCAATCAAAACGTGATTTAATTGTTTGGTCAGATTGGATTTCAAGTACTTTTTCCTGTTTGGAACATGGGCCATAAAATGTGTGCAAAGTCTCAAATAGTGAACCCATTTTTGGACCCAGAATATGCATAGATATGTAAAATGTTCTCTCTTGTGCTTTCAAGATAGACATGAAAAGAAAAAGAAATTCCAAATCTGTCCTTCCTCTCTTTCCACATTGATCGCTAGTATCAGTTTTATGGAAAAACATCTCCTCTTGTGAAAATAAAGTACACTTCAGCATACTTTAAAAATATAATATACTTTCAAAGAATATACTTAAGTGCAAACTGAATGAAATGTTTTCAGACATTTAATTGCATGTTAATTGCATGAGAACGCATTATAGTTTGATTTTTTATTAAATGCAATTAGTTGAACTGCTTAATTGACCCACTTAAGTAGAACTAAAAGTACATCTTTACATGCTATTTAATAATTACTTATATTGTCTTTTAAATATGTTTAAAGTGTACTGTTGAATATACTGACAATATTTTAGGCTAATAAAGTATGCTTTATTATGTTAGTCAATACATCAAAATTTATTCAAAGCATTATTAAAATGCGAAACAAAAATTATTAAAATATAATGACTTGAAATGTATTTTCTTGAGTTGGCATTGTGTTGATGTTTAGATCATTACCTGATATTAGATAGATCCAATATTAAATGAAGACATGGATCTGATTTCATCGCTTAAAAAATAACAGTGAGTACATTTACATGGACAACAATAATCCGATTTTAACACGATTAAGACAATACGCTGATTAAGAATCTACCATGTAAACAGAGATTTTTGATTACCTTAATCGGGCTAAAGTCATATTCGAAGTAAGCAGAAATCGAATTAAGACATGTGGAGTATTCCTATTTTAGCCGCATTACTGAAGTGCAGTAAAGACATGTACACACCTTAATCACATTATTACCGTCGTGTAGGACTTTTCGCCGCATTTTGCGACAGGATACACTCATGGCAGTGGTCAACCGTTTGACGGCAAATAAAAGAGCTTCAACACCACCATTGCCTGTATGCACGTACAAATAATTAACTGCACTTGAAGCTTTCATAAAATTAGGAAGACGAACGATATGTTTATACGTGAAATTCCGGAGGGGACGTCGGATGGCGTCACGTGGGGACGTAATGACGTGTGCCATTAATCGAACTATGTACTATAACATGTAAAACGGGAACATGAAAGGAATATTCTAAAAGCAACTCATGTAAACACCATAATCATAATATTGGCTTATTTAGAATAAGGTAAATAATTAGATTACTGATGTTCATGTAAATGCAGTCGTGAGAACATTCAGTATACAGATGGATTTATGTGCAGTGTGAACAAAGCCGAAGTGTAAGTGAAAATAACAAGCACTAAAGGATCAAATCAATTATTTAGCTATTGATAGAAACATAACAAGAAACAAAAAAACTCACTTGCCCATAGTCTGAAATCTAAAGCATGTCAGCGTATGCCAAACAAAGGGCCGAGCCAAGTAGTGTCCCCCAGAGAAAAGCTGTTTCTCCAGGGAAGACATGCTCACCTTTCTGCCAGCTGGAATATTTAGCCAGAAAGCAGGTCTTGACCTGGTCCTAATTTTACCCATGCTTCCAAACATATCCCTCCCCCACCTCCCGCCAATAAAGCCACATGCATAAAACTGTATGAACACACAAACACAAGGACACCTTTTCGCATAAGTCAATCACATGTAAGCGTTCGCCAGTGCTATAGACTGTTTGAGATGACAGTATGGGAGGAAATATCTGATTAATAGTTCATGGGGTGTGTTTTTTACTGGCTTGTTCCTGAGCGAAATCATGTTTTTGCCTTTCCATTTGTAGGAATAGAGCGTGTAGCTCTTATGCTCATTCAGACGAAACACGTCTCCTTACTTCACATCGCAAACTCCTGGAAGCTTGGGGACACAATGTTTTTGACATTGTTTTAAAGCTAATGTCAGAGAGGAAACTACAGCTATGTTTGGAAATTGAATACTAGCTTTGTTATTAAATATTATGTAGTATATTATGAATATTATGAGTACATACTATTTTATATTGTGTTGCATGTATATGGGGATTATTTTTGGTTACACTTTATTTTGAGGTGTCCTTGTTACAGTGCAATTATACATTTAAGTACTAATACAGTGCTTACTATATGGTTAGGGTTAGGATTAGGGTTTATCTTAGGGTTACTTGCATATAATCATACATAATTTATTGTAATTATAATAGTAAGAATCATGTAACGTGTAACAAGGGCACCTTAAAATAAAGTGTTACCTTATTTTCCATAAAAAAATTTTTAACTCTTGGCACTATGAGTATTTAATAAGTAAAGAAATGGTTCACCCAAAAATGAAAATGTACTCACCCCCAGGCCATCCAAAATGTAGATTTGTTTCTTGTTTCCAGAACTAATTTAGAGAACTTTATACACATTATATCACTTGCTCACCAATGGATGCTCTGCAGTGAATGGGTGCCGTAAGAATGAGGGTCCAAACAGCTGATAAAAACATCACAATAATCTACAAGTAATCCACATGACTCCAGTCCATCAATTAATGTCTTGTGATACAAAATTCTGCTTCACAAGATGCTAATTGATGGACTGGAGTGGTGTGGATTATTGTGATGTTTTTATCAGCTGTTTGGACTCTCATTCTGACGGCAGCCATTCACTGCAGAGCATTGGTGAGCAAGTGATGTGATGCTAAATTTCTCCAAATCTGTTGCGATGAAGAAATAAATGTATTTACCTTTTAGATGGCCTGAGGGTGAGTACATTTCTTTTTTTTTGGTTGAACTATTTCTTTAAACATGTTAAAAATTGCAAATAATGTTACACACTGGAAGTTCTACTCACACTGCATTGCTTTGTTGCAAAGCAATATTCTACCCAATCAGAATCTGCATACTACAGTATATGCATAATATACTTACTATATACTGTATAAATAATAAGTGTAGCTATTATGTTATTCTAAGTAACCAATATTTGCCATGGTTTTGCAACTTTTGATAACAGACACTGTTTCTTCTACAGGACATTGTATTATACCGAAGATCTAAAAATACATAAATGCAAAAGTAAAAAAAGTTGAAATTTCTCTAAATGCTGTATAATGGTAGAACAAAAATATAGGTGGCTGTTTTCAAGCACTTCATACAATCAACACTTAGAACTTGCAGCATTTAATAGCAAGGACTCTGAGACATTTGCTTTAATGTACATTAGTTCCAAATGCTTTTGCTGAGGACATTTTCCGAGGACGTTTTCTCTCTTGTTCCGTGTTCAGAGGGGAAATGGCTAAATTGCACTAGTAATGCTCTTTAATTCTGATGGCCTGAGCTCTGTGGGCAGTCCATGTATTCTCAGGTCGACTCTTTCCTGGTATTGGCTGAATAAAGTGCTTGCGAGCCATCAGTGACATCTGACTTACTTTGCCATTACCTCAAAGGATATGCTTTCACAAAATTTATATTTAATTTGTTCGTATGTGTATCTTTATTTATTATGGATACACATGTATACTGTAGCCCAGGGCCAAATTAGGGCAAAAAATTAACAACTCCAAGAAAGATCCAAGAAAATAACAAATACAACTCTCTTAGTTTATCAAATAAATTGTTTAATTTCTATGAAGTACAATAATATTAAAATGATATTGATTTGAATATAATTAAGACATACTGTGGAAACCCTTACCCAATGAAATAATGGAATTTCACTGCAGATGTAGATCAACCAATTAGCTTGATTCAGTGATGGTAACTCCGCCCACCAGTTAGACAGAAGGAGACGATTTGGTTGAATTTGAGAGAAGATAAGGTTCTGCAGAAAAATCTAGAAAAATAAGAATATTAGAGAAAATATTAGCTGAAACAAAACGTAAGCTGTTAGAAAGATATGATAAATGAGATTTTGCTGTTTTGAGTGAGAGTTACACTCTTAAAGCCGAGTTAAGAAACTTAGAGATCGGATCGATCAACTTAATAACAGCTGCGTCACACGGAATAAACAAAGGATTAACTGAGTGTTTACCAAGGAATTGGTGAGTTCAATATTCAAATTGAATACTGCTTTGTGTTATTTGAACGGATGTACTGTATAACATGAGGAAATTGATGTATTTTGTGCTGTAACATTTCATGATTTATGTTCATGATGTCGGTTTTATGATGTTAATAACTGATTGTATGATCTAATAAGTTGTTAAGTGAATGATATTAACTCAAAATTAATTTTGAGCTTGTTATGATTTAATGTGAGTGAATTAAGTGTGCTCTCCGGCTATGTGTAGGCTGGGTTTTTTTTTTTGGTGCTATTGAGGGCTGTGTTCAAGTTATCGAATCGCTGATGTAGGACTGGTTATTCGCGGAGAGGAAAAACAGATGGCGGGCCACCCAAAGATCTGAACGGACTTTCTGAATTTCTTGAATTCGCGTCGGAAACTGGTTGGATATATTTTTTGAGTTTTTTCACGCACTATACTTCAAACTGAGCAGATCGAACATTTAACTTGTTGTTTACTGATCGAACTGAACGCTAAAACCAGTTAAAAAGGGACGTTGTTTATTGATTCTTAAGGTTCCATAAAGACTTGAGTTCATTGACATCATATGGACATTTATAATTGTATTTACAGTTCATACAGTGTGTTTTGGAAATGTTTGAGATTTAAGTTAATTGATTTTCTTGTTCTTTTTTTTGTGTGTGGTTACCTGATCAATTCATTGCCACTGTAAAAGGCAGCGGCTTTGATGTAACCTGTAAGAAAAAGCTTAATTATTTCATAATTATTCTTCTTATTATTCATAAAAACACCACTTAATTAGAAGGGAAAAATAATTCTGGTGAAATAAGACAAAAACTGGTGTTTTAGGAGGGAAAATTCTAAACATTAATTGAAATACATTTTGTATTATCTGAGAGTGATTAACCTTCTTTCTTTTTGTTCTCAATATTCTGTTTTTGAAGGGTTGAATTATTCAAGATTATGATATCGCTATTCATTTTTGTTTAGTGGCTCTATTTTAGTACATTGTATTATTATTTTTCCCTCAACGTATATGCATATATAAATCCCATTTTTCTAAGTTCTGGTGTGTTTTCTGCCTCCTGCGTAACCTAAATCTTCTGAGGGCCCTGTGAGGTAAACTTATTACTGTGTCACACAAGTGTTACATATAAAATTGGCGAGCCAGCCAGGAGGCAGAAAAAAAGAAAAACACTAAGGTTCATATTCAAATCTTGTTACAAAGTATTAAAGGACTGTATAAGCAAGAAAAAAAAGAGAAGAAATTTCTGAAAAAATATGGAAATTATAGAGGAAAAAGGCATCAAAATCCCTAATGCAATACTAGTTAGTGGTATAACAGGAACTGAGGTAGACGAGGAAATACTAGATTTTGTGAAAGAATATGGATCAATTAACAAAATTATTCAAATTCCTGACCCTAGCACAGAGTCTCAGAAGTCTTTGATTGACAATTCTGGCCAGGCTGTTAGAAACTTCCAGCCACTGTTGCCATATGTTCAACAGGCGAAAGATAATCCTGAAGTTTCCTTCCACGTAGCAGCTCTGCCAAATGTCTACACTCAAAAAATTGGAAGAGATGTGACTCAGACTTACCTTAATGAATTGAAAGTTTTAGCAAAACGCAGTGGGGAAGATTATGCAGAAATTCTCAAAGAAATGCTAACTCACATTGGCGAAGCTGTAGACCCAACACAGAATCCGGAGTTAGTCAATAATGAGCCTCATGACGTTACATCTGCTGAAACTATAGTTCATCCTATGGCTAACACCAATCTTCTTATGCAGCCTCCGGTAACATCTGCTGCTGCACAAACTAACTCTGTTCCAACGAAGCTGGCACCAGTGAGTCTTGCAACCCCCTCACTTTCTGCTGGTGATCTTAACCCACCAGAAATCCAGAGAGTTGTTGTAGAACATATTGTGCATACCAATGACTTGGTAGCTCATGGAGCTTCACCTTTAAGGCTCAGAACCTTCTCTGGACGAACTCCTCGCCCTCCTAGTGAAGTCGATTATGAAACTTGGCGCTCTGGGGCTGAATTGCTTTTCCGAGACCCAATGGTCTCTGACTTCCATAGAATACGGAAAATTTGTGAAATTAGTTTCTTCCCCCAGCCGCTGATGTTGTCAGGTCAATTGATCCTATGGCTTCACCCAGTGCTTACATTCAATTCCTTGATTCAGCTTTTGCTACAGTGGAATATGGTGATGAATTATTCGCAAAGTTCATGAATATTTTCCAAAATCCGGGTGAAAAGCCGTCTGTGTACCTCCAACGTTTGTACACAGCCCTGCAGTCAGCTGCACGAAGGGGTGGAATTATCAGCTCTGACGTAAACAAACATCTTCTAAAACAGTTCTGTAGAGGATGCTGGGATAACGCCTTGATCCTAGAATTACAGCTTGAGCAAAAGAAATACTCGCCAACCGACTTTTGCAGAGTTTATGACCATGCTGCGGACTTAGGAAGACAGACATGCTTCCAAGAGTGCACAGATGAAGCAGCATTTGGGAACTGTCAAACAGCGTGCTGCAATACAATCCCAGACCATCCCAGCAACAGATGGAATAGCTCAATTTAACTCTGTCACCACCCAATTTACCAGTCAAATAGCTGAGCTTCGAAGCCAGCTTACCACTCTGATATCAAATCAAAAGAAGGACAAGCCTAACTCCAAGTCAAATTTATCCAAAGTGTCAAACAGAAAAAGCACTGAGCAGGCCAAAGACGAATGTAAGACCACTGGCAGACTCTCAGTTGCCAGACCCAAACCGGGCTATTGTTTCAAATGTGGGGAGGATGGGCATATTGCCACCTCTTGTCCAAATGAACCCAACCCCACACTAGTATCAGAAAAGAGGAGGCAATTGGAAAAGCGCCAAAGAGAGTGGGAGCTGAAAAACAATGCTTCCAATTCTCAGTTAAACTAGGCACAGTTCCTGTTGTGGGACAAACAGGGACTGATAATTGCCAAGCATGTCCCAAACATTCACAAATGCTGATGGCTCAAACACGATCCAATCTGCATCATCCTCTTTTGCCCAAAGGGTTAACTGGGGCTAAGTGCACAGCTCATATAAATATTGCAGGAATAAAATGCAATTGCTTGCTTGACACAGGGTCACAAGTTACTACTATTTCTCAATCCTTTTATAATGAGAACTTGTCAGACCAGCATATTCACTCATTAAACAACTTATTGGAAGTTGAGAGTGTGAACGGGCAAAGTGTTCCCTATCTGGGTTACGTGGAAGTAACCATTATCTTCCCGAAAGTCTTTGTAGGTGTTGACATTGAAGTGCCCACCTTAGCATTGATTGTTCCTGATTTTTCCCCAAATTCTCAACCTTTGGTGTTAGTTGGCACAAATACATTGGATGAGTTATTCAAGGATTTCTCGGCACTGCAAACCTGCTACTTTTCTCCCTCATTTGGCTACAAGCAAGTGTTGAAAGTTTTGCATCTACGCCAAGAGCAGAGTATAGAGGGGAATGTTGGGTTGGTGCGCATGCCATCAAAACAGCCACAGATGATCCCAGCTGGCCAAAGCACAGTAATTTGCGGTACAGCCACTGTCAGAGAGCCACATTCAGATAAGTGGGTAATAGCTGAACATCCTTCAGATTCCCCTCTACCTGGAGGGTTGATCGTTAAGACTTGTGTTGTCGCACTTGGTGAGAATTTCCGCTGTCACTTACCTGTTGTAATTTCAAATCCTACAGCCCATGATGTCACGATTCCTCCCTGGTGCATTGTGGCTGAATTAAAGGCCATCCAATATGTGCTTCCTAGAGAGAAATCAAATAGCAGGAGTGTGCCAGAACCCATTCCAGCAGAGAACCTTAAATTCAACTTTGCCGACTCACCTGTTTCACCTGAGTGGAGGGACAAACTTACCAAAAATCTGCAGAGCATACCTGAAGTCTTTTCAATGCATCCTCTGGATTTTGGATGTACTGATAAGGTTAAACATCGACTCAACCTGGTAGATGAAACTCCATTCAAACATCGACCTAGGCCTATACATCCCGAAGACAGGGAGGCTGTTAAAAAACACCTTCAAGAGCTACTAAATGTTGGAGTTATCCGAGAGTCTGAGTCTCCTTTCTCTTTGCCAATTGTCGTGGTTAAAAAAAAGAGTGGAGATATCCGCCTCTGCATAGACTATCGGAAGTTAAATCAGCAGACAATAAGAGATGCATATGCGTTACCAAAACTGGAGGACACTTTCATGGCTTTAACTGGATCAAAGTGGTTCTCAGTTCTGGACCTAAAGTCTGGATACTACCAAATTGAGGTTGAGGAAAAGGACAAACCAAAGACCGCCTTCGTGTGCCCTTTGAGGTTCTACGAATTTAATCGTATGCCACAGGGAGTGACTAATGCTCCAAGTACTTTTCAGCGGATAATGGAGAAATGCATGACTGACATAAATCTCAAAGAGGTTCTTGTATTCATTGATGACATCATTGTTTTCTCCAAGGACTTAAAAGAGCATGAGGAATGACTGATGAGAGTTCTTAACAGGCTAAAGGACTATGGTCTAAAACTAGCCCCAGAGAAGTGTGTCTTTGTGCAATCCTCAGTAAAGTACTTGGGTCATATAGTCTCTGACCAGGGGGTCCAAACAGATCCTGATAAGGTAGCTGCTGTAGAAACCTGGCCAATCCCAAAAAACTTGAAGGAATTAAAATCTTTCCTTGGGTTCATAGGTTACTATCGTCGTTTCATCAATGACTTTTCCAAGAAGATCAGACCCCTCAATGAATTGACTTCTGGGTATCCACCTATCCAAAAGAACTTGAAGTCAAAGCATGCTACCAGATATCACAACCCAAAAGAGTCCTTCGTTGGAAGGTGGACCACCTCTTGCCACGAAGCATTTGATCTAATCATTGAAGAACTTACTACAGCTCCACTATTAGCCTTTGCAAACCCAAGACTGCCATACATTTTGCACAGCGATGCAAGTGTTTCCGGTTTAGGTGCAGCTCTATATCAGGAGCAGGATGGGCAGCTCAGAGTTGTTGCATATGCGAGCAGAGGACTTTCACAGAGCGAGTCGGTACCCTGCTCATAAACTCGAGTTTCTAGCCCTTAAATGGGCAGTTGTCAAAAAATTTCACGATTACCTCTATGGCAGCCCATTTACTGTAATAACAGACATCAACCCTCTAACATATGTGCTTACCACTGCCAGACTTGATGCGACAGGATATAGATGGTTAGCTGCACTATCAACTTATGATTTTAAGTTGCAGTATCGGTCTGGGAAGCAGAATATGGACGCAGATGGGTTGTCCTAACGGCCGCATGGAGGGCTCTTGAATGATGCTACCTCACGGAAAGAGCAACATCGCATTCTCCAGTTTGCTGAGAAGCACCTGTCAAGCTCGGATGGAGAAATCGACGCTGAATTTGTACAGGCCATTTGTGATAGTCATCTCATTCAACAGGTTGCAGAGGATGCTGACTTACCTGCTGCCTTTGTCAATTCATTGGCCATATACGCAACTGCAGTGCCTGATGCTTATGCATATGAAGGTCAATGTGGAGGATTACCACTTATTCCACATCTGTCAAATTCTGAAATTCAGAGCTTGCAGTTGGCAGATCCTTGCATTGGAGAGGTCATCAAACAAATCAAAACTGGAGAGAGTCCATCCTCAACAGTAAGAAGTGAACTTCCCAGATTGCCATACCTACTTAGGGAAAGGAAACGTCTAGAATTTCATGATGAAGTTCTGTATAGGAAGAGGCAAATGGGTAAAAAGACAACTTACCAACTTGTCTTGCCTGAGAAACTTCAGTCTGATGTCCTCCGAAATCTGCACGATGAACTTGATCATATGGGCATTGATCGCACTCTAGACATGGTTCGGAGCAGGTTTTTCTGGCCCAAAATGGCTGCTGATGTGGAGCATAGAATCAAGACCTTTGGCAGATGCATGAGGAGGAAGGTATTACCTGAAAAGGCTGCTCCGCTGGTGAATATTACAACTACCCAACCCTTGCAGTTAGTGTGCATGGACTTTCTTACCTTAGAGTCCGATCGTAGTAACACAAAAGATGTGTTGGTCATCACAGACAATTTTACCAATTATGCTCTAGCTATTCCGACACCAACAGTTGCAAAATGTCTGTGGGAGCACTTTATTTGTCATTACAGATATCCTGAACGCCTCCACAGCGACCAGGGACCTGATTTTGAATCCCGCTTAATAAAGGAACTTTGTGAGGTAGCCGGAATACGGAAGATCAGGACAACTCCGTACCACCCCAGAGGAAATCCTGTTGAGAGATTTAATAGGACTCTCTTAAGCATGCTTGGAACTCTGGAAACTAAAGACAAAAGCCATTGGAAAGAGTTTGTGAGACCCCTTGCTCACGCATACAATTGCACCCGAAATGAAACCACTGGTTATAGCCCCTACAAACTAATGTTTGGACGCCAACCTAGACTCCCAGTTGATTTAGCCTTTGGGTTGCCTCAAAAGGACAAAGACGAAGTGCCACTCTCCCAATACGTGAAGAACCTCAAATCTAATCTTGAGGAAAGTTTCAAAATAGCAATAGAGAATTCAAGGAAATTGGCAGACTGAAACAAAACTCGATATGACCAACGTGTGACAGCATCACAACTGAATGAGGGAGACAGAGTTCTCGTAAGGAATGTCCGTGTATGAGGAAAAAACAAACTAGCAGACAAATGGGAGGGAGTGGTTTATGTAGTGGTGAGTCAAATTGGTGACCTACCTGTCTTTAAGGTGCGTCCTGAGAACCAAGATGGACCCATTCGAACATTACATAGAGATCTATTACTCCCTTGTGGAAACCTTCCTTCCGAAGTGGATGATCATGTAACTCAAATCTCACTTCCGAAGCGTAGAACAAGGAAGAGAACAACCAGTAAGACATCTGAAGGATCAATAGAGTTCCCTGATTCTGAGGAAGAGGAGGAGGTATATTGTTTACGACCTATGTTTGACATTGTGGATGAGTCCTTTGTACCCTTCAAACCTTGTATGGAACAGTCTGACAACACCAATGAAGCTACATTTGACACCAGTCTGATGGTCAATCAAGGGACTACAGATCACATACTTGATGAGTTCATAGCTGTTGATGATCTGCCAAAAGATGATCCTATTGCTGCAAGTGACTTACCTGTGAATGAACCTGCTACGGGAAGCAACTTACCTGTGAGTCTCGAAGTCCAACCTGTGGAGAGAAAAGCCAATGAGTCAAGTAGTTCACCAACCTTAAATATGCAAGAAGAATCAAGAAATCCATCAATTCAGAAAGGAGGACGACCTTGGCAAGAGGAAAGTTCAAGTGGACTAGAGATGGATAAGGGGGTTGTAGTTGAACCTGCAACAGAACGACATGAGCCTGAAGTGAGGAGATCTTCAAGACAGAGAAAAACCTAAGGCACTGACTTACCCTGAACTGGGAAATCCTCTTGTAACAATCGTTCAGTCCCTTCTCCAAGGTCTTAATATGGCACTGGTAGAGTCCTTTCAAGATGTCACTCATGTGGAAAATCTGAGAGCCCTCAATCTTGGAATCAGTGATGATGTCTTGGTTCAAAGGGGGAGGGTGTAGCCCAGGGCCAAATTAGGGCAAAAAATTAACAACTACAGATCCAAGAAAAGAACAAATAAAACTCTCTTAGTTTATCAAATAAATTGTTTAATTTCTATGAAGTACAATAATATTAAAATTATATTGATTTGAATATAATTAAGACATACTGTGGAAACCCTTACCCAATGAAATAATGGAATTTCACTGCAGATGTAGATCAACCAATTAGCTTGATTCAGTGATGGTAACTCCGCCCACCAGTTAGACAGACGGAGACGATTTGGTTGAATTTGAGAGAAGATAAGGTTCTGCAGAAAAATCTAGAAAAATAAGAATATTAGAGAAAAGATTAGCTGAAACAAAACGTAAGCTGTTAGAGAGCATGATAGAAATGACCCGCCCCCACCTTTTGCTGTTCTGAGTAGAGTCTCACACTCCTACCACAGCGGCTTCAGACCAACTTCGGCATGCTCCTGGGACCAGATCCAATTTTTACCGCTACCCACAGCTAACCAGCTGCGTCCCACGAATAAACACCGGATTAACTGAGTGTCTGTATCCATTAGTGGAATTGTTTGGTGAGTTCAATAGGGTCCCACCACCACTTCCGATACTGCTTTGTGTTATTTGAACGGATGTACTGTATAACATGAGGACATTTATGTATTTTGTGCTGTAACATTTCATGATTTATGTTTGTGATGTCGGTTGTATGATGTTAATAACTGATTGTATGATCTAATAAGTTGTTAAGTGAACGATATTAACTCAAAATTAATTTTGAGCTTGTTATGATTTAATGTAAGTGAATTAAGTGTGCTCTCCGACTATGTGCAGGATGGGTTTTTTTTTTGGTGCTATTAAGGGCTGTGTTCGAGTTATCGAATCGCTGATGCAGGACTGCTTGTTCGCGGAGAGGAAAAACAGATGGCAGGCCACCCAAAGATCTGAATTTCTTGAATTTGCGTCGGAAACTGGTTGGATATATTTTTTGAGTTTTTTCGCTTTAACTTTTATACTTCAAATGGGCGGGACCCCCCCCTGAATGCGAAAAACAGTTAAAAAAGGGACGTTGTTTATGATTCTTAAGGTTCCATAAAGACTGAGTTCAGTGACATCACTTGTTCTTTTTTTTGTGTGTGGTTACCTGATCAATTCAGTGCCACTGTAAAAGGTTGAGCTGTCTCAAAAGGCAGCGGCTTTAATGTAACCTGTAAGAAAAAAGCTTATTTCATAATTAGAAGGGAAAAAACGTACAAATTGAGAATATCCAATTAATGATTAAGTGTGTAGAACAACACAAATATAATTCTGGTGAAATAAGACAAAAACTGGTGTTTTAGGAGGGAAAATTCTAAACATTAATTGAAATACATTTTGTATTATCTGAGAGCGATTAACCTTCTTTCTTTTTGTTCTCAATATTCTGTTTTTGAAGGGTTGAATAATTCAAGATTTTTATATCGCTATTAATTTTTGTTTAGTGGCTCTATTTTAGTACATTGTATTATTATTTTTCCCTCAACGTATATGCATATATAAATCCCATTTTTCTAAGTTCTGGTGTGTGTTTTCTGCCTCCTGCGTAACCTAAATCTTCTGAGGGCCCTGTGAGGTAAACTTATTACTGTGTCACACAAGTGTTACAATACACTGAAAGAACAGGGCACAAATAGCGGCCCAAAGAGGTCCGGATTCAGGCTGCAAAGTGACAAGCGAGAACAATGCAAACAGCGGAAGTACCTTTTGAGACATCGGAGAGGGTCCTAATAGCCGCGGCATCTAGCCAAAGTGCTATGCAGAAAGAGAGAGATAAAGAAAGACTCGCTGTTCATAGCCGGTTCTCCACAGAGATAACTGACTTATTTGTGCTATTTTCTCCACAAGCCTTTTTGAACCTCAGACTCCCACAAGGCTTCAAAGCTAAAATAAGGAAAGTTAGGTACTTATGTTTCCTTCAACAGAGATAAACGCAGTAAAACCACACCAAAACGTCTTTTCATTAAAGAGTCTTCAAGCATGGTGGGAATTGTTCTTCAGATGCTCTTTTTGTACATCGATTTCTATTTTCTGCTGATTTCCAGAGTGTTGTTATTTCTATTTAGTATTCGTATGTAAAGTATACATGTATGACAGATAATGAAACATATCATTATTGTGTATAATGTCAAAATAATAGCATATACCCTTTTACAACAAACCTCTGATGACTAAATAGATCTGAAATCGCCTGAATCTCTCAGAAGGCATCACCACAGGTGACCAGGTTCAATATTCGGATACAGCAATTATCGAATTTAACAGTAAGTTTGTCCCAGAAATGCATTTCTAATGGTAAATGTATTTATAAATTAATAAAATGTATATAGTCTTTCTATAGTTTCTATAGTTTAATTGTTTATCATCAAATATGAAGTCTAAATAAATGAAAATGTGTGAAATCTAACCACATTACATCCATCCCCCCTGTGAGCCCCGCACCTCGTCCTATGTGCACTCGCTCGAGCATCGTAACAGTTTTTTGTGTAATTGCGTCCACACAATGCACACCGACCCACGGTACCCCCAACGATAAACACTGTTACTTTGGTTATTTACGCTCACACTTTCCACACTCCCTGTATACGGTGGGAGACACTGTACTTACATTGTAGTAACCTGTTTTTTCCAGGGAAAATACCGTTAAAAAATACGTTTTCGGACCCCCCCCTTTGGAAAATCTCGGAACATACCCCCCCATCGCCCCCATAATTTCAGTGTAAAACAACATTAAATTGACACTGACAAAATCCCTGCAGACCTTCACCTACCTTTGTTTTTCTTGAAATAACATGTTTCTTGTTTTTTCTGATCAGTGTGTACATTAGGGCTTTTAGATCTGTACATCTAAGTTGTTAAACTAAGTTTAAGAGCATTATTTCAGTATCATGTGTGTTACCATGTTGGTGTTTAGTGTTTGTTCTTTTATTGTGGATTATGGATTCATCTGTGCCCACATTTATAATATAATATATATATAGATATATTATATTTGTAGTTCCCTTTCGCTTGTGGAAGAGCTGTTTGTGATGAGCTTTGATTCATCATTGTGACTTTGCAATCTTACCACCTGTTTTGGATGGTGATTTTTGCAGCTAGATCTACATGCCAGCAGCACACCCAACACAGTCTTAGTACTTCAATATGCTGGTTTCATTAACATTACATCCGTTACTGAACTACGTTTTTTATGGGAAATTCCCCCACCAGTTAATCTGTAAACCACATACAACCCAACCTATGCTACCATATTTTTAATGGTGAAATTCTGGTGAGAAACCACAGCTGCCGGTATTTTACCGTAAATGTCACATATTTTTTTTTTACAGTGCATGTCTGATTTATTAGAAATACAACAATCTATGACATGTGTTGCACCACTATTTGTAAGGTAATTTTTTCGCTGTAACTTAAACGTAGATTTTACAGGTATTTAGTTATGCCCGCGCCGTTCTTACCTCTATCATACCCGTGCCCCTTTTTCATCTGTGTTCTGTAGATTTTCGATTAGTCTCATGCCACTACTGTAATATGAACTTTGAGATCACGTTGAAATTTCACAGAGGATCTTGACTTTGTGTTCCTGGCATCTTGGTTTTATCTCTCAGACTTCAGAGAATGACTGACGCCGGCACTCTGTTGCTGGGTAGAGTGCATTGTCATAGTTACTTAAAGAAAATGGGGAAAAAATACGAATGCTTCACTTTAGCTGTGCCACACAAAAGTCAGAAGGAAAAAGTATGAAAGAAAGGCTCTGAAAGGAAAACATTCAGTATTAAGGGAAAAGCCGGGCCGACTGTACCCGTGATATGTAGTAGTGTAAGAGGAGAGAAAGACAGCTATGGATTTTAATCCATTCGTCGATAAAGGTCACTACTCCAAAGGATTTTATTTCTATGCCACACATCAAAGTGTAAATCCGCTGATTGCCGTCACTGAATAGGGAGACAACAAGGCCGGGTCTGTGGGTCGTTTCTATGGCGCAGTGTGTGACGAGAGAGCCCATAATGTGCAGGTTTTCTATCAGGGGCCCCTAGATCAATGGGCAGCCTGACCTTTGCATTGTGTTCCCGGCTTTGCCCGTGATGTCATGCCATCTATCAGCCGCTCTTCTTAAAGGGCCGAGAGAAAGGGAGGCACGGTCCCACACTGTCATCCCTCAATGAGATTGAAAAGACGACCGCGAGTCATTATCTGCGAATATAACCACCTGAAACCACAGAAACACAGATTAAATGCATCAGATTATCTAAAAATTTAGCCTGGGCCATGCCGAAATATTCCACCCTAAGGATATGACAAGTGTTAAGATATTAAGATGCAAAGTACGCGTTTGAAAGCGCCTCGGCACAAGTCGTTAATCAAATAAGGCCAATGGCTTTTTTAAAATGTTTGTCAGGGATTGATCTGCCTTTTGAGTTAATATACGCCAGAGCAGAACTTAAGAGGATAAAAGGAGTGAGCTTCTCATTGTTCCTCGCTGAAAGCTCTTCTTTGTAGTAAAGAGGGCCGATGGCAGCTGGTAGGGTCCTCTCCGCTCATTGAACATCGAGAACTTTCTCAGAGTGGCCAAGTGCATTGGAATGGAAATCTAAAGAGGTAGGCGTGAACCATTTGTTTAGCCATGTTTGTGTTTGCTGTCAACACGCCTGTCTGTTTTGTGGGGCTGCCGCTTTTGGCTTCACAAAACCACACCAATCGTGTGGTGTCCCCTTTTCAGTCACGCGACACTAACGCACGAGGGGGCTCGGCTTCAGCCGTGTTGTGTCGAAGGAAAAAACTCGGCCGGCGACGTCCGCGACAGATGTGCGCTATTGCCAGTGCCCACACGGCCTGGGGGGGGGAGGGATGTGCCGTGGACGAGGTCATTACGGTCGGAGATCCGGGACGAAGCAGGTTAACCGACGACTTGGAAAAGGAGGGAAGGGCCTGCAAGACGGCTGGACAACCAGACCCCAGACGTCTCTAGAAGATGAACGATTCAGGATGCAGGTCACAGGACGGAGAAGGGTGCAGGATATGGTCAACCGTCAAATTAGACACACCCTCCCCCTATTGTGTGTGGAAAACACACTACTTATGCAGTCTTTTATGTAGACAACAATTATCACGCTCGAGACTGCGGTGACTGAAAGAGTCAGTTAGTTACCCATGAAACTTAAAGAGGTGTTTTAGACACTTAAGTCACACTTAAAACTGTCTGAATGTAATTTCATTAGAAACCAAACCAAGTGGAATCTGCTTCAAGAACTTTACTTTTCTGAGCCATTTTTGCATTGACTTGTTGATTTGGTTTTGTGATTTTTAGTGGATGCATGAAGCCAGTTCTCCTCCGGTTCACACAGGCATCCTAGCTGAAGAACCGCAGGTGTTACAATCCACAAAGTTACGTACATGTTTGCTCATTTCCGCACCCTTCCATAGCTTTGTCAGAAATTATTTTACTGCAAACTTGTTAAACAAGTGTTGTGTGGTGTGTGTGTGTCCGTAACTGCTGTGTGTTCCCTATGTGTTGTTGGCGCGGAGCAAAGGGACATAGGAGAAGTTTACTAACTTTAATAATCAAAAAGAAAACACACGTAGAAGGGGAGATTGACCATGTTATACAATTCCAATAGCCCAGACGAGGCGGACACATTGATGTTTTTGTCTATGCAACACAGTGTACCCCTTATAATAATACCCGGCGATTCCTAATGGGAACCCCCACCCACATAGGATCATAGACTAACGGGGACACCTGGAACCCCCAAACATACATATCAGGCCAGGCCACCGGTAGGAACACCAACAAAGGCATAAACCTGAACAAAAACAGGACATTACGTACCCGTGTGCTGTAAACTGTTAGCATTAAACGTACGTCAAACTGTCATTTATTTTAAAGCGTTGTTAAAAGAAACATTCCAAGTTCAATACCAGTCTCAATCTTAATTGACAGCCCATTGGTGTGGATCACTGGCGACGACCTCGACAACCTCTTACACATTTTGTCCTGTCCTTTTCTTTAAAACAAGCCGCAATCTGGGTACATCTAGGATGCACAAATGGAAGTGACAAAACATTAAACTACTCTCATTTCAATAGTATAGCTTATCCAACGATGACACCCACTACTGGTATCACCCCTGCCCCACCACCTTCTTCTTCATTACCCATCGCACGTTTTATCATGTGAGCAAACCCCTCCTTTTTTTCCCCCCCCTTTTTTTTTTACTATTTACTTCTTGACCTTAGCATAATCTTTTTTTTTTGGTAACAACGGTATGCACCATTGATTTTTTTAAGTTGCTATCGACCCAGAAACACGGATTATTCGCGAGTACTTTTAAAGTTAAATACGGTTCTGTTTTTAGTTTTTTTCAATTGCAATTGTATTTTATTAGTGTGTTACCTCCCTCGTAAGTAACTAGGTTCTTTTTTACTGTGTTGACAACTGTCTGTTCACTAGCCAATGATGATTTTTATGACCGTGAATTACGTTTACACAAATGCGTTCATTTGTAATCTTTTGAGGCTGCCCTTGCGCTCAAATCTTTTGTTATTTCTATGATCATCATATTTCGACCTTATCCATGGAAATTAGCCACCTTTACAGCTCAACCCCCCTAATAAAAATATTTAACTGCAAATATTATATAATAATAACTCACCAAAACAATATTATATATAACCAGAAAAATAATAATAATATTTTCTTTACATAAAATCAATCGGCGTATCCCCCCTATGATATATAATATAATATAGTTGTCCGTTTCGACGTTTTTACCTTTCTATTTTGTGCTTCCTAGATCTAACAAACATTTATTCTTTTATTCTTAACTAGAGCACCACCTCCAGCCCTCGTCGTTTCCGATTCTTTCGCTTGTTCGTGTTCCGGTGGGCTTGGTGGTACCATCAATACATACCTCCTGCTACCCTTCCCAACCCCGTGCTGTGCGTCGCACCTTTAAGCTGTCCCGGAACACCACCCGAAGCTATTCTTGGTGGGCTACAAAATACTTTTTGGCGAGCTACCTCCTGTGAGTTCCACATTGCGTTTAAATAGAAAAATGGCCACACCTGCACAAGACAAGCTGATGCAAACAAATAAATAAACAAATATAAATAAATAAGCAATCCTCTCAACTGTTCTGTAACAGGATGCATCTGGATTTAGAGTGAATTTTCATGTATTCGAAATGAACATCGTTCCCAATTAACAAAAAGTGCATTAAACCCAAAGCGTCTGTTGTGCTCTTAACTCTACTCTTCATCATAAAAGAGCGAGAGAGTAGAGAGACGGGGAGGTCTATTCTCTGGGGGCACATTCAGGGTCATTTGAGTTTGTGTCACAGTTACACAGGGTGTCACTCCACACCAAAGTGAATTGTCAGTTTGTTTATACAAGCAGTGGGATTGCGTAAGATGTTTGCTCCCCCTGAACGCTCCCCAGAGGTCAATTAGGACAGATGAGCTTTTCTTCACACAAAGGAAACTGGTGGCCTTACAGCAGTTAGGGGAGGCACATAATTAACAGTTATAAAGTACTTTGGTTTGTTAATTGAATTAGTTAATCCTTTTTTCAGTGATCTTCAGCTGAAGGGGGGCATTATGGGAGCTCTCTTGTACTGTCACACACGTGGCAGCTCGTCTTCGCCGTAAAGCTCTCCAGTGAAAACAGAGGTTTCTAGAATGCCATTCAGAGAAAAAGAAAGAGAACTAAGGGAAGAGAAAGGAGATGATAGCTCAATTCTCAGCCAACCTTAGATAATTAAGAAGACAATTCTATTGTGCAAAGGTTGATCTTTCATAGCTCATCAAACTTAATGGAGTTCTCAATTATTTTTCAAAAATTTCTTAAGAAATATAAAATTAGATACAAAATAAATGACAACAGAAAGAGTATAGAGCAATAAAATTACCGTAGATATAGCTCAGATTATTTTGTGTGCACGTCTCTGATCTTTGAGGGGGTTTTTTTCATCTCAAGAGAATATTATGTATTTGTAAGTCGCTTTAGGTGAGTACATTCGAATGTCAGCTGAAATTGTTTTAGAGCAAGTTTACATTTTGATAAAAGATTATGCCACGACACACAATATAAAAATCACCGACGTGCCTCGTACAAATAGACCCCAACGCGCACACCGCAACGGCGTTTACTTTTCATGTTAAACAGTGTTAAAACTGTTTACACGCAATAACCATGATGGGTCGCCGGAGTAGGTGCTTTTCACCCCACCAAAAAGGTCAGTGCGATAGCCTGTTCTTTTTTCTTGACAAGAATTGCTTTTATTTAGATGCAGAACGCCTTTTTTACGACCAACGAACAGGGTGATCGTATTTGCAGGAACCCAATCCATTATTTGCTTTTTCCCGATTTCGTGTTCGCTATTTGTGGTAGTTATCAAACGAGCGAGAAAGGTAAGGTGAATTTGTACCGTGAGCTTCAGTAGAACATCAGTGAACTGCAGTCAGATGAGATGTTGTCAGGCCATATGTCAGTAAAAACTAATCTTCCTGTCCTGTCCTGTCTTGTAGCGCATGCTCTTCAGTTGTGCGCACACATACGTGGTTTGCACTGTATAGCCTGTCTCTTTTTATATTAAAGCGCAAATTAAACTACAAGCATACCTGTCAGATCCACGTCACGTTTGTCATTGTTGAAGTGCAGCGCTTAATGTATAGGCAGCCAACAACCAAAGAACCCAGTGCTTGATGTCTGTTAACAACGAGACATAGTTATTTTATTTATTTTGTACATCGTAATAGAGAATCAATAACTTGTAGTGTAAGTATCATCTAACTTTAATTTTGGTAGGTCCCACTTATGCCTTTTGTATAGTCTCTTGTTTTCTTGTATATGGCTCGCCTTCCTAACGGCCCGTATGGCTTCATTTTGAGATATTTAATTGGTGTCTTAGTTATGTTGTTTGTGACACTGAAAATTCATGAAGTGTTTCTTTTTTAAGTTTCTCTTATACATGTCCATTGATCGCTTGCCTTACTACTGTGATCCGTAGTACTGTTCAGTATTGTTGCTCAAACGATTAATCGAAGACATCAGACACAATAACAGTTGCCTTATATAACAAATGTGGGGAACCGGGTGTGTGTTTTGGGTATGATTCCCCCCCCACTATATGTATTAATATCTATATATTTTTTACTATAAATTATATTATACTACTGATTATATAATACTTATCTATTTTACTCCTAGGATTTGTGTGTTCACGCCTGATTCTAGAATTAAACAATATTCCCACCAACCCAGTATAATTTGAAATTTATCTTAATTTATATTTTACTTGTATAAGATTACAATATCATACTAATTCTTTATTTCTTGATATTACGTATTTAGTCAGTGTTGGTCTGAGTATTGTAGTATTTTTGGATAGTTGTGAGTAGTAGGATTCTTCTGATTAGTTGATTTGTTTAGATATAATCTTCTAGATTTTTAGACTATAATTATTGTGATTGTGTTGGATATTGGGCTGAGTAGTTATCGTAGCACTTTTTATTTGTAATATTGCTTTATAGCATATAAAAACTCTTCCAGAACTCTCTATAGATGAGTTGCAACCCCGTTCTAAACATATCCGCCATTTATCTTCTTTTATCCTTCTCTACCACTCCGCTGCCGCACGCGCTTCGTCCTATTGATCCCTAGGACGCCAACTCTAAGCGACATCTATCTCCTCTTTTTCTCTTTTTATGTCATACCACGCTCACTCATATCGTATCAAAAACTCTCTTCACCCGCACCTGACCGTCCTATTCCTCTTTCACACGATTACTATGAGGCTTCGTGGTACACCCGGGCTTATAAAACCTCTCTAATCACCAGCTTTTTAGAAAAACTACAGATGTGCCTCCTTCTCCCTTCTTCCGTTCATTGCCAAAGCCACTTGTCCAGTGTAGTTGTGTTCAACCAACTATCTATGATTCTTGCACAGACATCATCATGACAGCACCATCCACATAATCCATGACGTCAAAATCTACGCCGGCCACTCAGGAGACGGCACTGCTCTCGGTACTGAGGTCCTGAGAACTGGCCTCCAAAGAGCAGTTTCCAAATCTCTCATCCCTCAGTACTATATTCTGCTGGACTCCTCGGTATGGCTTTGACCAGTTAACCCTCTGGGGTCTGATTGTGTTTTTGGGCCCTGGAGAAGTTTTGACATGTCATGACATTTGTGCTTTTTTCAGTTGTTAATAAACATTTTAATGACTAAGTTTTGTAGCACCATAATCAGCACAAACTGGGCTACAATAATAGGTGAGCAGCATGTATGTACGTGATTGTGTTCTTGAGAAAACAACGTTTATGCGTGCTTAGTGAAAAACTAAAATGTTAAAGTCACTGAAATAAGGCCATAAAACAAATACAGAACATTTGTTCACAGGACTATTGAGAACAGATATTGAAGTCTAGAGTTTTTGCATCAGAATGATGTAAAAATCATCTTGTTTACTCACTCACAAAAAACAATATATTGATTTAAATTTTCAAAGACACTTTTTGTGTAGAAAAGGAATATGAGAGGGGGCGTGAATGGTCATGTATAATGATGCGATTCACACCTGAGAAGACAAAGGCCCGCATAATGAGCTGCATAATGAGCTTTTCAGTCAGGTGTGTGACTGAGAGGGGAATTGCTACAGACATAATTTAGGGGAAAAGAAATGTATCTATTTTTTTGTTTGTAGTTTATTTAGAATATTTATAACTAAATATATTATCACATCATTTTGGGAGTGTGTGCTTCACATGGTCTTAGCTGTGGTCCAGGCGCTTGTGCGGGGCAGGAATCTCAGAGCATGTGGAACATGTCAACGTCAGTCTCTGCTTTCCATGACCAAGTGGGCTGCTTATATGCTTTGGCTCTCTTTGCAACAGGTTATTTTACACTGTTATTCTCACATCTGAAATAAAAAAAGCAAGCATGCTATTTACACAAACTACATTATTAACATTATTATGATGTCACTGATACTAGTACTAATTTATCTAAACAAACACAATCACAAGTACCACATAGAATCAGAATCAGAATCAGCATGAGTTTTTATTGCCAGGTATGTTTACACATACGAGGAATTTGTTTTCATGACAGAAGCTCAAGGTCCCACCTACACCCGCCCTCAATGACAGTGACAGAACAAAAAACCACAGATAATAAAAAATAAAAAATAGAACAAGTAAACTAAGGAATAAAAATAGAACAAGTAAATAAGGAATTAAAATATACAAATCGACAATTGTATGTACAGGTATATAACAATAGACAGTTGTAAGTACAGGTATATTATGTGCAAATTGAAATATAGACTAAGTGTGTGTGTTAGATAAGTAAGTGTATGAGTGAATAAATAGTGTATATTCCACGGTTATTGTCAAGTGTTCATAAGATGGATTGCCTGAGGAAAGAAACTATTCCTGTGTCTGGTCGTTCTGGTGCTAATTGCTCTGTAGCGTCGACCAGATGGCAACAGCTTAAAGAGGGAGTGGGCTGGATGTGAGGGGTCCAGAGTGATTTTGCCAGCCCTTTTGCTCACTCTGGATGAGTACAGTTCTTGAAGAGAAGGGAGGGTTGTACCAATGATTCGCTCAGCAGTCCGGATTATCCGCTGCAATCTTCTAAGTTCTGATTTGGTAGCTGAGCTGAACCAGTCAGTTATTGAAGTGCAGAGGACAGATGCAATAATGGCGGAGTAGAACTGTTTCAGCAGATCCTGTGGCAGGTTGAACTTCCTCAGATGGCGAAGGAAGTACAACCTCTGCTGGGCCTTTTTTGCAATGGAGTCAATGTGAGTGTCCCACTTCAGGTCCTGAGAGATTGTGGTGCCCAGGAACCTGAATGACTCCACTGCAGTCACAGTGCTGCCCATGATGGTGAGTGGGGGGAGTGCAGAGGGGTTTCTCCTGAAGGCCACGGTCATCTCCACAGTTTTTAGCGTGTTGAGCGCAAGGTTGTGGAGACTGCACCAGACAGCCAGCTCTTTTACCTCCTGTCTGTAAGCAGACTCGGCACCGTCCTGAATGAGGCCGATGAGTATGGTGTCATCTGCAAACTTCAGGAGCCTGACAGAGGGATCCTTTGCAGTGCAGTCATTGGTGTACAGGGAGAAAAGCAGTGGAGAGAGAACACAACCCTGAAGAGCTCCAGTGCTGATCTTACGGGTGCTTGATGTGTATTTTCCCAGCCTCACTAGATGCTGCCTGTCTGTCAGGAAGCTGTTAATCCACTAACAGATGGAGGTGGGCACAGAGAGCTGAGATAGTTTGAGCAGGAGGAGGTTTGGGATGATGGTGTTAAAGGCCGAGCGGAAGTCCACGAACAGGATCCTCACATAAATCCCTGGTCTGTCTAGATGTTGCAGAACATAATGCATTCCCATGTTTACTGCATCGTCCACAGACCTGTTTGCTCTGTAGGTAAACTGAAGAGGATCCAGCAAGGGTCAGTGATGTCCTTCAGGTGGGCCAGCACCAGACTTTCAAAAGACTTCATGACCACAGACGTTAGAGCCACAGGTCTGTAGTCATTAAGTCAAGTAATTTGGGTTTCTTGGGACGGGGATGATGGTGGATCGTTTGAAGCATGAAGGGACTTCGCAAAGCTCCAGTGATCTGTTGAATATCTGTGAGAAGATGGGGGCCAGCTGGTCAGCACAAAATTTCAGACAGGCTGGTGTAACACAGTCTGGGCCTTGTGCTTTTCTCCTTTTCTGCTTCCTTATTAGCAAACATATTTTACAACAAGTAACTAATCAAATGAAGTAACATCGTTAAATAGTGAAATGCACACTTCTGAATGGAGTTGAAAACTGAACGAGTGTCCCCTTCCTTTGAGAGATGCAGGTGAATGCAAGAGTGGTGTATTTCCCACAGTACCTTAGTATAGTATGCATACTTCATGAGAAAACAATGCCAATTCTAACATTTTAACACTATCAACCACAAATAATAACAACAATTTTAATATAAATAACTAATACAATAACTAATATGTGCCACTTATCAGTAGGGTTTTTCCAGCGAACTCAAACTGAACGACTGCGTGTGTGCCTTTCTTGTGCAAGATAGGATGCCGGTGATTGATGCAGCCCACGTATAAACGAAAATCTAAAACAGTTGCAAAATGTCAGCGTCATTACTCCATAAGGACTCCACTAGATCCTCCTGTCCCTCATGAAAAATGGGCATTCAGGACCGCACTCCAGTGGTTCCAGTCTACCTTCAGGTGGCCTTCAGGTGTTTAAAGGGTGAGGTTCTTAATCCCAGTTCTGCTAATGGGGTCCTCAAGGTCAGTGCTTGGACACTTATTTCTCATCTGCATGCATCTTTAGGATATCCGTCATTCAGAAGCATGGCTGTTCCTATCATTGCTTTGCTGATGCCACTCAACTTACTCTCATTCCAACAGATGATCTGACAATAGCTGTTCCCATGCAGCCTGTCTGACAGAGAGTCTGGCTGGATAAGGATCATTATCTTTCAACTCAACCTTGCGCAGACAGAACTGCTTGTGTTCTCAGCCAACCCAGGACTTCATCACAACCTCTCTATACAGCTAGGTTTGTCAACCATAACTCCTTCCAGGACAGCCAGGAACCTTTCAGTTGTGATCGTGATCAGTGAATAATCAGCTCATGCGGAAATATGAATAATTAATCATAAGTAGTTATAATTAATTATGAATATTTAGATCCACTGTAGATATTTAGCTGACCTCTCAGGGTCAAATAACTGGCTGTCAGTCTAATTTCCTGGTTAAGGGAAATAACTTCTTTACTGTACAATTCTACAAAAGCTTGTAGGATAAATCTGCATGATTAAGTGACTCCAGTTATAAGCAAAAAATGAACCACGTCAAGTGTGATACAAATAAGACTTTATTAACTAAATAAACACTTAAACTAGTCTAAAATAACTACATAAACACTTAAACTATTCTAACATACTACATAAACACTTAAAATGGTCTAACATACACATACACACAACACCCACACACACACACACACACACAGTTTGTATAGGAAAGGGTTAAAGCTTAACCCTTTAAAGAGAAGCGAAAATAAGAACATGAAGTTATTGAAACATTTGCATATTCAGCAGATCTACCCTGAGGGAAACATCAGATTCTTAGTTCAAACACATCTTTGTAAAAATGTGTAACTGATACTTAATGTATCAATAATAAGACTAAGTTTGATACTTGCAAGTCTCGTCTGTCCGAAAGAGATTCCTGATGCAATCTTAAGGCCCGAGATCTTGCTGAAATTAGTTGATTAAAAGAACCAGTTTGAGTCAGAGAATCTTGGTGAAATTGAAAGGTCGAGGCCGAAAGCCTGGTACAAAACTTAGGATGTCCTGGAGTGCGTTTTTCTCACATCTTCTCAGAAATTCAACAAACCACCAACTGGGCGGGTCACATGAAGTGCGGCCTTTAAAGCCTGCAAAGATTCACGCCTCTCAAGATGGGCTTGTCCAATGAGGAAGTCCGGAATCTCAAGTGGGAGTTCTGAGATACTGGGGCGTTTTTATGGCCCTTTGTTTGAAAGCATGGTAATTTGCATATGAAACTTGGATAAAAATTACTAAAGACTCTTAGAACACTAATATGTTGCGTAGGTGTATAACATACAATATACACTCTCAATTAGATCATCCGAATACGAATTCATAGATACTAAGCATGGTAGGGTTATATATATGTAAGCTGACAGGAGTGTGTTTCGATTATAAGCCTGCATAACAGTATACAATTTCAAAGACAAAATGCACGATGACAATAATATACCCAATGACCTGAAGGATCATGTGTGTTCATTCAAAGAAAGGTTTTCCTATTAATTAATTAGCAAAGAAAAGTCCTTCCTTTGTGGATTTTCCTTATGGGCAAGGAAGCGATTTTCTTCACCTAAATTCCAGGAGGTCGTAAATGTATCGGGTGTCAGGGTTGCCATGGAACCAGGGGCCTGTTCGGCTTCCTGGGGTGTTACAGAGTATTTGTTAAATCTAGCTAACAAAATATATATTGTGTGTTTGAGTGGTCCAGACGCTACATCAGTTAAGCTTCACAGACCATATTGCTACAACGGCCCGGTCCTGCAGGTTTGCCTTATACAACATTAGGATGATTAGACCCTTCCTAACAGAGCAGACCGCACAACTCCTTGTCCAAGCTCTTGTTCTCTCCAGACTGCACTATTGTAATGCTCTCTTGGCGGGCCTTCCCGCATGTGCTAACAAGCCTCTGCAACTGATCCAGAATGCAGCAGCCAGAGTGGTCTTCAACGAGCCGCAGAAAGCTCACGACACACCTCTCTTCGTCAGTTTACACTGGCTGCCAATAGCCGCTCGCATCAAATTCAAGGTACTGATGCTTGCCTACAAGACAACCACTGGCGCTGCACCAATATACCTAAACTTGCTAGTTCAGACCTACGTGCCCTCCAGAAGCTTGCATTCTGCAAGTGAACGATGCCTCGTGGTGCCATCCCAAAGAGGCACAAAATCACTCTCACAGACCTTTTCCTGGACTGTTCCCAGCTGGTGGAACAACCTGCCTATCTCAATCCGAGCAGCTTTCGTCTTTAGCCATTTTAAAAAAAACATCTGAAGACACATCTTTTTCGCCATCGCCTGACCAATTAATACTACCACTGACCTATTCTATTCTGTCTAATTTATTTATATAAAAACAAAAAAAACACCTTGCTTATGTGCACTGTGCTAGACTAACTGAGACTTGTCACAGCACTTGTATATTGTTGCTCTCTCGTTGGTCTGATTGCTTCTACTTTGTAAGTTGCTTTGGATAAAAGGTATTATGCTAATGACTAAATCTAAATCTATTGGATCGATTAATCACAATTAATCGTTTGATGGCACTATACTATAGTCAACATTATGTATAGTCAATGGTTAAATATTAGGAAAAAATTATTTCCTAGAGACATCAGCAGTATTGGTATCAGTGATACTTGCATTCAGTCAAGTAAAAAAAGATGCCATTGAACAAATATAAAAAAATATACTGTTTATGTTGTTTCTACATTTAGTTGAAGATTGATTGTTGAATTAAATTAATTTCAGAAACAAATGTACAATTGATTAGTTAATTGTTTTAATTGATTGGCAGCACAAAAAAAATATATAATTCTTAATATTAACAAAAGCTATACTAGTAGATAAATTATATTTAAATAATGCTGCTGTTGATTTCTAATGGAAATGCTGGATTTTGACCACAGAAATGCCAAACATGGACAAAATGTGAGGAACTTAAAGGAATAGTTCACCCAAAAAGTTAATCCAAGTTCTTACAAGATGTAGATGAGTTTTTAGATGAGTCCTCTAATCATATATCGCTTGCTCCAGTGAAAAAGCTGTCTCTGACTCAGATGTGCACAGATCAAGCACCACTTACAAATGAAAACAGTCCAAATCAGCTCCAAACAAACAGGTGGATTTTGATGTGAAAGGACAACAAGAGATGGACTTTTTCACTGGAGGAAGCGTTATCATGGACTTGTATTTTGGCCCGTTCGTGAGCTGGTTTAAAGTAGTGCTGTCAACGATTAATCGTGATTAATTGCATCCAAAATAATAACGTGTTTGTTGATGTACATATGTTTTGGGGTGTTGTAATCTTGTGTATATTATGTGAGTGTACATACAAATGACAAGCACATAGCAGTATATATTGGAAAAGATTTACAATGTATTATTAGTTACCCCATATTGGTCTATAATGTATTATATCTAATATCAATATAAACAGATTTTTCTTAAAATGAACATTAGGTGTATGTATTTATATATACATAATAAATATAAACAGTACACACACATATCATGTAAACAAAAACTTTTATTTTGGGTGTGATTAATCGCGATTAATCGTTTGACAAGTTTAAAGTTAAAATGCCTAAATGATTGATTTGTTTCATATAAACCCATTTTCACTTCACATGATGTTAACTGATGGAATAGAGTCGTGTGGATTATTGTGATGCGTTTTTATTCCGCCTGTTTGGACTCTGATTCTAACTGGTTACACATTCACTGCAGAGGATCCATTGGTGATCAAGTGATGTAGTGCTAAATCTCTCCATATCAATAAAGAAACCACATCATCTACATCTTGGGTAGCCTAAGAGTGAGTACATTTTCATAACATTTTCATTTTTGGGGGAACTATTTATTTAAGAAAATTATGCTGCTTTTGGCAATCAGATAATTTACACGATGTTCCCCAGCTACAATTTTCCCCCCCGCCTCCCACTCCGGTATACTCTTTATGATTAGCTCCTAACTCCTGTGGTAGACACATCCAGTTATTTAGGTCGCGCACCTGCATAAAAAGGTTGTAGACGCACAAGTGGTAACCAAGTGGAGTATAATCATTACACCGATACCTGCACACATCAAAACAGCCGCGAGTTTGTCAAGAACTCTATCAGATTTTTCCTCTCATATCACAAAAGGAACTTTGAAGCTGTCGGGCCCTCATTTGATGCCGTGTCCTCGTGCCGGCCCCCCTCGGCCCCTGTCTAGTGCACACTATCCCATAACCTCGTCTTCAAAAGCATATCTCTGCGATCCCTTGACAAATTATTCAAATGTGCCCGGCTAGCAGCACACTTATTTCACAGCTCCACTTGAAGCACAGGTTCGAACAAGTGCATGAAATCCTGTGTAATTTGGATGGTGGCCCACTGGCCCCAGCCGCACACCTTCTGAACCTCAAACGCATGCAGTCGTAATCAGCGTGTCACATGCTCGTACCTGGATCCCATTACACAAGTGTTCACTGTGTCCATGGAGACCTCCGTCTTCCGTCTGTCTGTCAGGTGATTTCATGGATGCCTAGGGAGGTGAGGTGCAATCTATGAAAAAAATAAATAAAATAAATCATCAAAATATGCATAGTGAATAATATCTTAGGCCTCCACGGGTCACCCTTGGCCAGTTTACATTACTGAAATTTAGAGGGGGGTTTAAACAAAATATCAACACCATTAGGGATGTCTTGCACCGTATTTATGGTTATGTAAATATTTGCTTGTGGTATTCTTAGCACCTTTATATTAGTTTTCAGCCCAATTCACCCCGTCTGACAATTGAGCGGCAGGGGAATTTGACATCTTCACACTTCCTGTGCTGCTACACCTCTGACAATGGCTATGATTATGAAGTGTAATTTCGGGTTTGTTTCTATCAGAGCGTGTGCTGATGCCATTAGCCATGTTATTTTACTTGTCTGTGCATCATGATGTATCCAGGCTTGTTGAGTAACAGTTGAGTCACAGAATACTTGGAATGCATGATCTGGATACAAAAAGGTGACTGTTACTTTAAACAAGGATATAATCAGATTACCATTACATCTGTAATGTTTAATGAAAAAACAGGGCAATTCGCTAAACAGTATTGCCACTTTTATAAACTGAATTCTCTGTTTGACATAAAATTATTTTATAATACTATAGATTTCTACTGTATACTGCACTTTTTTCACAAGCCCAAGTAAAATTGTACATTTTATTGATCATACTAGCAGTAATTTATCAAAAAATGATCACATAATGCTGGAGTGATGTTGCACAGTCCCAGAACATTACTGCAGATATTGGTAGTCTGGCATTGCAACATTTTGCACAAATCGGGAAAAAAAATTACAAATCTGTCCAAGGACATGAGATTTCATACGCCAAGCTTCCAGCACAGAATTAAAAATAAACAGCAACTGTGACTTTTTCTTGTGAGATATAAACTCAGAAACGCAAAATACAAACTCACAATTCTGAGAGAAATGTAAAGGCAAAATTATGAGATAAAAGTCAATAATGATTTTTATTCTGATTATTAAATAAAAAATGTTAAACAAAATAAATGTATTGCAATAATACTGTAAAACTGAGTATTTAATTACACAATTATATTTATTTTATAGTACAACTGTAAAATTACAACACTAATATTTAGGTCTTTTTTTTTTTTCAACGTTAAACCCTTGAGCTTTTATTTTGGTGGTTTACCGGCAAATAAATACATGCAATACATTGTGTTCATCATTTGCATGTGGTTTTTGAGTGTCTTAGAGCTGATTGATCCACAGTAAATGAACAAAGCCACTCTGAAACACTAAAACAGCAAAACATGAGCTGCATGCATGTACATAAACACAGTGCCTTGCTTCACTCTGAAAACAGCAGCATATTTAATCGAAAACGCATTTAATATTTAATCAAACATATATACTTAATTAAATCACAACATTCAGGATTTTACTATCGCATATTGCAATATTGATTTTATTTCATTATAGTGTGCAGCCCTAGTCTGCTGCATTATTCGCAATATCAGAAAATCGGACACACATCTCTTATTTCATACAGCACTTATGTTTGCGATCTGCAAATTTCATAAGTTTTTATCTTGAAGTAATCTAAAAGTCACTAAAAGTAATCCGATTTAGTTACTTTCACACTGTGATATTATGATTCAAGTTTTAGCAAGTAATTAGTATTATATGCTTGAATATATTTTAAAGTAACCCTCCCATATATGTTTGTACACTCTTCCTCATACTAGAGTGATGTTCCTAGCATAAAACGTTGCAATCACTGACATTCTCCTGCATTCGATAAACTTGACGGGTTGTTTATTTGCTCAAAAAGAGCGAGATGGGGAAAAATAGACTATTTCTGATTGCATGGTAATCATGAGATTTTTCCACACTCTCTCCTTGGTGGAACGGGTTAATTAGGCTGAGTGTAAATCACTGGCACACCTGTTAACGTTGGTCGTGTTAATCTGGACTACACAACACACACACACATGCATACATGCACACACACGCATTGACACATCATACGTTCCTCTAACAGGCCCAAATTAGACATCACGCAATTAAACCCACCTGTCTCGCTGCACAGAATCTGCCTTTGCGTCTTCAAATGAAAGACTCAAGAGCACTCAAGTGTCGTCTTGTTTATCAATGTCATTTTTTCTGTACACAGATTGTACATTAGAGATGCCCAAGTCATTACTCACTATGAATCTGCGGTAAATTGTGTTCACTTAATGCAGCTTCCGTGTGAAACAACCCATTTCCGCTTCCATTTTTAATAAGAAATGTTTTTTAATCGTTTTTTTTAATGAATCGTTCAAAAAGACTCACAGATCAGTCTAATGACACCCTCGATTATTGAATCAGTCAGGTTTTCAATACGAATATGTGGCTCACTGCTGAAACAGAACTGCTGTCCAGTTTGAAATGAACTGGCAACTGTGCTGTTAACTTGCACTTAGATAGTGAATTTGATACTAACATCAGTGTAGTTACTGAATTGTTTTTTATAGTAAAAGTTGTCTTTTCTGTTACGGTTAGATTGTGGGTTAGGGTTAGGTTATAGTATTTAACTAGCTGTATATAAATACAACAGAAGTCTATGCAGTGTTCCCATTTATATAATTAAGTAAGCGTGTGTGTATTTAATTTAATATGTGATATTTTTTAATTAATTTAGAATTTAATATTTCATATTTAAAATACAATATAAACAGTGCAAAATAATAACAATAATAATAATACATATTTTGTGGCAAAGTTATTGGGTTAAGGTTAAAAAAAGGTCAATTAGAAAGGAGTTTTGTATGAATGAATGAATGTATGAATGAATTAATTAATTAATTAATTAATGCTGCCAAACTATTTTGGGTAAGGGCCTTCCTCAAAAGTACAATAATAACTGTTTGAATTGTTAAATTGTTAAGAAATGAGAATCGTTAAATTAATTGAAAAATTCCCATTTCTTAAAGTTCTGCATGTAAACATGGAATAAAATTTTGCGTTGAACTTCACACTTTTAATAAATCACTTTTTCCCTTCTTCTCCAGTGAGGTCAGGTGTCTTGTGTCAGGGATTTTTGAACCCAAATGAGATGGCATGTGAAATGAGGGCCCCTCAGTGACTCCCACTGTGCGCAAAGATGGCAGACGGCAAGAGTCCTGAAAAATGTAATTAAACGGAGATAAGATTAATACAATCAGCGTGTGGAATGACAGAAAGGTGGTGTTGTTGAAGAGGCATTGAAGGGCCTCAAGCCTGAGTGGAGCTTGGGCCCAGCGCACCCCGGGTGAGGGGTTTTGGGGTAGTGGAGGGCTGCTGGGATTGAGCGCCTTCAGGTTTAGGCAGTCCCGTGGTTTGAGGGTTTAAATTAGTGGTGAAAAGACAATCCCCATTAGGAAGGATTAGGGGCCTGCTGGCAGCTGATGGGGCCCAGGCACCAAAACTGGCAGGGGCATCTGTCGCACTGCACCCATGGCTACATGGCTAAACCCAGTCGCAGTTAGCAACCTTCTGAAGCACAAACAAAAAATCAATGTTATTGTTACATTTCACCTTCCTCTGACCTCCATCGGTTTTCACCACAATTTAAAATCTTGAGATATTTCAACCAAAAATGTAACATTTCACATTATTGACACTCATGTCATTTGTTCGTTCAATCCAAGTAAGACAAAATGATACAAAATGTCCATACAAATGACAGTTCATAGTTGCTAAGAAGGAACAAAAACATCATAAAACATAGTCCATATCTGATTTGAGAGCTCTGCTGGGAGGGTTATCGGTGCACAGCGATTATTGGCCTATACCTCACACAAAGCTAAGAAACATTGTCAGAAAATATGTATATCACCATATTGTATGATTACAGTGGTGTAACAATTCTGCATGGCTTCCTTTATTCTGTGTGACAAGCGTATGTCAGGAAAGGAGAGTTTTGTGTACTATTTCTTTCGCATTGATCTAAACAGAATAATCGCATGTGGATATCGCAAAGTCTTATTGAGAACAGGCTTTTAGGGAGTAACTTGCTAAAAGCAATGCTATGAACTTAGCAACATTTTCAAAAGCATGACTATAACTTTTACAATAACTGGCTAGGTGCTAGCAGTGTAGCATGACACAACAAATAGCAACATGGCTACATGATTGTACTTAACAGATTATTTTAACGCATTCTGTTTTTGATGGCAATTTACTGTATAAATATAATATTATAACAAGCTATAAAAAAACTTAAATTAAATCAAATTAGGTTGATTGGACCAATTATTTAGGGTTAGGGGCTTCCTCAGAAGTACTAAAATAACGTGTTATTGAATCGTTAAGGAATGAGAATGAAATAGTATCAAAATGTCCTTGTGATTAGCATCTCTAACATTTCTGCATGTAAACGTAAACATAAACCAACAGTTGTGTATTTAACCTCACACTTCTGCCAGTGAGTTAGGATGGCCCTTATTGTATAAATGAGGAAAAAAAAACAAGCATTTTAATAAATGTTAACAATATCACCAGTGTTGCAATACCAAATACAAACATACTCTACTAGTATTTGTTAATAATTTGCATTACATTTACTTTAATAATTCAGGATCCTGGACCTGTTTGTAATCAACAATTACATTTTCTTTTGTACATATTTCAACAACTGCTATAAATATTAAAGTGAATCTTAAAGTTACTAATATATATATATAATCTGTCTCTATATATATATATATCATACTATATATAGATATCTAAATATAGATATTTATTCATCTAAGTTTACAATTGTCCCCCTAAATAAATTTCTTATCATTTTGGAACCAGAAGAATCATCTGAATTACATAATGATATATTATATAACCTGCACGATTAAAAATATATTACTCACCTGTGTAAAGACAAGTGTAGATTTTCCTTTTTGTTATTTTGTTGACAAGCAACGTTCTCCACTCTAGGTAGCGTTCTCTGAATTAATGATATCATTTTGTCTTGGCAAACTGCCGTTTCAAAGTAGCTCCCCCGACACTGGTATAGACATATTGTAGTAGACTGATGCTGTGTGTTTGCTATACATTTATTTATCTATATTCTCAGCTCCCCGCTGCTTCATTTGCTGCTTTAATTACTTTGGATGCTCCGACAACAAAGAGCGAGCACTAATCCACAATCCATGCTTTATCACGTTGTTTTAGCAGGGCTAAAAAGTGAATTTTTTCGTTTCATCTCCTATAGGGTTCTGCTTGTCAGGGGCAACAGACAGAGACACACTGATTGTCATTAGGCTCCCCTCCCACCCGGCTAATTTAAAGAGACAGCGCTCAGGTCCAGAGGTGAGCGGTGGCGAGATTTTCTCGCAGGCACGACACAAGAGAAAACCGCCTGGAGTTTCTCCGACCCACCGCTAGCTTTTTGTTCCCGGGTTCGAAAGGCAGCGGCGAACAAAAACAGCCTCAGAAAAGTGCAATCCGATTAAAACAATCTCCTTGTCTTTTGATTAACGTTTATTTGCATGATAATAAATGCAAGACGATAAGACCGCAGAGGCCTTCTTTTTTTCCAAGGAGATGGTGTGTTTCACATCCAGGATTTTCCTGGCTCTTATTTCTTTTTGTTTTCCAGTGGCCTGTCTCTCCGTCCAGCTGTGTGGATTGTCTTAAATGTGTTGTCTCTTGCACGGTAACTCGCTAACAGGAACTTTAAGAGGCACCTCCTGCCGTAGCAGAAACCAAGATCAGCGCAGGAGGAGACTGCAATATCTCCACGGAAACAGACCGATGACAGCCTCAATGTCATGGGGAGATGGCGTGGAGCATTAAAGATCACGCCGTGCATCCAGCTCCGCCGTCTACCCAACATGCATATGTGCGCAAGAGTCCATCTCAAGCACTCTTAATGAAATTAACCAAAACCTCCACTTCATACCGTAGTTCGTTATCACCGCGGTTGCATTGTAGTGTTGCGAGTTTGTGTAGCTATCAGAACAAAGCGCTTGTGGCACATCGAGGACGCGTGTGTGTGTGTGTGTTGTGAGCTGAGAGGCAAAGCAACAGGGGATTTCACCGCTTGGTATTTCTGCAAAGCTCCAGAGAGAAACATGCCTCAAGCTATCGTCATGTTACAGACGAATGAAGAAGGGGCAATGTGTGATCTCTGCAAATTTGCACTCTCTCTCTCACTTTTTCTTTTTTCTTTCGCTCTCTTTCCTCTCCTCCCTCACCGCAATGCTTGACTCTCAAGTGGCACAGAAATCAAACAATTAGCAGGAGGGAAATAAAGGTCCTGCTTTGCCCTCTGGCACTTGTAAACATGGCAACCATGTTTGAAAATGTTGCCTTTATTATACAGGTTTTGCCTTTCTCTCGCACTCTCTCGTTTTTTTTTCCTTTTGATGCTTTTCTTGCTTTTCTTTCACACAGAACTTCTTACTTTGCTGTCTTATTCTTGTAGTTGTAATTGATTTTATTTAAAAACAAAAGAAAGAAAACACTGCTAGATGTGTTCTTAAAAGTATCCGTATGCTCGGTTTGCATGTTTATATGACAATATCCTGCTTTAACCATCCTATTTATGACTTTGACATTTTTAGTTTTTAGTGCTGTGGACCCATAGTTGAAGATTTGCTGATGTGTGGGTATGTATGTATGCATTTATTTATTGATTTGCATTTCTTTTTTTATTTTATTTTATTATTTAAATTTTTTTGCATTGTCCCTATAAATCTAAACTGAATAAAGTGAAGTAAACCTTACATATATTAGAAAAAACATTGAAATCTCTCAGTAAACTGCGGCTGGGCTTTGGGACAGTGTATTCTGGCTATGAAGTGTTCATTTAAAGCATACAGAAGTCTGTCTAAGTGAGTTTCTTAACTCTGGGACCCCCTCACAGCGAGGAGTTAGTGTGTACATAAAAGAGAAGGTCATCTCTGAAACAATGCCCTCCTGGCTTTTGACACATGACGCAACTAACGCACTTACGCTGCCAAAATATGACTGAGACATATAATAGATTATTATATATTCATATATATATATAATTATTCTACCATACACACATTACAGAGCAGAACAACATATTTGACTTCACTTACCTTTAAGTGAATTAATTCGTTTATTATTTATTTGTGTTATTTTCTGCCTCATCGTTCTAAACTCACAGGGATATTGATAATTAGGCATTTTAAACATATTTCAAACATCAAGATATGATTTTTTCTTTTTGTATTATATCATTGTTGAAATTAAAATAACAACATTGTAACCATTTTGTTTATAAACACACAAATAAAATAAAATAAAACATATGTTCGTGATTTTGCAAATGTTAATGTGTAAGTGTTTAAAATTTAATATATTATGAATTACTTTTATTACTTTTTTTTTTATCCTTACAACCCTTAAAGGAGGAGGCAAATAAAGAATGAAAGAGTAAAACTAAAATATTTAATACATAGTCATATGATTTTAAAAGCTTTGGTTTAAATTCAAGATTGGCAACAAATAATCGTATTATTATATCATAATATTGAAATATAAAACGTTTTGGGTTTTGTATCAAAACAAAACAAACAAACACAAATCTTAAACTGACATCCATAATTACTATATTTTAGCACTTTTCTTCTTTCCTGATAAAAATAACAACAAACACACAAACAATACAAAGTTAAAATAAAAACGTTTTTGTATATGATTTTTAATAACAAATATGGATTTTGCTATTCTATTTAATTGTTTATCAATTTTCTGATTTTTTTCATACAAATGTTAAAACAACCAAACAGTTTAAATAAAAATCATATTTTTGCATGATTACTTTATTTTAAAATATTATATTGATATTCAATTTACTTAATTGTATTGATATATTTTCCTTTTCCATTTGTCCTTTAGAATGAAATCTTGAATAGATCGATATATAGATAGATAGATAGATAGATAGATAGATAGATAGATAGATAACAAATAGCTGTAGAATCTGACATACTTTTTTATATAAATATATACAATATGTTATGCTAACTACTTTGAAAGTTTTCTCAAGAAAGCAAAAGGACGAACATTTCAAAATCACAGTATCTCTTAAAGACCCATACTAAACGCATATACTGCTGAATAAAATTAGATCTGCGATTAAAACACTGCTATTATCTGATAAAGGAAAGAGATTGGAGATTTCCCGCCATGGCCGTGAACAAGTAATCCAATTCTGAACAGAGATATACTAGGCTTTTTATCTCAGTTCATGATATGATAGATTATCAGCCCAATGAATATAAGGGGATTTTCAAAGCAGGTATTAGAGCAGAAAGGTGTCCTCACCCAGAACAGTCTCACTGAATCATTGATCAGGGACAGCAGCGCTTTCAATCCAGTGTGTATGTGTGTGTCCATCTGTGCGTTAGGGAGGTTTTGAGGGATTGTCTACATTACATTCCGACCGGAGTAATAAACTGCGCGCACCTCCGCTGCGTTAGGTTCATTTAGTAATAGTTTTGATCTTTCCAAGTGCCATCGCAAAAAATATAGTTAAAATTAGCATTTTCTGATTGCAGTTGGAGCTGTGGGAAATGCCATAAAAATGCAGATCCATCCAATTCAAACAAAACTAAACCCTTTTTCATAAATTTCAAGGACGATTGCAGAGTTATTTCGTAAATGCACATAAAAGAGGTTTGAATGTTGAACTAACGCCCCTAAAGCCAACTAAACAGACATTTCTTTGAACAAAGCTGCAATGCTAAACAATATTTCAATTTTCGCAGCTTACGCCAACGGTCTGCCGTAGTTTCACAAACCGATCCTCCTGCCTGACCTCTCCACAGTCCTTCCAGGCTTTGGCCCCGCTGTGAGCGGCCCCTAGTCAGAGCACAATGTGTGAGACTACAGCGAAGAAAGACACACTGATAGATGCTCTGTGTTCTACTGCCCTCCAATGGCAGACGCTGTGCGTTTAGCCCCATCCCGCATGCTCTGCAGCAGGACAGTTAGTTAGTTTGGCCTGGGAGAGCTGCCCGTTGGACGGCCCCATCGCCTCTTGCAGCTGGTTAGGGAGCTGAACGCGGAGCTTGATGCCAAATCAGATGGGGTTCCTAATGCACGTCAACTGCAGACTCGAGCTATTATGTCACCGTCCGTCCTAGAAGAGTGGTGAATGAAAGCGTGAAGCGAATGTTTGACAGACGCGAAAACCTGTGTGCGGTGGTGGTAACTGTCATAAACCCCCTCTATTCATTTAGTTACACATGCAGATACACACACACACACACACACACACTGAAACTAACGCAGACAGTATGCAGAGGCCCAGATGGCTGGTTCACAATGGCGGGGCAGGGCAGCCTTTGATAGGTTTGAGTGATTGATTTCAGGCTTGACTGGCTCTGATAGAGTCACCTCAGGAGGTGCCTGGCAACCACAGCTTCTCTCCACAACTTTCCATTGAGGGCCCGGGGCCGGCAATCACACTGGATGCCCAGCTGACTCAGAGCCGTCCCTCTTTAAACTCAAAATGTGTCCAATCCCGCAACCGCTGGTCACAGACCTCTACTTCCTGCGCAGCATACTGCGAGGTTAGCACAAAAGATGCCATTCACTGTAAGACGAACTATTTATATTTTAAATTTTATTTGATTTATTAAAAAAAATTTTAAATCAAGCAAATACACATGCTAACACAGCAGTACGATGGAATTCGCCATGGTAACAATATGCTATTATTTTAAGCTTTTTAAAATAAATGGTACATAAGTTTGTTAATTCACTTTCATGTTATATATATATGTGTATCAAAAAACGATGGTATTCTTTCAATTGCATTAGGATAGGCCTATTATTGTAAATACAATATTACATAAATGTGGTAAACATTCAGAATCACAGTATTTTTTTTATTATATTGGAGTAGTAGATACAATGATAAATATCGTAGTACCATGGTATTACCATTGTATGTATGTATGTGTTTATTTATTTATTTGTGTTTGTTTATTTGTGTGTCTGTTTATTTATGTGCTTGTTTATTTGATTGTGACGTGATACCAGCGCCATGTTATGCACAATGGTATATATCGTGGTTATACCATTCTATATAAATATGTAATCATTCAGTACCATGGTATTTTTAATTACTTTGGAGTAGGCCTCATGTAGATACACTGATATTTAAGTACCATAGTATTCCATATATTTTTTTCTGACTCTGGCATCACTGAATCACTGTTTTGTTGTTGTTGTTTTTTTTTGTTTTTTTATAGCTTTGGAGTATTACATAATACTAACGGATTTTTTGTATTTTATTTATTTATTTAATTTAATTTAATTTTTTTTATGGTACCTATATCATGTACTGTATGTGCCATGGTATTTAAATATGGTTAACATGTAGTTTTTTTTTTACCCAGGGGAAGTCCTGCCTTAGATAAAATACACAGTATATTACTGTACAACAGCATATATAAAATTATCATTGCAGTCAGGTGGTATTCTTTATATTTCATTGGATTAGGTCTGCCGTGGCATACCATGGTATATATCAAAGTACCATGGTATTCTTTGAAGATCCTTGGAGTATCTTGTAAACACGACTGTATATACTTATCGTACTAATTCAATCCCATGACATTACCGTCTGTGATACCACGGAACGACAACCAGCCTGTTTTATGAGGGCCAGATGAAGCTTTGCAAACAATGCTGACTGCAGGTCCACGGTGTTTTAATTAAGGACGAGTAAATGAGGGAAAACATTGATTCCTCGTCTCCTCAGGTTGCTGCACCTCCGAGGTGATAATTGAAATGACATGGAGGCGGTTGGCGTCTGCTCTAACACAGGGTTTTGCCCGCCCGCATCCAGTCGTGGCTAACCGCAGCGAGGGCGATACGTGCGGAGGACGCAATTCCCCCCGCAGCTATCTCTCCCACGCTTTCATATCGCTCTCTTTCTGCCTCCGTGACACTCTGACAAGACTGTACAATCAATTAAGCGGCACGAAGCGGCTCTCTGATCCTCGTTCAAGGCGACGCTTGCGATTCTCCTTCCGCCACTAACAGGGGTTAAACTCAGCCTTCACCCAGTAGCCCGTCAGCTCAGATCACAAAGGAAGATGCATTGCAGCTCTAATTACATGCGTATGGGTCTTGAAAATCCAATTATGTTTGCACTCCTAATCACATAGCCTAATTGTACAAAGTAAATAAATCAAGGCCGTCCCTTGCCACTGCAATGGGATCACTGTACTAATAGTGCCATATTAATCACCTTGATCACATCAATGGCAGGCAGGTAGAGTTGAGCTCCGTCCCTCATTTGAATAATTAACATCTTAAAACTGTTTCCCTCGCTCTCCGTTTCCCTCTACATAATGCTGCTTTTAATTGCCCGTTTATTTATGCGTTGAAGTTGAAGCCATGCATAATTTATCAGATAGTTTTACATGCGTTTATGAAATTGTCTCGCCGAATTACAAATGTTAAGTTTATTTAGGATTAAATTTTAATGGCTCCTGCAATAGCCGAGTTTGTCGCCGAAATTGATTTGGATAATTGTGTCCTCCAGCTACCGCGCGGCGTCGGATGTGCGATTTTCCTCGAACTCTGCCGTAGACGCCGTACCCAAAGCAATTAACCTCATCCTAAGAAACTCTCTAATAATGTGCATTTGCAGTCTTTGTGCTATTGAGGTTATTCGAGAATATCATGATGCTTGTTAGTCCAGCGGTCCTCAATTAGTCGGACACGACCTAAAAATGAATCCAGTTGTTTGTTTTGATAGGGTCAACAGGGAAAAACAATGCTAAATGAAGCTAACCATATAAATGTGTGTAAATCCAATTCAGTGTTCAGGAATAAACAGCTACATCTGATGGGATTGAGCTGCTGGTTTGGGTTAGTTGTACTACAGACCGCCACTGAAGTAACGATTTCTACGTAAGATATTTTGAGGAGTTGTAAATGTGCTTGGGATGGAAACATGCATGTCGAGGTGAAGGAAGGGGCAGAGCCGCTCCGCCCGCCTGGGGGGTTTGGCATGTGCCCTGCGAGTACACCCCGTTGATTGAGGGTCAAAGTAAATAACTGGGGCTGAAGGTACCTACCCCTCCCCGTTCCCTCTCATGGGGCTCATTTCAATACCCCGCCCCTTCCCTTGGCCCCACCCACTGACAGACAGCCTCTCCGCTCGACCAGGACTCCTGCTTCAATGGCTGCTCTACTCCTGCAGACACATAGAAAAAAACTATTTCCAGCAGGTATTTATCATGTTTGTGGTCTCTACAAATTCAACGGCATGTAATACACTGATCTAAGCCACTGAGATATGAAATGGAAGTGAAACCCCATAAAAATAAATCCCAAAATGGAGGCATGATGGACAAAGCAGCTATATTTCCCACATATGTTGGGAGGGTGGCAAAAATTTTACGGACAATAAAAAAACAACGGGTAACAATGGTCCTCACTGAGCAGAGCAAAAGAGGAACACATGATTTGCGATAAAGTCCAGCAGCTCAGAAATTTTAAAGAAGTGTCCACACGTAGGCCGTGTAAGATTGTAAGATTTTTTATTTTTTTTTGCATTGTATATCTAACCACTTTTAAGGAAAACTATTACAAAGATAAAAAAACATTTGTATTAACACATTGGTAAAATATTTAAATACAAAGTAACATTCTATGTATTTTTATTTATTTTTTAATTGTATGTATTAACTAAAATATTTAAAAGTAGGAGTTTGCAAAATAATTATAAACAATGCAAAAACTTTGTATAATTATTATAAATTAATAAAAACAATTAAAATAAATTAATTAATGAAAAAAAGAAAATACAATTTCTAAAGCCTACTCAACCCAGCCATTGAAAACTACAACTAATAGTGAAGTAAAATACAAGCAAAAACTAAAAATTCCAAGAAATAAAATTAATTAAAAAAATGTGTTAAAATTGAAAAGAAAAAAAAAACTATACAAATGATTATAAATTGTGTTGCTGTCATAAGGATTGAATCTAATTCAGATCTAATACTGAACCGAAACACAAACAAACTAAATATAGTCAAAAACTCCTTATATGGATAATTTGAACTAAAACTAAACTAAAAAAATCGGACCACAAAACAAAATAAAAATAAAAAGTGAAATTTTCAAAACTATTGTAGCCCTTCTATCTCCAGTATCTACCGATGCCAAAATCATAAGAAGGGGACTTTTTTAATTTTCTGAAATTCTATAAATTGTGCAGGACAATCCCACATCGCCATCCTGTTCCTTCCCATCAACCCTGTTCCTATAATTCATACAGCAAATATCAATTAAACTCCAGCGACGCGTTGGGCTCAGGGTGAAAAGCTGTTGTCGAAATGTGCATTGTGTATTTCTCCTCTCCGTGCACACATACATATACACACACGGACACACTAATGGCTACCCAGCGAGCAGTAGGGATAGCGTTCCTCTTCCTCTACAACCCCCTTGGCCTCCTGCTGGAGGAATTCCCAGCCCTCTCTGCAGGTAGCCAGCCAGAGTCGAGACGGAGAACATGTGTTTTCCTCCCCTGGATGGGTCAACGTGGGGTTGTTCATTCAGTGCTGGAGATATAGTGGCCGAGACCCGATCACTTATCTGAAGTCTGGCCCGGACTCGGCCGAGCTCGCTCCAGTTAGGCCTCTCTCCGCATGATGGATTCCACTCAAGTGTGAGAGCAGATCCAGCCAACAGACTCCTGATGGGCCAGACGCCTCCTCCCTTTGACTGTGCAACTCAATCAGTGACATATGCCAACTCCAGCTTCTGAACTCCAATACAGTGTTGTGCCACCTTTTTTTCCTTCATCGTCTTCTTTTTCCAAAGGGTTTGAACTTTAACCACAAAGTTATGAATTCTGGCTTAGAAGCAACAGGATAATGTGAAGAACGCCTGAAGAGGACCAACAGACACTTGATATTCTTGTTTTTATGTTTCACCAAGAAAAAGGGAAATTGCCTCTTTCCAAACAGCGTTTGGAGGTTGTTTTAAGAGAAAAACATTTTTACTTTGAAATGTAAAGACTAGCACGATTGAAACAACACTTGAAATGATCCGGCCGCTATAGCTTCAGTTGTGGGTTTTGACTGAAATCGATTCGACTTTAAATATTTATTCAGTATTCTTGAAGAAAAGTAATAACAACCTTAAAGGATCACTGGAAACTGAATCATTTCAGTGACATGGAATCCAATTTCCTCAAAGTACAGCAAAAAATACTTTAAGATAAATTAATAAAATAATTATATTTGAAGATTATTTAATACTTTTCTCAAAGTGTCCTTTATTGGAAAAATACTGTAAGATGATTTACAAACAAATGATTGTAAATGATTTACTTTTCATCTTTATAAAATTACACTGGCCATACCAGGGGTGGGCAACCTAACATCGAATGAAATACTTCTGATATACTACTATCCATCTGACTTTATTCTGTATCATGATATCTAGTAATTATGTTCAGCCACTGTTTGAAAGGCCATTCAAAATGTGTATATGCTCTGATTGACCAATAATAACTTTGGTCAGAATGAAAGGAAATGCTTATGAGAATCAACTAAAACACATGATTACATTTCTTCGAATATTTGATAGGCCTATATTTGCTGTGAATACACTGATTTAGTCATAAAGATATTTTCTTGTAGTTTGTGTGCAGTTAATTCTACACAAAATATATGGACAGAGTTTGGTTTGGGGTCAGTACGATCGATCGATTGATTGATTGATTTATTGATTTTAAAGAAATTAATACTTTTATTAAGCACTGATATAATGAATTGATCAAATGTGACAGTAAAACGTTTTATTGCTACAAAAAATACATTTCATTCAAATCACCAGTCAGTCTGCTCACCAGAGAATCCTGAAAAATTCAATGTTCAATGTTATGTTCAACATAATTAAAAATATTAGTGCAAAAGATAATAATAAGAATAATGTTGATAATAATAGTAACACTAATAATAATGTTTCTTGAATAAAACTCAGCATATTAGAATGATTTCCGAAGGATCATGTGACGCTAAAGATAGTAATACTATTTCAGAATATATAGTTTTTTTTTTTTTTTTTTTTTTTTACCATTGTGAATATTAAGGCAGCCCTGCATACAATGCAGAGAATAAGAGACAAAATAAATAAATAAATAAAATATGCATATTATTTTAAGGTCCAATTCTCACTATTAACTAACTAACTATTTTGCCTCAATAAACTCCTAATTTGCTGCTTATTAATAGTTAGCAAGATAGTTTATAATTTTAGATGGGGTAGTATTATAGATTCTAAAATATGCAGAATTAGGCATTAATCTGTGCTTTATAAGTACTAATTAACAGCTAATATTGTAATAATATGCATGCTAGTTAACATTGAAAATTGGTCCTTAAAATATATTGTTACCCAAAAAAAATCTTACCGACTCCAAACTTTTGAACAGTTCCATAGTTTCTGCCTTATTCACAGAACAATTTGCAATAAATTAAATTACATCTTAGTAAAGTTGTTTGTGTTACATTTTCATTTGATAATGGCACCAGTAGCTCATCAAATGAGGATAAAAAGATGGAGATAAGCAGGTATATATCCAGATGCACGGTACAGACAAGCACATTCGGCAGAGCCGATTCAGGTGTCTGGATCGCGATGGAAGATCATTGTAATTTGTTCTTGTATCAGAAGAGCTTAATCCTATAATCAGATACAAGAAACCATTCTTGTACTTTAATAAGAAAACTGCATGTAAAGACATATGCAAGATTACCAGCCCGAGAAGACGTTTCACACCGATCAGATAAAGCACAACATGGATCACCACCGCGAAGATCTCGCGTCTTTTATAACTGTGACGGTACAAAGCAACCCCACGTCGCACGGCACAGGCGACCAGAGCGGCATTACACGGCTGCCGCGGGTGGCATTGTGTCCAAGGGGTGATGGATCCCAAGGGGACTTGTCAGAACCCCTGCGGAGACGGAAAGAAGAACCGAGACAGCTAATGCTCTCACACAATGGTCCTCCGTACACAATGGAGCCAAGTGACATTTCTGTACCTGCAGCACCCTTAAAACCCAAAATGTGGCAAACATAGTCTCGCACACACATGGAGACTCTCTTGCAACGGTGCCTATTTAGTGTTTATCAGGCACGGCAATGGGACAGACGCCGTGCTGAGTAAGATTCCCAGCGGGTGGGCATCCTCTCAGGCCGCTGCGGCGCAGGGCACCAGCCGTCGCTGAAAAGCCGAGACAAGAGATTAAGGGGGACGAGCTGCATCTCGCCCCATAAAGAGACACTCTACGGTTTTTCCTTCACTACCACTAAAGGAATAAAAAGGGAAACGGGGAAGACAAAGTACTAATGGAGTTGCGAAAGCCACCCCTGCTCTCGGATGCACTCAGGCCGATTGTGGTGTGCCACTGATATGGTGCAACAGTCCTGGTTTGGTGAGGCATTTGCTCGTATTCTGGTGCTGTCTGTGAAATGTGAGATAATAGCAAAAGAGGTGTATAAAGGCTAGAACCCTGCCCGTGAGGATTTAGGAAGGCAGCGGCATATCCAGGGCTACTCAACGAGTGCCGCCCCACACTGTGAAAAGCGTATTTATCAACTTAATAGCAGGTGTCTGATTGAACAAGAGCACTGAGGCGAGTTTGATTAGAGAATGGTGTAATCCCCCACTCTTCTCGTCCTCTTCCTTCCTTCTCTTCTCCTCTCCACCCCCAAACGCCACTTACTGGTGATGTCTTGAATTTTGAAAGATAAGGCCTCAGCGTGACGGGGTAATAGCTGGCAAAGCTTCCTAAAGGCTAGAATACACTACATGACTTTAGCAGATTTTAAAACACTAGGCATCATACGCTTGCAGACTTTGTAAAGTGTTATAGAGACGCGCTAGGCGTCATACTACCAGACCTTCAAGTTGTTCCAAACACAACAAACTCCCACAGAAGCATGTCCCTGATACGTATGAGAAATTAAAACAATATGTGTTCTAAAATTGTCTCAAAATGTCATGTTTGGTATATTTTGACTGGATGTATTGGTAGTCTGAAGCTAGAAAACCAGAGTATGTTTATCATACACTATACATGATTTTTTGTAAAATCTGTCCACTAAAATCTGCAGACTGGCTCTGATTTTCAGCAACTGGTAGTCATGTAGTGTATTCCAGCCTTAAGTGGAAACGGCAGTCGAGCTAAGTCAACATGAAACAACATTTTTTTTTCCTTTAAACTTATGTATTTTCAAGATACATATTTCCAATGGGGGAAAATGTAGTACAAATCTTGTATCCATTGAGAATTGATTGGATTGCGAAGAGCCCATATATACCAGAATGCATCCAGGTAGATGGAGAAGATGGGTTAAAGGGGTCATATGATGCGATTTCAAGTTTTCCTTTCTCTTTGGAGTGTTACAAGCTGATTGTGCATAGATGAGATCCCTGAAGTTGCAAAGACTAAAGTCTCAAAACCAAAGAGATATTCTTTATCAAGTTTAAGACTCTGCCACGCCCCCTTAAACGGCTTGTTCTAACACGCCCCCACATATCTACCTCACTATGTGGAAATATTAGCATAATGCCGCCCAAATGTTCACGCAAAGAAAGAAGGTGTGGTTTCAGTAACCGCAGTTAGTGTTGAAGCAGCATGTCAGGGAGACGCTGTGTGTTTAGGCGAAAGCACTTTATTTGGCCTTCCAGAAGTAGATGCATTTAGGAATCTTTCAAATCACTTACAACAGAACAACAATGCATTTCATGGACGACCGTTTGGTGAACCTAGGAGAGGAGGTAATTCTGACCTATGACAATCTGGCGCTTCTGAATCAGCTACGGTTTTGTTATTAGTTTAAGTATTTGCTATTGACTGTTCAAATGCGGAGTTTGGCATTGTGTGTGTGTGTGTGTGTGTGTGTGTGTGCGCTCGTGTGTGTGAGAGAGAGAGTGAGAGAGGAGAGAGAGAGAGAGAGAGAGAGAGAGAGAGAGGGTCACATCACAGTGGAGTCAGCTGTCTTAACCGTGGCTTGTGTACTGCAAACACATACCAGCTTCATCACTGTGTCTGTCATTCGACTCTGTTCCCCTTTCGGGCTCTGACTTAGCATTTATTTTGAAAGATGAAGCTTGAGATTATGGTAAGGGGTGTTACATTTCTGACGTGTGCTTGTGGTGTTCAGCCAATCACATGCACTGGGTCAGCTGGCCAATCAGAACAAACTGCACTTGTCAAAGGAGGGGGCTTTGTAGAAAACGAAGCGTTTGAGAGAGGCGGGCATAGAGGAACTACAATAATGTACAATATTTGAAAAATAATTTGTTTTTTGAACATTAAAGCATGTCAACATATTGTTACACAAAATACACAAAATAATGATCTTTAAAAAAAGCATCATATGACCCCTTTAAGGTTTTGGTAAAGGAGTAATTTTGTCAGGCCCAAAGGGAAAGATTGTTTCAAAGGCAACACAAGACTCCAAATTTTTTATAATAGTACTACTCATATTTATATATATATATATTAGGTAGAAGGACAGCTGCTCTTGAACATAATTAAAATACGGAATTTCATATCACTGAAAAAGCACATCCCCATTTTTCAAGCACACCATTCCCGCATCTAATTTTGTATTACACATGCATCACTTTTTCCAACCTTAAAAAGCCCTAACCAATAAAATAATACTGTATTACAAATAATAATAAAAAAAATATTAGTAACATTAGTATTTTCAGTAACATTTTATTTTAAGGTGTTCTTGTTACAGGTTACATGTATTTACCACTATAATAACAATACATTATGCAAAGTTACATGCAAGTAACCCTAAACCCTAATCATGTAGTAAGTACATGTAGTTAATTAATATTACTCAGTACTTAAATGTATAATTACACTGTAACAAGGGCACCTTAAAATAAAGTGTAACCGTATTTTCTTAAAAAAATAAAATAAAATGCAAATGTATTTGTGTTATTTTAAACTAAAAATGATGGAGTACATGGCCTGGTTTTGTCTTCACTGTAAAAACACATTTTATTGATATTTTAAAACTAGTTAAAGAAAAGCTAACAGGCACACAGATATCAAAACCTTTCCAATTTTTTTTTTATTTTTTATTTTTTCAGTTTTGTAAAAAATTAAGATGTATTTTCTTAATGCAGCAGTTTGGTAGCCATTATTTTTGTTAACTTAAATACATAAAAAGTATGTTAGGGTTTTGGTTGCACCCATCATGAATGATATTTCAAATTGTTGCAATGCAAAGGTAACCCATCCGCAACTATAATGCAACATTGTGAAATGTTTTGAGCTTGCTGAGATGTTCCTCCCCTACACTACTGGGTAATATCTGACCATGTGCTTTCCATCAAAGAAACACGGCTCTAGATGTCGAGCCAAGAGCCACACGCATAAAGAATGGATCGACGGAGAAAGCAGCAGACGAAACAAATCACGGCGGAAATGCCGGACTGATGAATAAGTCAGGTGACTCTATCCTCAACACTGTGTAAATGAGAGCCAATTAAAGCGGCAGCTCTGGCCCCGGCGCTCCCTGCGGCCGCACACATACTGAGAGACCGGCCCGCTGGCAACCGAAGACATACACTGAGAATCAGAGAGACGAGAGAAAGAGACCCTTGCCGAGTTTATCGCAGCAGTGCTCCATCGAGTTTCAGACAATACAGAGGGGAAACGGCGCGAGGGGCCGAAACTCCTCGGGACCGCCCATGAAACTCTGACCTTTGTCTTTTGCTTAGCATTAGCTCGACTGCTAAGTTTAGAAGAATATGATTTTACGCCATTTTTCCTCATATTGTTAAAGCTCGTTCTAATGAATTGTAGGGCACTTCATCAATTGCCTTTGCAAAACATGTTATTTGTGTTCTGACCTTCAATTACCCAGACCCAACCTTGTGAGAAAGCCCTTCGTTAAACTACAGGCGCAGAGTTTGGATTAGGCCGACAGGTTCGAGCTTTGACGCAGCTGGGGTGCAGAGGCACTGACTAATTTAGCCAATTAGACAAGGGCATGATTAAGGTGGCCAGATTGAGAAAGAGCCACCGTTGGACTTTAGCCAGGACTCTGGGGTTAGAACCCCTGCTACAGAGCTTAAAAAACTCTGAGATCCTCTAATGACCAGCAGGCACAGGTGCAGTAATGACCCCTGGGAGAGAAAGACACAGAGAGATCATCACAATACATGTGCCCATTGTTCTTTACATATCTGATTGTGATCCACTCGTGGGTCATTCAGCACACTGCTATAGAGAAATTATGTTCATGTCAGTGAACACACATTCAAAAAAAAAAAATCTTTAAACTCAAGTACATACTTGAATAATAACAAGGATGTTTCTATGTTTACATTTCTGTATTAGTGTTATTATTCAGTGTTATTTTAATATAATTCATATGTTATTATAGTTTTTGTTACTATTATGTATTGAATTAGATTTTCATATTTTCAGTTTATTTTAATTTTACTTCTTTTTTAAAACTGTATTTATTAAGCATTAGTTTGTAGCTTTAGTTTAAAGGGGTCACATGACATTGCTAAAAAATAACATAATTTTGTGTATTTGGTGTAATGAAATATGTTTATGCGGTTTAAGGTTCAAAAAACACATTATTTTCCACATACTGCATTATTGTTTCTCCTCTATGCTCCGCCTTTCTGAAACGCGTCGATTTTTACAAAGCTCATCGTTCTGGAAAGCGAGGTGTGCTCTGATTGGCCAGCTGTCCAGTGCATTGTGATTGGCTGAATATCTCAAGCGTGTGACAGAAATGTTACGCCCTTACCATACAGCCGCCATTGTAGCCTTACTCTACCCAGGTTCAGGAAACAGTCCTCCGTAAAATGCTCTGCACACATCTGAATATTTGGGTTGAACTGCTCTGGAACAGTGTTGTAAATACCACTGATTTCTAGTCGTGTCCTCTTTGGAAGGCCAAACCCCAAGTCGGTTCGCTTTGGCAAAGAAAACACGCTTTCCAGACACGACGGCGGCGGCAACAATACTACAGCGAGAATCAAATGGCTTCTTTCTTGCGTGACATTTGGGCCGTGTTTGTGATGCAATATCTTGCCACACTTCAGATCCCCCCCCCCCCCCCGCAAAACGACCCCCCAATGTCACGACCCAAGAAGTGAGGTAGGCGACACTTGGGGGCGGGTTCGTCTAGGACGATTTTCTTCTTTTATGGTTGCCCCCGTTTTAGGAGGGCCTCTTCGTGTGGCATATGTATCTCCGTTCTTAACTTTTAAATGGTTGATGTTCTCCCCTTTGTCCTTTTTCCCGTTCCTGAGTTTTGAGACCCTTGAGTTTTTGCAACTCTTTGTCATGTTTCTATTCCACCGGGACAGTTCTGTCACCATCCCAAAGAGGAAATCAAACTGAAACGATCATATGACCCTTTAAGTTATTTTAGTACCTTTAATTAAAAAAACAAAACTTACAATATATATATATATATGTATATATTATTATTTTTATTTTTTTTATTAATTGATTTTTTATATATATTTTGCTTTTAGTTTTAGTAATGAAAGAGAAAGCGTAGACAAATAAACTGTCCTCAAAATTGTCAAAATGAAACAAGTTCATTAAAGAATCAAATGCTTTTTAAAACAAGAAACAAGAAATGGAAGAAGAAATCTAAAGCAGGTTACATTTTAATTGTTTGCACTATTTCTTATAAATATTGCTCACCCTTTATTTTTAATGTCAATTCTCGCAATTACCAAATATTTTACAACCTTTGCCTCAATAAATTCTAATTTGCTGATAATGAGTAAGTAGTTGTTAAGTTTAGGTACGGGTCAGGATCAGGGATTGTAGAATATGGTCATGCAGAATGTCCCTTATAAGTACTAATAAACATCCAATATGTTAATATTATGCCTGCTAAAGTGGAATGTCCACTATACAAGTGATACCAAAATATTTAACAAAACTTGCTCAATGCACAACAAAAATAAAAATAAAAAGTTTTCGCAAATTCAAAATCATGTGGTGTGCCAAAAGAAACATGTAAGTAAGTAAGTAAATAAATAAATAAATAAGCAAGTAAGTAGTAGGTCAGTCTCTTAAAATATGACCCTGACCATATGACTTAAAAGATCCTAAAATAATAGGGTAAAATATGTGAAAATTGATTTTTTTCATGAAAAATGTGGTGCAACGCCTCAAAAAATAATGATGTTATGAATTAAACATTTCGGGTTAAGTTAAAAAAAAAAAAAAACAAAACATTAAAACTAGAGTTGACAAAAAAAAAACGTTATCACTACATTGATTGTGATTATACTTAAGGTGATCTTTTTGAAAGAGTAAGGAAAGTATACGTTATCTATTTTTTTTTAAATATTTGTAACACCACATGCTATTTTAAATTGAATATACTTGATTAAAATTTTTTTCTTCTTCTTATGAAACCGTCATGAACAGAAAGAGCACATTTCCAAGATTTTCCTTTTATTAATAACTATTTCATCTGTCAGAAGCTGGTCACCATGCAATTTATACTTCCCACGATGTGTGCAATAGGCTATGCAAACCTGGACTAATTACACTTTCCATTTTAAATCTTATACTTGATTGTGACTGGTGAATTGCAACATTCAGTGGTCAAATATTGTTGAATAATGAACGCTACTGTTGTATAACGAGCACTATGAACCGTTGTCCAGGCAACCAGTTCCCAGCATGACTCCCTGCTCTGCATTTCCTCATACTAAAAATAACTTCAAATCAATACTTCAAGTCAATTTACTAATGCATAGCTGGATAAGCAGCCGTATAATAACAGAATAATGTACAGTCAGCCGGTGATTTTTGCTAAATAAACCCAGGCAAAGGGTTTTACCCCTCATGTATCTATAGTGAATGAAGCAGAGCTAAATGGATTTCCTCTGGAGTCAGAAAGTATGTCTGTACGCTATTGATAATCCCCAACACCTCGGTGCATGGCACAATTACCTGTTCCTGTCGGAGCGTTCCCTTCTGTCAGCGAGGCCTCATGAATAATGAAAGGCTGACATTCTGTTACTCTTACCTGCCGCTTGTAACCAGTCAAACTGTAAAAGGTGTTTATCTGCGCGCGCTGCCACTCCAAATGTTAGATATTAAAAATTAATGGGCATGATTAAGATACTTTGAAACCCTGGCAAATGGTATATTTAAATATTAAGTCACATGTAATTAAGAGCAGAGAAATATTCTTCCCTGTAGTTAGGGGCAATTATAACCATTTCCATCAAGGGATTTCCCAGCTTGACTTTTTTGTTCTGAGCTATGGTGATTAACATTATGGCTAATTGAAGTCATTTTCTTAGACCGGGGTAGTTCGCTCCCTCTTTTGTCCTAGAGGGAAACTTAGCACTCAGAGCGCTCCAAGCTGAATTGCAATAGAAGATTTCCATTTTCAACCCCACAAGTGGCCCATTTAATTGTCTGTTGGAGTATTTCCTCCCATTAGCTGGAGAGGTCAATCTTACGTGGGGCGACACGGGCGAAGGATGTGGCCCGGTGGCTTGATCTCGCACAGACCGACCCAACACCCTCCGGATAGAAAGAAGCACTTGTGTCTCTTATTAAAACCACTGATTCTTGCTCACAATCACTCATTTGGGGCCATACAGCAGGGCGTTAATGTTGCTTCATCATACACTGTTAAAAATGCCATAATTTTAACAGTAAAACACTGTGAAAATGCTAAGGTAAAAACCAGTTAAAGTTCTCTTTGTATATATGATGAAAAACTAATACATCTAATGGGACATTTCAAAATAGTGTTAAACTTACAGTTTTAGGAAGTGATGGAGAGCAAGTCATCGGGGAAATAAAAAGTCAATTGACTTTCCCAGAATCCTCTGCGTGACACCTCATGTTTGATTGTTGTTGTTTTTTTACTGAAATTTCTTCTTCATTTTTTCTCTACTTCATATCATGTTACACCTTCTGTTGTTAAATGAGTGTTGTTGTTGTTGTTGTTGTTTTTATTATTGCATTATTATTGTGTCGTCAAACAATAACAAAGAAACAGCAGGTAACACATTGAATTAAATGTGAAATTTAGAAAGTAGAAAAACTGAAGTATTTTCTTGTAAAACACACTCCAATCAACTTTGTTTTATTTACAACTTCTAAGAACTATGTTTTTTTTCACCCCCCGTAGAGGTGGATATTGTAGAATCTATATATATATAATAATATATATATCTGATATAGATATATTATATATATAAGCAAATTACGTCAAGATTATTGTATCGGAAACTTCCCAACCTTCCTATCAAATATGTTAACAAAAGGGTTTGCTAATGTTCCCCATTAAGTTATAAAACATATTCTAAATGTTTTTAAATATTTATTTATTTATGTTTTTTTTTTTTTTTGTTGTGGTTGGTTTTCAGTGTATGGAAAGGTCCAAAACCGAGTTTGTTCTTCAAAAGGTGTGGTATAGTAACATATCAGTTAATTTAATACATGTTTTTAAAATGTAAATTGAAATCCATAAAACCAAAAATGTTGCTAACATATTTTTACTGTAAAGTTAATTAGTTATTGTTATTCTTTTTTTCTTTCTTTCTTCTTTCTTTCTTTCTTTCTTCTTTCTTTCTTTCTTTCTTTCATTTCTTTCTTTTTTGAATATTACTTTTTTTTTGTTGGTATTTTTCACGTTTTAAGTGTATGAAATACCTCAATGATCTCTCCTCACCTATCACTGGTTTCATGACAGTTCGTGTTGCGATGTATCCAACCACGGCTGTATAAGGAGGCCTGACGCAGGCTATGAATTTTCCAGATGACCACAGAATTGCAGTGTTAACAGAGAAGTGGCTTATACAAGGAGCTAATGTATTGCTAAGCTAACCGTGAGTGACACTGTCAATCAATCTGATATAGTGTTGACCACTACTGGGATCCCGATTTTTGGCCAGAAAATCGAACATACTGTGAAACAAGTCCATTAAAGTTACGCAAATGATGTGTTCACAAGACATGATGGGTACAATACTGTGACCGAGACGCGGAGAGAGTGTGTGTGTGTGCTTGTTTGTTAGATGTTAGCTGTTTACGTTTTAGCCTAAAACCATCATGTTATATGACGTTCTCACCCATGATGATGGCACAAGTTTACTGCACTTCATCTCACACCAAAACTGGCCTATCTCTGAAATCTAAACCCTGTGTGTGTGTGTGTGTGTGTGTGTGTGTGTGACTCCCCCCTGCTGTGCAAGGCCTATTCTAGGGACAAGAGCGTTTTACAGACTGACCCAGCCCGCAGAAAATGGTCCCAGCAGTATGTCCTCTCGCAGATGTTCTTACAGAAGGCGGGCAAGGTAAGATTGCAAGATGCTACATCGGGAGGTGCTTTTGAAATAAGGTAAGTCTTTTTTTTTTTTGCATGAGCCGTTGTGTATTGACCTTGGCATTATGCAATAACATCCATCATGCACATGAACCCCTTCCAAACACACAACGCCAGTCCACGCTGAGGCCAAATGAATCGGATTAAGGAATAACACTGGTGGATGGATGCCTGACATCCAGCGATAGCAGAATAAACTGTCAGTTTCTCAGCCTCTCGGGTTTCACATCGGGCCACTTTATGAGAATAAAAATTTGTATTATAGTGGTGGCCTATATATTTTTATATAGCAAAACTATTTTAGTAAATCAGCCTGTTTGCAAAATGCAACTTTTAGATTAATTTTGTTGAAAGTTATGCGATGTGTGTGTGTGTGTGTGTTGTGTGAATAGTACACTATAAGTTTATAAATATAATTTTCCTGACGGCATATATAATATATAATATATATATATATATATTAATATATATCTATTATAATATTATACACTTCACAAAGTTCATAATTTCAGGTGTGTGTGTGTGTGTGTGTGTGTGTGTGTGTGTTTATGTAACACGTTAGTAATTTTGTATGTTGTATTATATAGTGAAACTAGTTCAGTAAAAGAAGAAGTTTACAAAAAGTAACTTGTAGATTCAGTTTATGAAAGTTCATAAAATTAATATCATATTTGGAAACCGTGTAATACAACTATGTCTTAAGGAAGAAAACAAAAGCAAAATGTTTGTTAAAGGTAATGTATTAAAAAGAAAAGATACTTATATGACTTTGAATAAATGATTCGGAGAACGGGATATGAAACAAACTCCCAAAAAACAAGAAAATAAGACAAGTACCCGACTTCAGTACTACAGTATTGATGTAGGTATACTATACGATATAATATATATATATATATATATTAGATAGATATATATAATTATATATTAATAGGTATTAACAATATATATATATATATATATATATAGATATATATATATAATATTATGTGTGTGTGTTATGTATTTAATACAATAAAACCTCTTGCAATTATAAAATCATGTTAAAATAAACTACAAATATAATACAAACTATAAATACAGACATTAAAAAATGTTGTAATATATAATAAATGTAGTTTAATAAATGTTCAAAAGAATAAATAAAAAACATAAATATAAACATTCCACTGGCCTTCAGTTATGGTAATATTGTCACTAGGTAAAATATTTTACTAAGATATATATAGATATATATATACTATATATATATATATATATATATATATAATATAATATATATATATAATTACAATTAAAGTATTACACCTATTAAAAAAACAAGTTCTACCAATTTACTTTGTATTTCATTGGGGCGCCCAGTACCTCCATGGTTTGCCTCATTGCTGAGTGTGTAAATCATGTAAATGGACTTGGTGTTGTTAGAGGCGTGTTGACAGCACTTGGACATGTGGTACAGTTATGTCAGTTGAAACGCACAGCGATTGCTCGCTGACGCGTGTGGGTGGGGTGTGTGTGTGTGTGAGAGAGAGAGTCTCGGAGAGCCACGGCTGGACCCCGACCTCTGCCCTGTCTTGCGTGGCTGTTTGAAAAGTGATGAACTCACGAGAAGAAGTGAGCAGTTGTGCTGGGGCAACAGCTGTGAGCCTCTGCCTTTATGTCTGTTGTGCTTGGGATCGAAAGAGCACTGTTGGGCAACAACGACGCAGCACGATTAAGCTATATATTATCTTGGGAGACACGGATACGTCCTGTCAAATTGAGGAAGGTCACTTTACAACTCTGCAAGCGGTACTGTGAGATATTTGCTTTATATATTATTTAAAAATGTCATACATAATTTATTTTTATATTATTTAAAAGGTTTTCAAGAGTATTGCAAAACTGCATTTTATTAGCAGGCTAATGTAGTGTCAAAGGTCTGTTATAGTTTAAACCTATACTTTGTAATTGCATATATATATATATATATATATTAATATATATATATATATATAATATAATATATGTAAGATGGATTATATATATCTATTATATAGATATAAACACATATATATGTGGTATTTTAAAATACCTTAAGTAATTTTTTTTTTTGTCTCCAATGGTTTTTAGTGATATGTGGCCCTGGACCACAAAATCAGTCATAAGGGTCATTTTTTTTTAAATTGATATTTATACATCATATGAAAGCTGAATATATAAGCTTTCCATTGGTGTATGCGTTTGTTAGGTATAATAATTATTATTATATATATACTATATATATATATAATATAATATATATATATATATATATAAGATAATATTTGGATGCGATACCACTATTGAAAATCGGACATCTGAGGGCTGCCAAAAACAAAAACTAAAATCTGGAGGAAAATCACTTTAAAGTTGTACAAATTAGTTCTTAGCAATGCATATTACGAACAAAAAAATTAGTTTTGATATATTTATGTTAGGAATTACAAAAAAGATCTTCAGAAAAGATCTTTACTTAATATCTAATGATTTTTGGCATTAAAGAAAAATTGATCATTTTGACCCATGCAATTGGCTATTGCTACAAATATACCCGTGCTACTTATGACTGGTTTTGTGATCCAGGGTCACATATAAGCATGATATAATAATGAGGATAACAAAATCTAGAATCTATAAAACAAAATACTGCTGCTACGACGACTACTGCTACTACTACTAATAATAACAACATTACAATAATTATGTTCTTCTTGTGAATTAATTTTAGAAGCAGATTTTAAATATTAAAACATTAAATAAATGTTAGGTTTATTTGAAGCCTTTTTAATATTGTACGATGCGATCACAGCAACACAGATATTATGACCACGATAATAGAGGCATTATTATTAGCAATAGTAGTAGTGTATGTTATTATGATATTACCTTTCAATCAAGTATAACATATTTCTGTCAAATAAAAGACATTTTAATTTAAAAAATAGCAACCAATTTTAACATAAACATTTACACTCACATATCATAGCTATACAATTTTTTTTTTTCTATCCAAAAACCTATAAAATATTTTATATGTGCTCATTTAAGCATGTGCAATAAGTGCACAGTGTTTAATACTATTTATTCAATATAAACATTATTTTTAATTTTTACAGTGTAGTTGCATGTCTACACTGCAGTATATCACTTATGTGCGCAGACTTTTCTTCCATATTATAAGTATATACACATACTAATATATTTTCCTTCATATAATGACCATAATGGCTTCATATTACATCCTGTCCTCCACACACCAGTTATGTGTCGAGCACAGCAGACCCTGAGTGAGTTTGAACAGGCCTGGACGTTCTCTCACATTAAAGAGGAAAGAGACTCTCATTTTGTGAAGCACCAACAGAGGATCTTCACACTTCCACATCGACGCTAGCTAAAATGGAGAGTGGATACTCATTTTATCTTGGAGTAAGTGGGTGAGAGCCAAACCGATGAAACATGGTTAGACAGTGCACCCTAGCTGCGGCGCACGGAAGCCCAGCCGTCTGGGAGCCAGGCCTTGACCCGCCACTGCAGAATTTTAATAGAAACCAAGCATGAAAGGGAGAATTCTTTAAAGGCTTCATCAAGTGTGACCAACCAGCATCAGCAGTAACCCATGTTATACAGGCCACAGTTATGACCCCCTCAAAGGGCTGCCCCGGAGGAGGCGGGTGACAGGGAGGGCCACACCGCCCTCAGAAGTTCCCCTCATCTCCCTTGAAGAACGCAAGGCCGGCCCAGCAGGAGGCGCATGGGCCTGCTTTGAAACATAACACCTTTGTGATCCCGTGTTTGGGATGGAGCGTGGTTTGCAGATGGCATAGAAAGAGCCACCACGGCAATCTCTGAATGAACAGAAACATGGGAGAGAGACACAGAGAGTGGCCTAAAATATCATCCTCTATCACGGAAACAAGTTGTCCTGGGAGCGGGGAATGACTGCTGTGAAGCTCCTGCCTGTGAGGAAAGCCACTCGCATTTTAGGGATGATTTCCCCTGCAAAATAAAACCACTAATAGGCTGCTTAATGTTTCGCTTAAATGTCTGAACATTGTCTGCCTAAATAAAATCACCTGAGGTTTGTTAAGATTTAGTGCTTGAAGGTGCATGGCAAGAACATTTTAAATGTTTATTTGTAAAAAGAATTACTACAAAAGGGCATTATTATTATTTATTAGGAGTAGTATTAGTAGCTAGGAAGCATTGCAAAGCACTGGACATGATATATACTTAAGCAGTTAAGCTGGGTACAACAAAACTAATAATACGCTATTTAATTTTCTCATCAACAGCATTTCTCATCTTTTTAAAAAAAAAGAAAGACTAGTTTTATACTCCAAAATGTAATTTTATGATTGTTGCCATATGGTAACATTTCTCAGGGGGAAAAAAATACAAATGTTTTACTTTAGTCATTTAGCAATGTCCAAAAAAAAAAAACATTGTAAACAACAAAAAAGTATGTTATATATTATATTTTACATTACATTATACATTATTATAAAATGTAGTATATTATTAGTCAAAATTAAGTATATTACATCAATTATAAGCTGATACACTGGCCAGGCTAATTAACTGACCAATATCAGTTAAAATCCAGCTTTTCCAAAGATTACGACTTTTCTTCTTTATTTCGGTAATGCATTCTGAACAAATTTTCTATAAAATAAGCACAATTTGGTGTGCATATAGTTTGTATATTATACTGCATATTTTATCAAGCCACCCTGCTGTCTAGATATCAGCATCTGACAATTACAAATTCAAGAAAAAGAGAGAGAGACAGAGATTTAATAAGAATGGTACTGTAGTGCTGTTTTTTTGCACTAAAGGCCCTTTTTCACACTTACCTTTGTTATTGTTTATTGCACAGGCAGAATGGATACGTGCAATTTTCAAAACAGCTGCAAGCGTCGATACAGGGGTGTCAGTAAAAAACTAAAGACGAGATCATGATGTGGTGGGCTTGTGGAGTTTGTGCAGAGGTGAATAAATCACTACAGGGCCAGTCCTGGTGACAGGGCTTCCCCTTCCAGCCGTCTGAGAAGGATGGGGAGAAGCAGAGCGCTGAACTTCTAACCCCGTTTTCCGAAATCATTTTTAGCTGCAGCTGACAGTCGATAATCGCTTTTTGACAGTGCGCTCCTGACGGCCAGCGTTCCCGTGCCGCAGCGGGTCCCCTGCAGTCACTGAACCCTCTGCAAAGGTGATCTGCTTTTGGCTTGTTTTCCTTTCCATTGGCTTTGGCAGGCTCAGAGGAGCATGTGTATTTTGATACTTTCCTCACTTCATTTGTACCTGTCTTTGCGAATGTATTCACAGTTTTACTACTTCAGAGCAGTAACATCCAAACCTGATCATATTACTGAATTTGCCTTCCAGCACAATAACATAAACTACATTTTTACATTTGCTGAAGAAAATGCTAATGGTGCTTGCCTGTGAAAAAGCCCTGGCTTTATGCTGAAGTGTTGCCACTAGTTTGCAAATTATACACTGACTATTCATTGAACACAACTTTTCTGTTAGTAATTTCCCTTCCCTTCCCTATCCATTTTCAAGTCACTTTTAAAAACACACTTGCTCGAGCTGGCCTACTAATATTCTCATTACATTGTATCATGGTCTTGGTTATTACTCTGTCTTCAGAATGTTTATCTGTCATTCTTTTTGGTCTTTACATTTAAATGTTTTAATATTTCTGTTTTATGGTTTGATTTTTATGTACAGCACTTTGGTCAGTCGTGTGGCTGTTTTTAAATGTGCTTTATAAATAAATGAACTTGAACTAATTTTGACAACACAGTAAGTTAAAGTTTGGTTTGTTCAATGCAAATGTCTAATGGCATCCCTATCAGTAAACATTCTACATACAATTCACAGCAGTTTCCAGCTGAAATAAACACTAGTGGCAGTAAAGCACCAAAAACACAAATTACGATTTCACACAAATTATGATTGCAGTGGCAGACAGGGGCGCCGCTATGGTCCCCCTCAATAGAAATCGCGTTCGGGAGGGGGGCGGGGACAGACGACCCCCTCTGTAAGAAATTGTGTTGGGGTTTTGTGTTTGGCCCCCTCTCTGATCAGGGCCCTTGAAATCGTTTTGACCTTCCTCCCTCTTACGGTACCCCTGGTGGCAGATTATTGATTAATAAAGACTTCTTTTTATGCAGTTCCTTGCACAATATTGTTATAATCTCAACTATTTTACAATATAGTGAATGCTCTGCAACTACTAAATTTTGACACTTGCATCACAAAAACAGCTCCATATGTATGGATTTTCTGAAATAAACTTGCTCGGTAGCACACCTGGTACAGTATTGCGCTTGATATGTGAAGTGCATGAAACATTAGTCACATTAAAAAAGCTGAAATACTTGTAGAAGCAAGCTAAAATGCCATAATGGCTTGAAAAAAATTTTTCATCTCAGATTTCATTTGTGAACACTATCAGTTACGTTTGGCATTGGATTTGGTGTCAAATGTGATAGAGCATTAACTACTCACCAGACATTTCATTTCTGAATTGCCACAATACATACAATTGCTAAATTGCCAGATTCATGTTCATCTGTTTCAGATAAAACTCAATGTGCTTTCAACACCACCCACTGGACATTTCACTTTGAAATGTTGTGAAATGTGCAAGAAGCACAGTAAAGACCTTCGTTCATCTTCGGAACACAAATTAAGATATTTTTGATGAAATGTGAGAGCTCTCAGACCCCGCATAGACAGCAGCATAACTGAAATTCCAGGTCTAGAAAAAGTCAGTAAGTACATCGGTAAAACAGTCCATGTGACATCAGTGGCTCAACTTCAGTTTTGCGAAGCTACGAGAATACTTTTTGAGCGCAAAGAAAACAAAAATATAATTTTTTCAACAATTCTTCTCCCCCGAGTTACGTCTTCCGCCATGTTGGAGAGTATCCAAGAGTGTAATCAACGTAATCAGCGTTGTTTACGTTCGGAGGAGAAAGCGCGCGCATGAACGTAATCTGCATAATCAGCGTTGTTTATGCTTAGGGGAAAGCATGCGTATGCATTGTGATGCTCTCTAAAATGGCGGAAGACTAACTCGTGGGAGAAGAATTGTTGAAAAATGTATATATTTGTTTTCTTTGTGCTCAAAAAGTAATCTCATAGCTTCGTATAGTTATTGAAATATCGTAAACATTCTTTTAACAGGGGTCAGGCATCATTTTGACTGTAATTCAAACCCTAGTTGCTAAGATGTTATTATGCAAAGGTGTTTAGGTGTTTGTAGCATTTTGCTAAGAGCTAACTAGGAAATTAGCAGTTGCTGCTACATGGTTGCTTACATGCCCAAGTTAAAAGAGCCTTCTGTTAGCGTATGCTTACACGACAGTGATGTGCTAAAAACAGAAAGGTTTTTCCTTTGCGTTTTTCATGTACAGACAACAAAGTTGTCAAAACTATCCATTCACATGAATCTGTGAAAACTATTTTAAACTCTGTATTATGAATGCCAGGCCAGTTAGCGATGTTACATTGTAAAAAAAATAACACTAAATGAACACATAATATGCATACACATGATGTCACCATTTTCACAAATTCGCATTTTCGTATTTTACACCGAAGAGATAATAGTATCACCGAAATGCACAATAAGTAGTGTAAATGCCCCCTTATTGAGTGGGATTTTTAACTTATTTTATCGTCCACCAAGTGAAAATCATAAGCCAAACTGATGCTAATGCTACATGCTAAAGTTTATACTAAGAATTATGCTGCCTTTACGTGCTATCGGAAATTTCCTATGTTCCACTTATCAAGTCTTCATTTTAAGCTTGTCGCATTCAAATGCTTTGTTGTCGAAAAGAATAAAATGTAAAATGACAATTCTGGAATTTCAGTCAAACACATGCTTATTTCACTGTTTATAAAACATACAATATGCTTCAAATGATTGTTCATATATAGCCTATAAATACGCTACTTTAGTGACAAGACAAAGCAGAGCCGGCTCCATCAAATCACTGAGGGTGCTTCTTTAAATTAGTGCGGGTGCTCTAACCTCACTCATCTTAGTTCATAGCGATCTCACAAAGATACGTTACAATCAGTGAAGTTCTCTACGCTGCACAACGGACATCTTAGTTACATACACTTAGTTATAATGAGACGATTCGTGCTGAACCTGAACAAAAACTCCGGCGATTTGTGCAGTGAGTGGATTCCTAACTTAAATGCCTCCGATTCAAGAAATCAACAGATATGTCCGTGATTGGCTACATTGCTCAATGCAGCAAAAACACATTGAAATAGAAATCGGTCTCCAGAGCGCAAACCGTAACGAACTGGATTGTTTGCCAAATCGGTAATAAAATACCATTATTACAGCTTTAACTGAGGGTGCTATTGATTTCTTTGAGGGTGCTTAGCACCCTAGCACCCCCGAAGAACCAGGCCTGAGACAAAGGTATGTAGTTGTGAGAATATCGTAGACAGCAGCAATGGTTGTCCTCTCATCCATGTTTAAAGTTTAGCTATGGCCCGCCCAACTTGGAAACTATTGAATCAACATTATTTCTGAGTTTCCCAGTTCAGAAATACTAACAAATGGACTATAATATTAGTGATGCTTGCCTTAGCAAACACTACTAATCATATAGCAGTGACATGATTTTGACCTGAGATCTTGATGAGTTCAGATATTTAGCACAGTTCTATCGTAGCCCACATATTCTGCCCACAGCTGTGAATACTGTCTTTGTGCTGTTAGTGCTCGCGTGTGTGTGTGTTTGGCAAGCCTGTTGGCCCCTGCTCCATTCAGCAAACTTCACACCAATCTCAGCCTCTTCTCACCCAAGAGGGACTCACAGGGCATAAATTAGCCCCACAAAAGCAAAGAGGGGGGAAAAAGACCAGCCAGGAAGTCATTTTCATCTCCTATTAGCACATGTCCTTTCATAACACAATGAGAAAACAGCCACAGTATTGAAGACAAAGGGGACTGCGCGTTTTTTTCCTCACACTATAACGATATTTTCACACCTATGAAAAGCAATAAAACATTTGCCTGCTAATTCACCTGGGGACACAATATGTTACTTTAATGAGTGTCACCAGAGTCTGGTTAATGTGTCTATGACTCTTGCAGCTTTTGGGCAGAAGAGGAACATCTTACAGAGGAGGTGATACAACTTAGAAGATTCTTCATCAAACCAGCACCGTCCTACTTCTTGAGGAAATTACTCACGCAAATCAAACCAGAAACCTTCGCAGTAGCTATATACTTACATGTGGCCTAATATTCCAATAGCATAATCGGAATGAGAAAAATATTAACTGATTGAGGTGAATCAAATAAGATTAACATAGATACTGATCCATTACAGTGTGATTATTATATTATTATTTTTATATTATTATTGTTATTATGTGTATCTCATAATATCTATTGATATTTTGAATTAGATTATTTTTTTCTATATTTTCAGCTTAATTTTTAGTAATTTTGTTACATGCTTTTGTCATTTTAATATTATTTGCTATATATTTCTCTATATTTCACTCTATTTTTTTTATTTATTATATTTTCAGTTTTAGGGATTTTAGTACTTCAGCTTAAATTTAGACTATTTAATTTCAGTTGGTTGCCAATGCAAATTAATAAAAAACTTCAAGGAACAATTTAAAAAAAAATCTCACATACATGCACAGTGCAGTACAAGACAGATTTGTTTCTTATCTGATTGAATTTAATTTGGACTGACACAAAACTGTGCATGTGTATTCAGTATTCTCATTATTACATGCACAGAATGTCACCTTTATGGCTTCAAAGATTCAACAATCATTAAGTACTCCAAAACTTTGATTTCACACTTAGATCAGGTGAAGTAATATTGTGACATGTAAAATGGTCTAATGGAGCCATAATACACCCAATCATTTAAGCATTTTACAGAGCATGTGTTGTGACATTTTAATTGTCTTTGAAAAACATCACAAAGGCAACACTACAATTTCATTGTACACGGATGTGCACAGGACCATATGGCTGCATACACATTTCCTCATTTCATACATGTTTCTTTTTGACATCAATAATTCCTCGGCATCCAATAGCGTCTGGACCGCTTCCAAAGCAATTATAAAGTTGCCGTGGAAACAGAGGCCGCCTGCCAAAATGAACCATACTGTCTCCGCTCAGCAAAAGAAGACACCAAGACAAAGAAAGAAGAGATACAATAGAAAGATGAGAAATAGAGTGACAGCATATCTGCGTAGCGCCGTTATGATAATTCCCCAATGTGCATATTGTTGTTTCATGAGACTAGACTTACTCACTCAGAGGAGTTTTTCTTCTTTAGGGTAGCGAGAGGTGTTGTTAGGCGCTAGAGTAATGTATTGTAACCTTATGCTAAGCTAATGAACAGGAAGATGAAGGCCCAGTAATGGATACATTTTTACATTCATCTTTTTGAGGCTCATTATGGGGGTTTGTGACAACCTCGTTAAGACTGGCCGCCAGATTACCCAAATGAATAAAGCGCAGAACCCTCATATGTTCAAATACACACAATAAACACACACAAACACACACTCACTATTGGAGCAGTGTGGAAATGTGTGCTCAGATAACCTCTCATGCTTTTAAAGGAGCCAGATGACTCTGTGTGTTTGTTCAGTTGGTGTCTGGGTTCATCTCAGACAGTGCGTAAATGTTGTTTGATCGTTACATGACACAAATGCGAGGGAATGACTCCAAATGATGCCAACATACAGCGGATACCTTGACAGCTTAATTAATAGTTTATACTTTTATTTATTTATTTATTTATTTATCTATGCACCTGCGAATACAAAATGGAATAAAATATTTAACGGCATGCAAGTGTGCATATGGTTATTGAATATAGTTTAATATGCTCATATCTGAAGATGCTCATGTTCTCATTAGTGATACATGAAGGGATCAATATTTGCATTTCAGTAAACCTTCATTTAGCTTACTTAAATGAGCTTGGATGTTTCATTTACATGTTTAAACTCATATGGGTGAGATCTAATTTCACATATGTAAATGTGTTTTTTTGTGAATGTTAATATAGTTGTAAACACTGCTTCCTGTAAGCTACAAGTGCGTGGCCGCGCAGAAGAAATAATGTGCCGAGCACAGCCGCACAAGCATAAATGAGTTGGGAAAGCCATTTGCGAAAGCTAATGAATTGCAATGCTCGGGTAAACCGCTATAGAGTTGATATTGCTACAGAGTTGATATCACTATAGAGTTAGAACCAGTGAATGCGGTTTACAGGTTTCATAGAAAGAGAATGCTGTGCGCCAAAAGAGTCGCTGTACAGTTACATATGTAACCTTGGATCCCTGAATAGGGAATGTGACTCGATGATTGTCATCGCTATGGGAACACCTCCGGTGTGATGAATGTCTGAAGCCCTTATACCAGTGGTCTTCACTATCTTTTTCATGTGAGCCGCACTGATAGGGCAAAGTCAATCGGAGAGCCACTTTAACCGCGAAGTATCAAAAGTTACATCCATTCGAGAAATAGCAGATGTTTTATTCATCTGTCATATGCAATGCAATGCAATACAAAATGGGATATCTTCTGTTATCATTTCACAGGTCGGCAAATTTGTAACTGAGACAAATTATAAAAAAAAAGGGCAGATTACCTTAATGCTGGAAGTCCCTTTAAGTTAGTGAAGTTTTTTTTTTTACTACCCATCAGGTATCTAACCATGCCAAGTGCACCTCGGCGTTAAGAGCTTGTTAAATTAAAATGTCATGGCCGTAGGACAGAGCAAGTGTAAATATATTGTCTAGTCTATATTTCCATCTTGTAATGCCGCTGTTTTAGGTATTTAAAAAAAAAAAATTATTTGTTATAGAGCAGACACTGTCTGACCGTGTCTACACCGGACGCGGCGACAGTTGTCTTGCTGCGCCCCTCTGCGCTAAAAGTCTGTCTACACTTGACGTGACAAAGCGACAGTTGCAAATTATCTGAACGTAGTGTCAGTACAGTTCATCATAAACAGAACGCTTCATCATTACTGATGGGGGATCGGTGTCCATCGCATGGTCGCTGCGCCGCTATTCCAGTTTAGACCACACTCACTTGGTTATAATGTCCTTTTTTCGATCGCGCCACTCGCATCCGGGGTGACAAGGTGTGAGTCTTTTTTTAATGGTTATGTTGTTATAGCCCTGGCTTGTTTTTTAATGTTTTCTAGGAAATATCTTTAATGTTGACTTGCATGATCATATCATCGTATTATTACTGCCCTGCCATATAAAACGCGTGCTGTATTTCATCAGAAGTTTACACTATGATGAAGGAATTCTATCGCAGGTATGGAATGGCCAGCATTGCCTAGGCTTCTCCGTTCCCTATTCCGGAACCAGGTTTGCATACGTCCGAACGAATCAGCTCATGGGGAATATGAATAATTAACCATAACTAGTTATGATTAATTATGAATATTTTAGTTCCGCTGTAGATATTTAGCTGACCTCTCAGGGTCACTGTCTTGTCAATTCTAAGAACGTTAAATTCCCGGTTAAGGGAAATAACTTTCTTACTATACAACTCTACACAAAGCCTGTAGCATAAATCTGCATGATTAATGACTCCGGTTATGAGCAAACAATGAACACGGCAAGTGTGATACAAGTAAGGTTTTATTAACTACATAAAACACTTAAACTAGTCTAACATACTACATAAACACATAAGCTGGTCTAACATCCTACATAAACACTTAAACTGGTCTCACATACACATACACACACACACACATACAGTTGGTATAAGAAATGGTTAACGCTTAACTCAGTACAGAAAAGAGACATAAGGATCGACATTTATGGACCTTGTGCATATGTCAGAGAGGGTAGAACCGATCTACACCTGGGGATAGGTCAGATTCTCAGTTCAAACACACCTTTGTAAAAAGGTGTAACTGATACTTAATGTATCAATTAATAAGACTAAGTTTGATACTTGCGAGTCTCGGCTGTCTGAAAGAGATTCCTCCTGCAATCTTAAGGCCCAAGATCTTGCTGAAATTAGTTGATAAGAACCAGTTTGAGTCAGAGTTTTTGGTGAATGGAAAGTCGAGGCCGAAAGGCCTTGCACAAGCTTTGGTATCCTGAAGCGTTTTCTCACATCTTCATCTTAACATCTGACCGAACCACCGACTGGGGCAGGTCACATGAAGTGTGGCCTTTAAGGTCAGAGAAGATCCCCGCCTCTCAAGATGGGCTTAACCAACGAGAGAGGCCGGAATCCCAAGTGGGCGTTTTTATGGCACTTTGTTTGAAAGCATGGTAAAATAGAAATGGACTTGAATCGAAATTACTAAAAGTTATCAGGACCCTAATATATATTGCCTATATACCAACATATAATATAAACGCTCGTTTCGATCATCAGAAGGTGAATTCATAGATACTAAACACGGTATATGTAAGGTTAATGAATGAGTGGTTCTATCGTAAGCATGCATAAAACAGTATACAATATAAAAGACAATATACAAGGACAGTAATAACATACACAATGACCTGAAGTATATTTGTGTTCATTTAAAGAAAGGTTTTCCTATTAATTAATGAGAGCACATCCCTTCTATTCTGCCTTTGTCCTGGGACATGCAGGGATTTTCCCTGCTTTACATTCTTTTGGCCAATAAACCCAGTGATATCAGCGTTGGTTGCCATGCAACAAGGGGCCGGTTCGGCTTCCTGGTGTGTTACGCATTCCGGGGGGGAAGGGTTCATGGGTCCTCATATGGTTTATTAACTGAGGGGTGTTACAGAGTATTAGTTAAATCTAGCTAACAAAATATATATTGTGTGTTTGATTGGTCCAGACGCTACATAACCGAGATGTTCCCTCTCATAGGTTCACTTCAATTCTGCGATGATGTCATTGCTATGGGAATGCTATACCATCACGCCTGACGTACCTAAGATAGCTGGAAGACCGAGGAAAGAGTCTGCTCAAGCGGAAGAGACCCGGGAGCCAAGAGCCATTCTCACGTCCAGACAAGTATAACTTGAGGAAAGTGCTAGGAGAGGACTAACCTGCCACAGCACAGACATCTCCCATCAAAGGCCCTTTAAATGGATCCTGAGAAGAAGCCATTGCTCTTGTAGAATGAGCACGCACCTCTAGAGGTGAAGTCACACCATGCGCCTCATAGGCTAGAGGTATAGTCACTATCCGACCCCGCATAGCAGGGGAGAAAGCCTCCAACCACTTGCTGAAAGCGAAACAGAGTCGAAGCAGCCTTAGGATTAACTAGGCCTAGGAAGCAGTAAGACTTAACCAGCCTCTGGGTAAAGTCCATACAAGAGGAGCTGACAGAGCCTGCAGATCCTCAGTCCTCTAAGAGAGGATAGGATTACCAAAAAACTGCTTAAGGTTTCAAAGTTATCTGACAGACTTAAACGGCTCAAATGGATGGCCTGCCAGGCCTTCCAACCAAAAAATAAGTCCCAAAAAGGAATCTGTGCTGGGCGGAAAGGCCTAAGCCGTCTCGTCCCTGCATGAAACGGGAAACCAGCAGATTGTGTCCACTTAAGAGCATACAGCATCTCGTGGAGGGAACCCTAGAATTAAGAATAGTGTCTGTAATCTCTGCCAAGAGATCGGAACACATTTCAACACCGCCCAGGGGTCACACCCATTAGTTCCAAAATCCTGATGGGGATGTCCAAATAATGCCCCATGCCAAAATCAGGCTAAGAGACTGACCTATTCTGAGAACCATGTACGAGTGGGCCAAAACGTCACCACCAACAACAGACGTTCACTCTGACCAACCTTACACTGAACAGAATCGTTTGGGAGCAAACAGGTCGACGGGAAGGCATAAGACTGGTCCTGGGCCATTCTTGGGCTAGAGCGTTCACACCCAGAGGCGACGAAGGAGACAAGGAAACCAGAGCGGGCAATGCGCATGCTCTAAGCAAACAAATCCACTTCCGCTCAGCCAAACCTCTGCCATATGAGACTCACCACCTGAGGGTGCAATCTCCATTCTCCAGCCTCCAAACTCTGTCTCAAGAGTAAGTCCACTCCTGAGTTCAGGTGACCCAGGACATGAACTGCTCTGATCGACAGGAACCTGGTCTGCATCCAAAGAAGAACACATCTCACCAACCTGCACAGGGGGCGAGAGCGTAATCCTCTCTGACAATCCATGTATGAGACCACAGCCGTGTTGCCAGTCCTTGCCCTAATGTGACAACCACTCAATTCGGTAAGAACCGTTTGAGTGCCAGAAACGCTGCTCCAAACAGTTTGTGTGATTGAGCTAATAGCCAATCGTCAAGGTAACTCAAAACTCAGACACCCCGTCACAACAGGGCCAAAGACGCATCCATTCACCTTGCGTTCGAGGCCAGTTCAATGGAAGAATACAGTATCGGTAAGCTTTATTCCAAAAGCAAGCCTGAGGAACTTCCTGTGTCTCTTGACGATCTGGATGCAGAAGTACACATCCTTAGATCGATGGTCACAAACCAATCTCCGGTTCAGATAGAGACAGGATGAACTTCTGTGTCAGCATCTTGAAATTGCTTACTCCAAGCACAAGGTTAGGTGACGCAAATCCAATCAACCCATAGAAGCTGGATGGTGTAACCATACGACAGCCTGATCCTCCCTCATGAGGCCCCGAGACACCTGAGTTGCGGGAAAAACCTCTGAAACAGGAACAGATACTAAAATCAGGCATGCCAGCACCAACCACAGAGTGGGGACTTGGATGTCAACATAGACCCTGCACCAATGGCTTTAGGACTATCCTCTCTCTGTTTCTCCAAACCTAAGGCACGGAGAACAGTCAGAATCAGTCCTCATCTCTAGTGCACAATAATGTATGCTGCAGTCACATAATGCAGCCAGTCATGTGAAGCGAGTGTTGGTAGCAAAAGCGCCGCATCAATCACATGAAGTAGGCTGACCATGGTGAGCATTAATAGCTTGCCATAAAAGATACTCTTACAGGTGAACTCATTCACACATTAGCTCATCTCATTCATTCTCAGTTGGATGATGAGAAAGTACTGATTTTTTTTTTTTTGGGTTTTTTTTTTTTTTTTTGGTTTTTTTTTGTTTCGGGGGTTTTTTTTTTTTTTTTTTTTTTTTTTTTTTGTTGTGGGGGGCTTTTGGGTTTTTAGTTTGCAAATAGTGTGGTAGCCTGAAGTGCCAAAAAACATGTTGCACGACAAATGTGTGTTGCAAAACTCCACAGAGCCAGCTCATAGCACAGAGTCCACTATTTGTTCCAGCTCAAAACAGCAGTGGAGCTGAAAGAATAATAATTATTAGAGTCTGTGCTTAAAAACAGTCACATGAACAAGAGTTGGAAGCCTAAGCGCCAAATCAATGTATGTGCCTTAATTAATGCAGTGCAGGAGTAGAGACAGGAAAAACCCTGCTCACTCTGCAGCCCGAGTCACTATGGCATTAGGTGTAAAACAGTTTGCCATAGGAATTTACTCTAGATATGTGAGCTTGCCCACTGATTTGTTCCAGCTCAAAGCATCACGGAGCTGAAAGAAAAATTAACAGCTGGGCAGACTAATGCTTGGTAGCATGAAGGGCCAAGACCATAATGCATGACAAACATCCACTGCAGGACTTCTAGAGTCTGCGCCTAAAAGCAGTACACGAAATAAGAGCTAGAAGTGTAAGCATCAATTCAAATGCACGTGCCTGCATTAGTGCAGCGCAGAAGTAGAGAGAGAGAGATAGGAAAACCCGTCTGCTCAACTCTACAACCTGAGCCATTATAGCATTAATGTTAAAACAGCTTGCCACTTAAAGCTTCAGCTCAACGCAGCAGCAGAGCTGAAAGAAATATTATATTACTTGGGCAGACCAACGCTCGGTAGCATGAAACGCCAAGACCATGGTGCATGACAAAATATCTGCTGCAGGACACGAGTACTCGAACAAGAGTTGGAAGCGTAAGCGCCAAATCAAATGAACGTGTTTGCATCAGTGCAGCGCAGCAGGTAACGTTAGAGAGAGGGGAAAAACCGCCAGCTCACTGTTATAGCTTGCTATAAGAATACTCTGAAACACATGAGCTCTTCCACTTGTTTCAGCTCGACGCAGTAGCGGAGCTGAGGGAAGTAGTCGGGCAACTAATGCTTGGTAGCTCGAAGAGCCAAGTCATAGTGCACAACAAACATCTGCTGCTGGACTCCTCAGAGTCTGCATCTAAAAACAGTACACGAACAAAGAGTTGGAAGCATAAGCGCCAAATCAAATGAACGTGTCTGCATTAGTACAGCTGGTAACGTTAAAGAGAGAGGGGGAAAACCGCCTACTCACGAGGTGCTCTTCTGATGTACGCACACGGTCCGGTGAAGAGAGCGAGAGAGAAGGGGATTAATTCCGTTCTCTCACTCTCTCTACACTCGGGCTCATCGCCGTCACCCCAAGTGTCGAGCTCGTGCGGCGCCTCAGCAACTGCAGAACTGGAACAGCGGGGATTGAACGAACATCTCTCCTTCCTCAGAAAGAGAGCGAGCCCAGAGCACAACTTACTCTCAAACACAGATATCACGGATACAACAATAGATAAAGCGATCTTCCTACCTGTTTCCTCGTGAGTCTGTGTAACATGCATCCATACATACCGGAAAACTCATTGTGTCCGGCTTAGAGGAGTAAACTGCTCTATATAAATAGATGGCTTAGAACACAAGATTCTCTTTCCGATGGGCAACAGATGATTTGCTTCCTGAAGGAAAGCATATGTGAGCATATGTGACGTATGCTCGGGGCGGTGCTAAGCGCTATTGGCCAATAAATTGACGTGATGGTATAAGGGCTTCAGACATTCATCACACCGGAGGTGTTCCCATAGCGATGACGTCATCGCAGCATTGAACTGAACCTATGAGAGGGAACCGAATATTTTAATGGTTGTGGACGACATAGCTCAAAACGAGAGCCAATGCAAGCACAATGACATTTGAAATAAAGTGTAATCATGTATTAAAGAAGAGGGGCTTGGTTAAGTGCTGGAAATAGCTGATGAGCACAGAACGGTAACAAAACTCAGAGATATTTACAGTCACACAGGTGTATTGTGCAAACTGTACTTCATAGGGATGTTTAGATGGCTATAGAAGAATTAACATTCACGTTTTTTTTTAAGTGTTTAACTTAATCTCAGTTTAAATGCTTCAGTTTGTTTTGATATTATATTATGTTAGGCCTATAGGCTATTATAAACCTAATAAATAATTGACCTTGTTTTTTAATGGAGTCTCTTATGCTCATCAAGGATGTATTTATTTGATCGAAAATACAGAAAAAAACAGTAATATTGTGAAACATTATTACAATTCAAAATAACTGTTTTTCTATTTTAAATAAGTTAAATACACTTTATTCCCGTGAAGCAAAGCTGAATTTTCACCATCATTACTCCAGTCTTCAGTGTCATATGATCCTTCAGACATCATTCTAATAGGCTGATTTATTACGAGTTGAAACAGTTGTGCTGCTTAATAGATATATATATATAGCTATCTATAGATATATAATATATATAATATATATATATTAAGTACCTGTATATATATTACCTGTGATACTTTTTTTCTTTGATTTCATTTGAATAATAAAAAAGTAAAAGACAACACATTTATTCAAATAAATATTTCTGAACAATCTTCACTATCTTTACTAGAAAAGTCTTTACTATCACTTTTGTATCCATTTAAACACCTTCTTGGCTGAATAAAAGTATTAATTTCTTTAAAAAATAAAATAAAAATTACTGACCCAAAACTTTTGAATAGTAGTGTATATTGTAACACAAAATGTCTATTTTGAATAAACACTGTTCTTTAACTTTTTATTTATCAAAGAATCCTAAAAAAGATCCAGGTCCCCCAAAAAAAAAAAAAAAATTAAGCAGCACAGCTGTTTCCAACATTGATAATAATCAGCATAATTAGATGAATTTGTGAGGATCACGTGACACCTGAACTCAGTCCTGTGCGAACATTGCTTATTGCTTCACTAGGAATAATTATATTTAAAGTATCTAACCATAGAAACGTTTATTTAATTCAATAATATGGCAATTTTGTGAATAATATTCAGTATTTTTATCAATAGTGATACAAGCCTTGTGCGCAAATAAACTCTTTAATACACATTTATTGATCCCAAACGTTTGAATGTCAGTGTATTATACTGTAACAAAAAAAAGGTAACCTAAAATTTACATAATTTAGTCACGGGTCAAATTAAACACAAATAGCACATTAAAGTTAAAAGTTGCACACTTTTTTTGTGTGTGTGCTGAACAGGTCTGGTATAAAGAATGTTTTTGCTCAGGTGGCCGAAATGTCCGCCCAATAGAGAAAAGTTTTGCTCAGCAGATAAAAATTAGAGGAACTGGGTTGTAACAGAACAGACTGGTGATTTCTGACTGACTGCTCAGTTAAAATTTGATGCTTTTGTGTTTTTGCTGGTTACCCAGCTAACAAGGAATGTTCTCAGAACTTTGGTTATTTGGTCTTTTGTTCTCAAAACATTAGCACTTATACATTGTGGTATAATGTGTTCATTTAATGTTTGTTTTTTTACTCTTTAACTCTTTTTTTTTACATACTTTTGAATGTTCTCTGAGTATTCTGAAACATTCCCATAATGTCCGCAGAGTTCTAAAATGGAATGCTCCCTTAACGGAAATAAATAAATAAATAAATAAATGGGCAGTTTTAATGTTCAGAGAACATTCAGAAATAATGTCTTTATAACTTAATGGGAACATTAGCGAAACAATCTTAGAACATATTTTTGTTAGTAGAGGTTGGAGTTTCTTATACAATAACATTGTACGCAATTTGTTAACTTTGTGTACCCCAATGTTGTAGCACCGAAGACATTATAATCAGCCAATATCATAGACATCTTCATGCATATTACATTTGCATTAGATCATAATGATTACATCTTATAACTTTAAGTGACGTGACATGTGACATGTGACCAAGTATGGTGACCCATACTCGGAATTAGTGCTCTGCATTTACCCATCCAAAGTGCACACACACACCGTGAACACACACCCGGAGCAGTGGGCAGCCATTTATGCTGCAGCGCCCGGGGAGCAGTTGGGGGTTCGGTGCCTTGCTCAAGGGCCCCTCAGTCGTGGTATTGAAGGTGGGAGAGAGCACTGTACATTCACTCCCCCCACCTACAATCCCTGCCGGTACGAGACTCGAACCCACAACCATTTGGGTTATGAGTCCGACTCTCTAACCATTAGGCCACGACTTCCCCCTTAATTATCCGAAATGTCCTCTGGATGTTGTAGACAACATATCAATTGTTAGAAAACGTGTGTATGATAAAAAATATCACATTATGTGATTACGGGGGAAATAAATAAATTATTATGTTAAATAATTAACATTAAAAATAAGAAAATCGTACACATGTAGAATTTAATTCCATCCATTGATGGTACACAAAAGAAGATATTCTGAAGAATGTTCACCGGGTTCTTTTACATTCAAAGGAAATATAAAGTGACTGGACAAAAAAAGTCATAAAGTTGCTTAAAAACAAACTGTGCACTACATTCCAAGTCTGAGGTCATACAGCGTGTCTACATCGACTGTAACTACAACAGCTTAATGTGCACTGCATGCATCAAAGCGGAAGTTCTGAATCCATATCTACTGTTGTCAGAAGAAGCACAAGCACCTGAAGTACATCAGAAATGTAATGGGGGCATTAGTTTACTAAAGTTGTGGCATTGCTCTGCATCAAGCATAATCATGAAATATAGCAAAAGAGTTAGACTATATGATGGACTATACTTTCATGGTGATTTTTTTTGGTTCAGTCTGTTCTTAAAAATATATTTTAAAGTTCCACAGAAGAAATACAGTCCTATGAGGATGAGTAGATGAATCATGATTATAATTGACAATATATGTTCTTCTAAAGGTGCATTCGGTAGTTCCCTTTCAGTCGGAGGTCACCGTACGACGTCACGTCGGTGACCGCCGAATTGGGATATCGCTTCAATAGACCAATCTAATTAGAGTGTAAACTAAACGAGTCAATGCACATTGGCATGCAATTATTGCATCCAGCTGCCGCTGATCACAGCGTGAGTATAAGTAGGGAAAAAAAAAAAACAAGCCAGGTCCAATACTACCCAGTTTTCCGCTTCAGTAGCCTAGCGACAACATCGTTCTGCTCTATTTGTTATTCCGCAACTACAGCACGCTCTCGGAAGCTTTCTGTGTTGACGGGACGGCGCTTCAGCGGTGGTCGTTCCAGTGTCGAGTGGGTTTGCGCACTGTGCACTTCATCGGACGGTTAGCGAATGAAATAAGGGGTTATGGCCAGCGCGCGGGAGCTCACCCACACCCTGTCGTTCTGCAAGCGGCCATTTCCCCTGTGCGCCTCAGCACGTAAAAGAGCATTTCCCTGAAAGAGCCTTTTTCTCTAAAAGAGCTTACATGGGTGTGTCTTTATAAAGACGACGGATCGTCCTTATAAGGATGACGTTTCACCCGTGCATTTCTGGGTGCGGTCGTTACCTGGCACCGGGTGATGGTCACGATCGCTGCCTCACGTGTCTGGGCATTAAACACGCTGAGGTGGCATTGTTCCCATTGCGGGAAGATGACCATCTCGAGCTGCTCTGCGAAACCAGGCTCCGCTACTCGCAAGGTGCGGAGCCCCGTTGCCTCTGCCGCGATCTAGTGTTCGTCCTGGCGGAAGCCAGGCGAGGACTACTTCGGGCAGTAGCATGGGTGGTCTGAGGGTTACAGTGATGGCAAACCCCGCAGGGAACCAACCCTCTTGGGACCATCACTCCTCTTGCTCCTCCGATCCAGTGGAGCGACACACGGAACGCGCTGGGCACTCTTTAAAGAGCGTACCAGTGGTATCCAGTGGACCTCCCCCCGACCATATGTCGATCTCAGCATCGGAGGGAGAGCTATCCGATGAAGATTCGGCCACGCTGCCACCCTCCAGGACGGTGGCAAAGCCTGAATCAGATCCAGAGATGACAGCTATGCTTTCCCAGGCCACCGAGAAGCTAGGGCTCGAGTAGAAACCTCCACCGCATCCCGTCCCCTCAAGACTGATGTTGGACCTAATTCCCTCTCTCTCCGGGGTGGTCTCGCGCTGGTTCTCAAGCGCCCCCCCCTGGTGCCTTTCTCCCGTAGTGCAGATGAACCTCCTCAGGTCTTGGACGGCAACCTTTTATTGCCATAAACCGGCGGAGAAGGGGCGGGCGATCCTCCCTCACCACCCTCACGGGGGCAGCGCAGGGGTATCGGCAATCATTTCAGAGTTTCTCCCGGCCCCGGCTCCAAGTTCAGCGGTTTTATCCGCTTCACGACAGTGAAGGCGGCCGATGCCCCTGTTCTACGGGCAGAGATCGCAGTCCTACTGGCGAAGGATTCGATAGTAGCTTCCCTCCGCCGGATTATGAGGTCGGGGTTTTCAGCCCTTACTTCATTGTACCCAAGAAAGGTGTTGGGTTATGACCGATCTTGGACCTGCGTGTCTTTAACCGGGCCCTGCAGCGGTTACCGTTTAAGATGTTGACGCAGAAATGCATCTTCGGGTGTATCCGTCCCCAAGATTGGTTTGCAGCTATTGACCTGAAGGACACGTACTTTCATGTGTTGATCCTTCCATGCCACAGACCTTTTCTGCGGTTTGCGTTCGAAGGACGGGCATATCAGTACAAGGTCCTGCCCTTTGGGCTGTCCCTGTCTCCCCGTGTCTTTACGAAGGTCGCGGAGGCAGCTCTTGTTCCCCTCAGAGAGCAGGGTGTTCGTGTTCTCAACTATCTAGACGATTGGCTTATACTACCACAGTCTCAGGATCAGTTGTGCGAACAAAGGGACATGGTGCTCAGTCACCTCAGCCATCTGAGGCTTCGGATCAACTGGGAAAAGAGCAAACTCTCCCAGACGCAGAGGATCTCTTTTCCCGGTACGGAGTTTGGATTCTGTCGACACATACAGCGTGCCTCACGAGGAAACGGGCCACGGTCGGGCTAGCCTTGCTTGATATACGTAAGGCAGGACAGCGGTCCCACTGATACTTTTTCAGAGGCTCCTGGGGCATATGGCACTTACACCGCTCGGCCTGTTACATATGAGACCGCTCCAGCACTGGCTTTATGGCCGAGTCCCGAGGTGGGCGCGGCAACGCGGCACCTTCCGGGTCCAAATTACACCGGCCTGCCGCCAAACCTTCACCCCGTGGTCCAGATCTTGCGTTCCTTCGGGCAGGAGTGCCCCTGGAGCAGATCTCCAGGCATGCTGTGGTCTAAACGGATGTCTCCACCACCGGGTGGGGTGTCACGTACAACGGGCATGCAGTCTCAGGGGTTTGGACAGGCCAGCAGCTGCATTGGCACATCAATTGCTTAGAGTTGTTAGCAGTGTGTCCCCCAGAAAACCTTGCCCTGAGGCGTCTCAAAGGGCGCTTACGAGGCAAGCACGTACTGGTCCGAACGGACAACACAGCGACCGTTGCGTATATCAACCGACAAGGTGGTCTGCACTCTCCCGTCGCTTGTCGCAACTTGCCCGTCACCTCCTCCTTTGGAGTCGGAGGGTTCTGAGGTCACTTCGTGCTGTTCGCATTCCGGGCCTGCTCAACCGTACAGCCGACGAGCTGTCTCGAGCAATGCTCCTGGGAGAATGGTGACTCCATCCCCAGACAGTCCAGCTGATTTGGAGACGTTTTGGGGACGCTCAGGTAGACCTGTTTGCCTCTCCAGAAACATCTCACTGCTAGTTGTTCTTCTCCCTGACCGAGGGAACACTAGGCACAGACGCACTAGCGCACAGCTGGCCGCAGGGCCTACGCAAGTATGCATTTCCCCCAGTGAGCCTTCTCGCACAGACACTGGGCAAGGTCAGAGAGGACGAGGAGCAGATCCTCTTGGTAGCACCATATTGGCCCACTCGGACCTGGTTCCCCGAGCTGGTGCTCCTCGCGACAGCCCCTCCTTGGCCAATTCCTCTGAGGAAGGATCTACTGACTCAGAGACGGGGCACCGTTTGGCACCCGCGTCCAGACCTTTGGAAACTCCATGTCTGGTCCCTGGACGGGACACGGAGGCTCTAGGTGACCTACCCCAGGAGGTAGTGAACACTATCACTTCGGTAAGAACACCGTCTACGAGACACGCTTACGCCTTGAAGTGGAACCTGTTCGTCGAGTGGTGTTCTTCTCGCCGAGAAGACCCCTGGATATGCCCGATCAGTGTCGTGCTTTCCTTTCTGCAGCAAGGGCTGGAGCGAAGGCTGTCTCCCTCCACCCTCAAAGTCCAGGTTGCTGCTATTGCTGCGTACCATGACCCGGTGAATGGGAAGTCCGTAGGTAGCATAACCTCTTCATCAGGTTCCTTAGGGGGTGAGAAGGTTAAATCCTCCCCGGCCCTTCTCTATTCCCTCTTGGGACCTGTCTCTAGTGCTCAAATCACTACAGCAGGGCCCATTCGAGTCTTTGCATTTAGTTGAGCTAAAGTTTATTTCATTGAAAACTCTGCTCCTGCTTGCACTGGCCTCCATCAAGAGGGTAGGGGACCTGCACGCATTTTCGGTCGACGATTCGTGCATAGAGTTTGGGCCGGCTGACTCCCAGGTAATCCTGAGGCCCCGGCCCGGCTACATGCCCAAGGTTCCCACTACACCCTTCAAAGACCAAGTGGTGAACCTGCAAGCGCTGCCCCCGGAGGAGGCAGACCCAGCCCTGGCTTTGCTCTGTCCCGTCCGAGTATTAAGGTGCTACGTAGACCGGACACAAAGCTTCAGGACCTCAGACCAGCTCTTTGTCTGTTACGGAGACCGGCAGAAGGGGAAGGCTGTCTCTAAGCAGAGGATGGCCCACTGGATTGTGGATGCCATCACCCTGGCTTATCAGGCACAGGGTGTGCCCTGCCCATTCAGGCTGCGAGCTCACTCAACTAGAAGTGTTGCATCCTCCTGGGCGCTGGCTCGTGGCGCCTCGCTGACAGATATTTGTAGAGCTGCGGGCTGGGCGACCCCCAACACGTTTGCTAGATTCTATAGCCTCCGTGTGGAGCCGGTATCCTCCTGTGTTCTCACCTCAAACGGGTAGTGGCGCCGAGAGGCCCCGGTTAGTGTCGGGTTGTATTAAACTGCTCCAGAGTGTCCTACAGTAGACCCTGTTGAGATCCTCCGTCACCCTCGGCAGCGGACGCGGCGGAACGTCCGGCGCCGGGCCTTCACGATGAATCCGCGGGAACCGTGGAAGGCTGGGTTCCATATTGAGACCTAAGCGGTATAGCCATAGAGCCCGTGTTTCCCTGGCAGACTTCTGCCTTTCCAAGAGGGTTACAATCACCTCCATTTCTCCATATACACCTAAGGGATGTTCATGTGTGTATTTGCTTCTGAAACCTCCTTTGGGAAGGATGAGACGTTCTTTAGCTAGCGCTAGCTACGCTGGTATTCATGCACTTGTACCAACAATACCACAATTGTGTAGGACCCTTCACTTTTGATGACTTCTGATTCAGCATTATTGTCTCTGAGTTTTATGTAAATTACAAATAAACCGATACGTGAGAAAAGAGGGCTTTTTGAGAGCGGTCCGCACAATAATTAATTCATACCTGTCCACCACAAAAGAAGCAACTTGGGTGTCACTACTAGGATTTTCTCCATCATCAAATATTCCACCTTGTGTTGGCCTTATCAGGGCTGAGACTTCCATGTATGTGTCAGAATACACAGGATAAAAAGAAGGAAAGAAAGAAAGATACTTTGGCTAAGTGCCTTTATTAAAAAAGGCCAAGTATAATAAAACATGCAGGGCTATACACTTGTTGGCACTTGTGCATTTACACTGCACAAATACTGTTTTGAATTACTGTTTTTAAATATAAAAGTGAATACTGAATATGAAATGAGAGAAAAAATAAATGATACTTTAAATATGAAACTACAATTGCCAGAAGGTGCAGAAATTGCCACGTTTAAGTGCGTCGCCGAGTCATTTATTTCAATCATTCTTTCAAAATGGCAGATACAGCTTTATGATTCTCTCCGAAAACAGCCGAGCTCCTGGAGGTAGGTCGTGGGCGGAGTTAAAGAGTGACGAGCACTTGAGCGCCGATTGTCAACAAAACACACACCGTTTCACTTACCGTCTGCAGTTCAGATCTGAACCGGGATCTTTATCGCTGAGGCATTTCCATTTTGTCAGTATCTGAGCAAATCAAGCATGCAAACTTCGGAGCGAGAGGGCCGCTTGTGTTCTAAAACGTTCGTCAACACTGCCCCTGCAAAACTCTGTTGCGGCCCCAGCAAACAAACTGCATCCACATGTAATGCTGGGTTCTTTGGGAAGTTGAACAAGGTTATTTTTCCCTCACGTCCAAAAACACACTTCTTTGGAGACATCCTTCCCGCAGTCCCGTGCAGTGCTGCCGAATTAAGGGCGTTGATGGCTCTTCCGGGAGAAGCGCCCATACAGGGAGTTTCACCCTTCCTGACGTCATGAAGAGCCATGCTAGAAAAAAACTTTCAGAAACTTGTATACTATAATTATTATTTTTTTAACCCAAATGCTGGGTTCAGCCAGTTGGGTCATTTTATTTGGTTATTTGTAATATTTTTTACCCAGGTGCTGGGTCTTTTTTTAACCCAAATCCTGGGTTCAGCTTGTTGGGTCTTTTATTTGGGTTATTTTTACTATTTTTACCCAGTTGCTGTAGTTTTATTGGGTCATTTTAATGCTGTGTTATTTTTTTCTACCCAACCACTGGGTTAGCTTGTCTCCAAAGAAGCAACCCAACTGCTGAGTTACAGTCAGAGCGCAGGCTTTTTGAGTCCTACAGGAGAGAGCGGTTCTCAGCGCCGCCGATTTGGTGCACTTCTTCAGCAAAATAAAGATTAGTATACATTTTATTTCATTTATAAAAACTTTACTGTGCTATAAATGTTATTATTTTATGCAATGCAACATAAGGACAAGGTGTCAGCAGCTGGGTCGGTTGTCGCATGATGGAAACCCTTTTGCCTTCATAACAAATAATTAATTTAATTTAATTTAATTTGATGTTTAAATATGTTCTCTAATCTCAGTGCTGTTTGTTTTTGGGCAGGTTTTGGAGTCAGTCACGGTATCTTTCAGCTACGAGTGAAACGCGAGGCCGCGGTTTGAAGTTCGCAGCTCCCACGCGAACAGCAGCCCTTCACCAACTCAGATTTCGGCGACACACCAGCATGAGAATTAGCACTATTTAGCTAAAGAGCAATTACAGAAAATGGTTGAATACAATTAAATTAAAATGCTTCTTGTAAATGTTACATTGTTATGCCTGAAATGCTTGTTAAACGAGTTTAAATGTATGCAATATTGTAAATTGTATTCACCCAAATAAATTCAGTTGTCTTGTATTTTGTCAATGTGTTCTTGCAACTAAATGTTTTAATAATCATCTGCTGTTGCCTCTAGTAATTATGTGTGTGATTTTTAATTTCCAGTCCATTTTAAGCCAGCAAATATAATACTTTTTAAACAATAGTTAACTCATAACATAATGTGTTGCTTGTCCATATTTGACCCAGCACTGGTTTGCCAAAATATCCCAAATTGGGTTGTTTTTAACCCAGCGTTTTTTAGTATACGAAACCGGAAGAAGTGTAGTTGGCACAGAAATACTCATCCAAATCGTTTTTTTTATTTATTATTTTTTTTTTATTTGTCCATGTTAGGACGATAATCCACTCTTTAACAGTATAAATAACGCAACATGCATAAATACTTACCCCCCCCCCCCCCAGACATGAGGCAATGCCAACCATTTTGATCATATATAATTAAACAGTATATATATATTCATTTCATGTGAGTGTACATTTTTCAAATGACTTCTCATAAACCCACAATTTATTTATTTATTATTATTATTATATTATTATTATTTTTTTTTTATGTGAAAGTGTAAACCTTTTTAAATTAGCACCAAAGTCCTTAATGTTCCCACAACTTAATACACTGGGTTAAAGGTTGCCATTTTCTACATCCTCAGCACCAGCAGAGAAGATTTTTAGCCTACTTTACTGATCATTTTTAGCCAGACAGGTTTAATCATGAGTCCACACTCTCCCTGTTCGGTAGAACACTCTCTGACCTCATAATTATGAAAAGTTATCATGCCCTACAAAGTATAATGCAGGACAGGCAAACATTGCATGCTCCGAACGTGAGTCGTAGTTAAATGCAGCCTATTCCTGTAAGTAACTAAGGTGGTAATAGTCTAAGCATGCTTAAAAAATTGTACTTGAATCTAGATCTAAAAACCAAATGACATTTACCTAATTTGGCATTCCAAGCAATTAAAACTTGCTTGTAAATCTCTCATTATGCTATATTATCACCATGATTCCTTCTCCTTTCAAGGTGTTTCGTTCATTCAGCCCCCCCACAAAGGTTTCGAAATCACCAAAAAAGTACAAATATTTAACATAAATTAGCATTGCAGAAAAAAGAAAATCCTCTTTGGGTCAAAATAAGTGGAACACAATATAAGGGTTAACGTATCAGCTGTTTGTTGTTTGTTTTATTTTCCTCTATAATAAATATTTGTGGTTATAGTTTTATTCTTTGTAATAATTTGCTCAAACTTGTCTTGAGTCAGACACACTTTTGGGCTGTATCTGAAATCACCCACATACCCTCATTCACCCTTCCCTATTACTACTTGTCTCCCTATATTTTAAATCTACTTGAAGGAGTGAATGAAAACGAGTGAGCAAATTCCAACATCAGAAGAGCTTCAGACAAGACGCAGAAATTAATTTGGTGTGATGCTCACAGTGCATGCGTATTCTCTAGTAGCTAGCAGTTGTACACTTCTTTTTTTCAGGTGAATGAGTGTACTCGATAATGTTCATTATGGTGTTGGACACAAGTGCAAATGCCAGTCGCCTCAAATATTGCACTATGGGTATACGGGCAAGTTTCAGATAGAGCCATGACTTGAACCAAGTAGTCCCACAACCAGATCACTCACACAATTATTGGACAGTTTCTCCACTGATTGTGGCCATGGCTGTGTGTTAGCTCAATACTGCACTCATGTGGCCACTGCAGTGTTATCCTCCTTAGATATGTACAGAAATGCCAAACCAACATTGTATCAGTCTGACGCTGAACAAAGTGAAATATGAATTTTGGCCAGCTTTTCAAAAGCTTTGGAGATGTTACAGTATATATTTTTGTTTGGATTAGATTATTTTTTTTATTTTTATAAATACAATTTGAAAGGTCAGAGATTTGAAGGACAAAAGCTAATGCCATATTTTCACACACCTCAAAAAATGAATGAATGAATGAAATTATAGCATGACATAGCATAATATGTATTATACCACTTTAATTATCATCACATACCTAAGAAAAAACAAAAAAAAAGACATGAGCTGACTCAAATTAAAATATTGTAAAATTGTGTGGCACTCACTATTATGTCACTTTATATTAGCATTAAGCCATCCAAAATTTTAAAAGCACAGACTGTGGGCTAAATTCAGAACGGAAAACAAGGTTGTTTCTACGAAGATGTTTTCTGACATGTCTAGGTCAGTGGTTATTGACCAGGGGACCGAAGCTAAAAATAATAAAACTAAAACTACATCAAACTAAAAAAAATAATAATAATAAAATAAAAATAAAGAAATAAATAATCTAAATTATTCTAATTAAAATGCTAAAAAAGTGAGCATCAAAAGGTGCGATTGATGAATTCTTGATGATTCTTTAAATTGTGAGAGTAGAGCAGATTTTACGGTCAAGTACTGTAAATTGTACTGTACAAATTGTGAGTGATTGCACTATATGATTTATGGTTGACTACTGTCAACTACCTTTACCGACTAACTGATTTTGACTCTAATTGACCTTTTCAGAATGACTTACAGTAATTTTGCAGCCTCTGCAATGATAAGGTCTGTTTATCACGTGGCTTACTGTAAAATGATGGTCCAGACATTTTTTTGCCATCTACCTTCATCTCTGGGATGCCCACCTCTTTGATGAAGTCTTGCACACAAATTGATCGGTTCATCAACCTTTCAGTGTATCCTGGCGGAAAAGTGTTCAACTCTAGCAGTTATAAATGATAACAGCAGGGATTTCACCTGAATCTGTATCGTTCCATTGACTACCTTGACCAGCAGGCTACCTGGTTGCGTTGCAATGACTAAAGCTAGAGACCTATTTTATATATATTTTTTTTTGGAGAATAGAGGTTGTAGAAAAAAAGGTGGTGTTTTTGAAGTACTTTTTTTGTTTGTTCCTATCCACCTTATTTTAAGCCCTTTTCACCTTGCAAGGCTTTTGATGTCAGCTGCTCCATTTATTTTAGCTGTTCAAAAACAGTTTGTTACGCTGTTAAATATTGCAGATGGTATTTGTTATCATATTATTTTACTTTATGATTGTAATTATACACATAGTGGTTTCTAGTGTAAATAATAAGCTACAGTTTACTGCACTTTGTTGTTCTTTTGGTTATTTTTATGTATAGTGGTTAATGAATCGGAAGTATGGCGCATTAACAGGAAATAGCTTCCGCGTTGAAAAATAATGTGGATAAACACACGGTTTTGGCGATAAACACACGACCCCAAGTGTTCAATTCCATAATTTGTTCAATTAAATACATATTTTAAAGCCTATCATACATTTACTTTACAGCCATTTGTATAAACATGATATAGGATGACTAGGTCAACATGCAGTGCTGTGGTATATCCATTTAACCCATGAAACATCTCATTATGATTTGCGGAGGTGGCAATAATCTCTAGGCTACATAGTCTGTGCTTCCTGCTAGAGATTTTTTTTTAATCCTACTATGCAGAAAACCATTCCTTATGAATATTAATTATCACGTGCTGACGTTACACTGCATTAATATTCATGAATCAAGCCTTTCCTGGCGCTCACTTACAAACGTCTGCCTTTCGGCCAATCAGATAGTATCACACAGTGACTGAACGTTACGTAATTAATATTCAAGAGAAAAAGGCTTACCATAGTGTTTGATTTTTATTTGTATGAGGAAAAAATCTGGTCAGTCACTTTGAGCAGACTTGCTGCATGACATAAACTGTTGTGTTCCTTCAGGTCGTGTTGCTATATTATACTCATTTAAAGACGAAATTAGATGCATTATATTTCTCTCTTGTTTCCAGGCTATTCATAAAACCATACAGTATATTTAGATTTAAATAGTATCGTATGTTTGCCTGGTTCTGTCTTTTGGACATAGTAGTCATCTAAATTTAGACGACTTCTATGTTATGATATTTTCTCTCAGTGGATAAATGTTTAAATTTTACTCTGCTGAAAATATATATTTTTGATAAGTATCATTGTCACAAAACTTTCTTTTCTAATTATTGAATGCTTATGCAGATGGAATGACTTTATACTAATTAAGCGATTCCATGTAATGTTTGTAGTGTAGAGTGGGGGAAAACTATGAATTACAAAATTATAATAGCCTATTTGAACAATTTTGTTAGCTGATGCTAACTGGCCACCTTGAGGTAATTTTTAAATATAAAGTCCAAATATTTTTATTCAACCAACTAGTTAGAATACATTTGATGGAAAAACAAAGGATATGACGTTCAGAACAGAGTAGCTACAATAATTAAGTCAGTGACCAGGCGGAATTAGCATTTTTAGGCACGTGCTAGGCAGCTTGTCCAGGGGGGCCCAATCACAATGAAGAGATATAATATTTTGTTATACTATGGGCTATCTACAACAATAAACGAACCAAAACCTCAGAAGACATTGAGCAAATAAATTGAACAAACAATAGGGTAAAAAATGACTAACTATTTCCATGTCTTCCACCTTTTTTATGTACGGAAATCGTGCTTTCTTTCTCCTGTTCTCTCTCACAGATGCACACACACGCACTCGCGCACACACGCTGAGACGCGACCAGAAACTTGTTGTCAGCGCCGCCCGTGAATTTATCGATAAAATAGTTTCGCAGCTGAAAAGCTACATGACGTTTTTCAGTAGGGAGGTTCTTGAAGCAGTTTAACTTAAAGATTCGCTATTAGTAGATGCTGCTGCTGAACACTGCTGAGAGACGCACAGACGCAGGTATTCACAGGCGCTTAATCTCTCTCTCTCTCTCTCTCCCTTTAATAACTGCATTAGACTGCATTAATAACTGCATTAGCCTGCATATAAATGGCTTAAGCCTCTGTTATTAGCTCTAAAATAACATTTTGGAATTTGCAACGGAAGGTTTATGAGGTGCGTAAAAAATAGTTCAACACATTTCAGGATGGAAACATGTCAAATATCTTGAAACAAATCATATGAACAATGTCTTGATGTGTGATTGTGACTCAGTCCAGGCCGTTAAAATTATTAGAGAAATAACTCCTGAAGTGGTACGCCGCGCCTATTAATGGAATGGTCTTTCTGAGTTCTCAAACAAATTAAGAGTTACATTCGATTCTGTGTGATGTTCTACAAAACATCAAGCTTTTAAATACTTTTTTCTTACTGCTGAAAATTAGATAATTTACTGTGAAATGTGTTTTCTTTCAGGTACATCACCAGTGTAAGCTTCATGGTGAATACTTATGCATCACTCTTGCCAATGTAGTTCATAGTTACAACAAAACATTTTTCTTGACTTTATCTAGTGAGTATTTGAGGAAAAAAAACACTCTACCCTACATTTCATTTGTACAAAATAATTTGCCATGCTGCAGAACTATTTAAGGTTATGTTCATGTTATGTGCTAAAATGTCATTGACCAATGTGCAAATCTTTTTTGTCTTCATCACAAGGATAAGGCAGCCATGCAGCCTATGAATATGTATATTGTTATGGGGCAAACGAGATGTGAGACGTGCGGATCAATCTGCAAGGCTTTATTAAAGGGTGTGGTCATGAAACAGGCATGGGTCAGACAATGGCAAACAGGTATATTAAGGGCAAGACAGAAGAGTAATCCAAAACGGGCGTGGTCGATCAGCGGCTAACAATATCCAGAGGGCTTGACACGAGGGGTTATCCAATAACACGAGCTAGAGTCCAGGCGAGGTGCAAACACTGTCCGAAACAGCAGGCAAAGGGTTAGTCCATGAGAAACAGGCAATAATCAGGTAACACGGGAAAGCAGGCAAGACAAGACTATGACAAAACAATGGAACTGAAAAAGGTCCGTTTAGAGTAGCTAGCGATCGGTGCTGAATAGCACTAAACAATACTCGGCAGTGAATGGTTGTTTGAGTGAGTGTTATATAGTGAATGTGTGATTGGTTACAGCTGTGTGCAATCAGTGCTGTGTGCAATCAGTGCAATGGATGATGGGATATGTAGTCCGGGATGACATGCAACAGTTTGTGTAGTGCGAGAGTCAATGTAATGGAAGGGTGACCTCTGGTGGTGATTGAATGGAAGTCCATGGACAGGATTCGTGACATATATAGTTCCCAATCCAGGAATACAAGGCTGTCCACCGGAATTAGAATACCATATACAGGTGCATCTCAATAAATGAGAATGTCGTGGAAAAGTTAATTTATTTCATTAATTCAACTCAAATTGTGAAACTCTTTTATTAAATAAATTCAATGCACACAGAGACTGAAGTAGTTTAAGTCTTTGTTTTTTTTTTAATTGTGATGATTTTGGCTCACATTAACAAAAACCCACCAATTTACTATCTCAACTAATTAGAATATGGTGAAAAGCCAATCAGCTAATCAACTCAAAACAACTGCAAAAGTTTCCTGAGCCTTCAAAATGGTCTCTCAGTTTGGTCACTGATACACACTCAAGACTGCGTATATGACAGTGTGACTGACAAATCATTGACACCCTTCACAAGGAGGGTAAGCACAAACATTCATTGCCAAAGAAGCTGGCTGTTCACGGAGTGCTGTATCCAAGCATATTCATAAAAAGTTGAGTGGAAGGAAAAAGTGTAGAAGAAAAATATGCACAACCAACCGAGAGAACAGCAGCCTTATGAGGATTGTCAAGCAAAATAGATTCAAGAATTTAAGTGAACTTCACAAAGAATGGACTGAGACTGGGGTCAAGGCATAAAGAGCCACCACACACAGACATGTCAAAGAATTTGGCTACAGTTGTCATATTCCTATTGTTAAGCCACTCCTGAACCACAGACAACGTCAGAGGTGTCTTACCTGGGCTAAGGAGAAGAAAAACTGGACTGTTGCCCAGTGGTCCAAAGACCTCTTTTCAGATGAAAGCAAGTTTTGTATTTAATTTGGAAAACAAGGTCCTAGAGTCTGGAGGAAGAGTGGAAAAGCTCATAGCCCAAGTTGCTTGAAGTCAGTGTTAAGTTTCCACAGTCTGTGATGATTGGGGTGCAATGTCATCTGCTGGTGATGGTCCATTGTGCTTTTTGAAAACCAAAGTCACTGCACCCGTTACCAAGAAATTTTGGAGCACTTCATGCTTCCTTCTGTTGACCAGTTTTTTGAAGATGCTGATTTAATTTTCCACCAGGATTTGGCACCTGCCCACACTGCCAAAAAGCACCAAAAGTTGGTTAAATTAACATGGTGTTGGTGTGCTTGACTGGCCAAACTCACCAGACCTCAACCCCATAGAGAATCTATGGGGTATTGTCAAGAGGAAAATGAGAAACAAGAGACCAAAAAATGCAGATGAGCTGAAGGCCACTGTCAAAGAAACCTGGGCTTCCATACCAACTCAGTTCCACAAACGGATCACCTCCATGCCACGCCGAATTGGGACAGTAATTAAAGCAAAAGGAGCCCCAACCAAGCATTGAGTACATGTACAGTAAACTAACATACTTTCCAAAATGCCAACAATTCACTAAAAATGTTTTTGTTATTGGTCTGATGAAGTATTCTAATTTGTTGAGAATTAGTGACCTTGGTGGGTTTTTGTTAAATGTGAGCCAAATCATCACAATTAAAAGAACCAAAAACTTAAACTACTTCAGTCTTTGTGCACTGAATTTATTTAATACACGAGTTTAACAATTTGAGTTGAATTACTGAAATAAATGAACTTTTCCAGACATTCTAATTTATTGAGATGCACCGTATATAGATAGTAGATAGATAGATAGATAGATAGATAGATAGATATACTGTACTGTATATATATATATATATAAAAAAAATATATATATATATATATAGAGAGAGAGAGGAGATAGACAGAGAGATAGATAGATATACGGTACGTAATATATTATATATATATATATATATATATATAATATATATCGATATATAGATATATGTTTTTAGATTGTGGAGTTAAAATTAAGGTTAAATTAAGATTAATACATGTGGGGAAATAAATGGGGTTATAATTCAGTACTTCCATGATTTAGATATACATTTCAGACATCTTTGCTTTTCATTAAAACCTATCGCTAATGAATGAACACAATCAATTTCATTTATATGATGCTATGAGACAGATCTTCAAATAAACTATGGGCAATTAAATATGTAAATAATCACAAGCCATAGAATAAATTAAATATAATTAATATTTTTTTAACTGGGATTCTGCTTTGTCTGTCATTAGTTATTAAATTATTCAACTAAATTGTCAAAATGCAATTTTAAATAGAATATTTGATTTAATTTTGTCTACTGTAATGACACTTTAAATACAAATAAATATTAATAAGAATTATATCAAAAGTCATTTATGAATTCTGTAAGTTTAGCCAGGGGGGAATCTTGCCCCAGGTCGGGGGCCAACTTACCCTAGTCAGGATGGCATCTTTGAATAATTATACAATTTGTTCTATAAAAAATGTATTAGCAAAAAATTATATTTATTTCCTATAACAGCACATGCATCATCATCATCATCATATTTTATTATGCACATACTAAACTAGTATCTAAACATGTCACAATTTAAAAGTAAATGCATCTTGCCCTTTGGTGGTTGTGATATGTATCTATAACATTTCATTCATTCATTCACTCATTCATTTTCTCTTAGGTAGATCAACTTCTTATCAAACAGAAAGTTGAGCTTATTGAAGGTATGTATAACAGTTTATTACAGGCAGACCTATTTTGCCCAAATACTAAATATGTAATATGTAATGAATAAGACCTGTATGGTTTATGCAGCTTTGGCAGGCTTTGAGAGCAACAATAAATATGAGATCCGTAACTTCATGGGTCAGAACGTGTTTTACGCAGTGGAGGAGAACGACTGTCTCACCCGTCAGTGCTGCGGCCCGCTGCGATTCTTCACCATCCATGTCCTGGATAACTTCGGACAGGAAATCATCACAGTCAGCCGTCCTCTGAAATGCATGTCCTGCTTCTTCCCATGTTGTCTGCAAGAGGTGATCTGCCTGGATGGCAAAAAAGCTCTGAAAAGTTCTAGTTCTAGTTTTAGTTCTGAGAATTACATCATTTGTTTGCAGACGGCAGTCACTTTGATATAGATCACAGAGAAAATAGAGTATTTATGATTAAAGGAGCAACTTTGTTTATTCCTTATTTTTCCTGTCTCAGCTGGAGATCCAGGCTCCTCCTGGAAACACAGTGGGATATGTTCTACAGCAGTGGCACCCTTTCCTCCCCAAGTTCACCATAGAGAATGAGCACAGAGAGCCGGTTCTCAGGCTCCAGGGGCCGTTCTGTGGCTGGAGCTGCCTGCCAGACGTGGACTTTGAGGTATAACAACTCCAGCACCTTGTGATCAAACGGTCACAGACAACAACAATTGCTAACTCTCACTGAAAATGAATGGCTTTGTTGCTGTATCACACAGCCCTTAATTCCCTTGAAAGCTTTGTTTAGGCTGGTGAGCTGAGACTGATGTTTTACCAAAAACAGAACTAATGATACTTCACTTAAAGAACACACAGCCTCTTTTTATAGCCTATTTTTAGCATTATTTTCAGTTAGGCACATGGTCTTCTCAAATTATTTTTACTGTAATGTGAAAAAATAGCAATGCTTTGCAATGTATTTGTATATCAGTATACTATATGTTGTGTCCTTAATTTATGCAAGTTTTTATGGACGCCTTTTATCTTACAATTCAGACTTTTTTTTCTCACAATTCTGAGCTTTTCCCCCTATAAATCCTAAACTCAGAATTGCAAGATATAAACTCACAGTAAATAAATAAATAAATAAGCAAACAAAAAACCCTACACTCACTTTTTTATTGCAATTCCAAGTTAATATTGCACAGTTTTGCCATTTCTATTTTGCAATTCTGTTTTTCTTTTTTTTCGCCACAGAATTAAAAATAAAAAAGGTAATTGCAGCCTTTTAACTCACAATTCTGTCTTTTTCTCGCAATTTAAAAAGAAAAAATAAATAATTTGGTTTTTATCTTACATTTCTGACTTTTTTTTCTTGCAATTACAAAAAAATTAAAGAAAATAAAAAGACAGAATTGTGAGATATAAAGTTGTAATTACCTTTTTTATTTATATTTTTCTTAATCACAGTCGTTACAACTTATGGGGGAATGTGCTTAATTGTCAGAAACATACTGCAAATATTATGTAAATTAATAATAATGATAATAATAATTATAACAGTTGGTTATACGATTCATCCATAGACAACTGTTATTCTTTGTGTTGTGCTTCTGAAGCATCTTTATGGAGAATATGTCAGTATGTAAATAAGTGATTAATAATTCAGCTGTGTTAAAACAATAGCATTTTTAATAGCATAACAATAGGAGAGCTTCAGATTTGTACTTTTTCTGTCTTTCTATTTATGTCTACTGGCTATTCGGATCTTTCTATAAATGCCCACTAGGGGGAAATGTTGTTCAGCGAATGCAATATTTCAAGTAAATTGATTTGCATTGACTTATTAGTTTCCCACAATTTCAATATTTTTAAATGTTGTTTACTACTTATCATGTCCCCTTGGAGATTCTGACCATGGATGAAGTTAGCATTGGAAAGATCAGCAAACAGTGGACAGGACTTCTCCAGGAGGCATTCACAGATTCAGACAACTTTGGGATCCAGTTCCCCATGGATCTTGATGTGAGAATGAAGGTAGTGATGATCGGAGCCTGCTTTCTCATTGTGAGTATGAGTGTACAGAGAATATGGTTTGATAGTATAGCTTATGAATGACATTTTATTTATTTTCATTTTTTTCAGGACTTCATGTTTTTTGAGACGAATAACTAGTTGCTATGCAGACGGTGTTGTAACTATTGAGTTAGGGTCCTAATCCAAAGGAATGTATGTAAATATGAAGCCAGCAGTGTAGAAGAACGATGATTTTAGAGACTGTGAAGTAGCTTCAGGTTCCCTTTCATGGGAACTTCGAACTGCGTCCTCTAGGGGTCGCTATGGAACGCCTCGTCGTGAACCCGTGTTGAAGCATACATTTGAAAAAAAAACACAACTCGTGGACTGGCTGACACCAGACGTCACTACGGTGCGGACCTATAGATAAATAGGCGCGGGAGCTACACATCATTCTCTCTGTCTTCATTGACTGTTCTGTTTGAAGTGGATTTCCAAGGAAAAGTAAGAGCTATCCTATTAGTATGGCGCGCATAGCAGAGCATTAGGAAGGTGTGTGCATCAGTGCATCGATATGGACACCAGATGACACACACGTTAGGTGTTGTTGTTTGGGCAAAGAGCACGCACGCGATGTCGTCAAGAGGGCAATCTGCGTGCATTGCGAGCGTTTTTCAATGAAAAAGCTCCTTTCTCGTTTGTCTCTCTTTTCAAGTAAAGAGGGGCAGCCATCTGCTCCCGCGGTTCAGGACCCGCCGCTGCTGAGGCACGGAGGAGAATGAGCTCGTGGGGATCTCAGGTGGACCTGGCCTATGAGTTTAGAGAGGGGCTTTCCTTCTCGCGCTCATCGGTGGGGGGCGAGAGACAGCCACTGGAGGATGATGTTCTCTCTTTAACATCATCTGATCCAGGGGCCAGTGCTCTGCTGGGTCCAACCCAGGAAGAGCAGGAAATGGATGAAGAGACGCTGAAGAAGCTGAGGCTGAGCCTTCCCAATCCTCCTGCCTGCGTATGATGAGCTTTTGAAAGTTACGGATTGCGCCACGGTGAGGCTTTACTTGCCGTGAAGCAGGTGAAAAAGTGACGTCGCGAAATATCTCGATGAACGTTATTTTCTGGCCATAACCCTCCAGCTCAGGTGAGCCTTCCTTTCCTTCCTGATCTCCATACTGAGATCGAGAAGGAATGGAAGAGGCCGTTTTCCTCACGCATCCATCGGTTTCAGCATACCAGTTATGCGAATATCGAGGCGATGCGCGAAAACGGCTATGAGAGAATGCCCCCTGTAGAAGAGACGCTAGCTAGCCATCTCTCTATTGGTGAGACATCGTCTCTCAAAACTCCATCCTTGCCATTCGTGCCTCTTCAAACTACATCTCGCTTGAATGGCAAGGCATACGCAGCAGCAGGTCAGGCTGTCGCTTCGCTGCACATGATGGCGGTGCTCCAGGCATACTAGGCTGATCTGCTGAAAGCCCTCTGAACTTTTTGGTACATCCGTTGAGACGGTCGTCGAAAAGTTCAGGGAGGCTTCAAAACCTTCATTCCACGAAGGTACAGGTCTGAGCCCGAACAACATAGGGGTCCTGGCCCGTCTCGGTCTGAGCATCAGAGACGGGCACAGAAGTCTAGTGTCATGGCTCGCGCTCCTCCACTGCCCGCGGGTAGGGGTAGGTAGAATCGCGGGTCAAAGGAAGGTAGGCAAAAGACCTAAGGGATGTGATCCAGAAAAGGCGTCAGCGCTTTCGTCCAGATCAGAGTAATACTTAGGTATCCACTCTTACCCTCAGGGGGTGTATCATCTACCCTTTTCTTCCCCTTCCTATTTCCCCTGTAACCACCATATCATGACAGACGTCTAAGTACGGGGCGAATTCCCAAGCAATATGGTAGAGTTGGTACTAGTCTCGCAGGGTTAGGCTGCACTTCCCACAGCATGGTGGGGGGAATTACCGTCCCATAGCGACCTAGAGGAAGCAGTTTTGAAGTTTCCCATGAAAAGGGAACGGTCTCAGATAACTTATGTAACCATTGTTCCCTGAGTAGGGAACGAGACACTAGCGTCCTCCAGGTTTTCTTGCCATGTTGCGGACGCAAGCTTCAGACGAAGAATGGATGATGTGTTCTCCCGGTGCCTACTATAGTCGCACCGGTAGTGACGTCAAGGCTGTCGCCGGCCAACGAGTTGGTGTTTTTTCAATGTATGCTTCAGACACGAGTCACGATGAGGTTTTCCCCATAGCGACCCCTAGAGGATGAAGTGTCTCGTTCCCTACTCAGGGAACCATGGTTACACAAGTAACACGAGGTGTGGTTCACTATTAATCGCGATTAATCGCATACCAAATAAAAGTTTGTGTTTACATATGTGTACTGTGTATATTATTGTGTATATATAAATACACACTCATACATTATATATTTTGAAAATATTTACACGTATTTACATGTATATATTTACATTCATACATAGTAAGTATATTTAATATTAAACGCAACATTTTCTAAACATGCAAACATAGGATGTGTGTGTATATTTATATAGATATATATAATATAATATAATATATATAAAATTATATAACATATAGATAATAATACTGTAGATATATGCATGAACAACAGGATTGTGCAAAACAGCAACACATGGTCAAGGTCTGAAAGAAAATAGACAGAAACATAGTAGGTGTTTGTGTAGTGATTTTGTGTGAATTTTTAACTAGCTGACATATTGTTAGATTCTTTGTGTGATTTGGGTATGGTTGTGACGATAGTAGATGTAGTATTATCAATGGATATGTCGTGTTTAAGAAGTGTGGTGTATATGTGTGGTTTGTATGTCCGTGTGTTTTAGATAGCATATGTGTGTCTCCAAAAGATGGCAATGTTGATCTTTAAGTACACGCAAAATCTTCAACGTTTTAGGTCCTTAAGTGTTGTTCATATTGTTTATAGGGTTTGCAATTTAAACATATCTACTGTATGTGAATCTTCATGAATGCCTGTTACAGTTGATGTCTGACTAACACAGAATGTATTTTTAGCATATTACTAATTCCAGTGCTATATTATCTAGTGCAAAACAGTTTTATAAACTGCACATGCTTGTCTAATCATTGTGTAGGCAATGTACTGTTATTTGTGTCGCTTTTAGCTATAATTCAACATGTTTTGATTGAATTTGTCTTTAAACCAAAAAAAAAAAAATATGAAAATATGAAGAAACCACAAAATTGTGTCTTGCATAAACCCTTAACTAAACAGGGATATTTGGTGGAAACTGAACTTTTCTCCTCCAGCTACAGTCAACAAGTCGGCAATAATGCTTCCTAATGAGCTGTGAGTTATGAATGCTGATGAAAGAGAACATGGCTTTACGTCATACAAAAGCTGTTTATAGGTTTGAGAAGAATTTATATTTTTTACCATTTAGCAGAGAGTGTTCAGTCAAGCATGCCATCAATCCAGCCCGCGCTTTGATCTGACCTCGGCTTGTGAAGAAATTAACATTTTAAAACGGTATTAGCGTCATGGAAACACATGAGGCACTGAACTCTGATCTGGAATGCAATAAAGAGAATTATTTAGCTGAGGATTCAGTTCTCCTGGGCTCTGATATTCAGTTCTCATCCTGCGTCCTACAGGATAATGCCAAGCGCATCAAAGCAAATACTGCGCATATGCCATTCATTATGTCTTAATGCTTGTTTTTTAATAGAATTATATTGAGTTGCAAACTAGAAAGTCTATAACGACATCCACTATTTCTGGAAACTATTCGAATAAATGAAACATCTATCATCATTTACTCACAATCATAGTTTTCTAAATCTATTATTTATTTTATGGAACACACAAAAAAAAAAAAAGATTGAGCTGTTCTCAATGAAAGTAGAAAAAGCATTATTCATTTATTTTGCATTGAACATTTTGCTCAACAGCTGGCAAGAGCAGCTTAGATATGTTGTTGTAAATATCTCTCGTTTGTGTTCCAGAGTAGAAAGCAACTCATATGAAGACTGAGGGCAAATGATGACAGCACTGCAGGCAGGTAGTTTTACTGTAATCTTCTAGTACAATGTTATCTATGCTGTTTGCATGTACCAAATGCTATTTTATAGTCCATTACACTTCCATGTATATTTAATCACCCATGTCCATGGGACACTGGGAGTTTATATTCACTTGCAAGAACTGCTTTCAGGGAGCAATTTAGACTTGATGAAATAATATCGTCTCTTTTGAAAAAAATTTTGGAGGATCAAATGTAGCAGTCTTGTTATTAAAAGGAAGAATTTTAAAGTCAATCAGATCAACTTGCTTTTATGGTTTCCTCAAAATAACAAGATTGGACAGTGCCAAACCAGTCTACCAAGCAGGATGCTGACGTGAAGCTTTCCTCTCGGATGCTCCTGTGAAATATGGGTGAAGCTTGGTCTGTGTGCACTATATTCAGTTACAAGATTTCTAAAGAAAAAAAAAGGCTTTAAAATTGATTATAATTGCTCAGGTAGCATTACAGGCCAGCGTTGCGATGCTTTACCACAAACCGCTATGAGGAACAAAAAATCGGATGACTGATTGAAGCAACACTGCGCCCTCTAAAGAGCCTGCCTTTTTTCTGTAAACAGTATTTATTTCTGGCTAAAGGAGTTTTCTAAAGAATATACTAAAACCTGTGTCAAGACCAGTATGTAATCATGTGCAATGACCCAGATTTTATGATTTGAACATTTATCTTTACAATTGAATCATCAAAGCTTTAAGAGCCAGTTTGTGCTTTTTTGAAGGAAGACTCGTGCTCTCCTTCTCTGCATGACACCAACATTTTTAGATTTTTGGACAAGGAGTAATGCATTCATACTCCTGCAGCTGTACCAGATTCTCCTGTGATGGGCGAATGGTCTAAATAAAGCGTTAATCATTGAACATGTCAAACCTTAAGAGCGGGGTTGGGTTGAAACAGTTAAATGTTTAGTTAATCTGCGATCGGTGTGAGAAGAACATCTCTGGCTTGTGTCGCCTCTCGTGTGTTATGACAGTGAAAGAAAATAGTCCCTGGAAGTGTCATGTATTCTCATCTAAAACCTAGCGAAAGATTTTCTGTTGGTTCTGGAACAATCCCTAACCACTATATAAACCCCTAAATCAAAGTAAATTGGTTGATAAGAATGTTGTTTAGGCCTCAAAGAAAAGTCTTTCACAGTCTTTAAAATCTGGTTGCGAGGAATATCCTTCCAATACCAAAAAGGATGTTGATCCAGGAACGTGTCTAGCTAAATCTCGGTAACCCACCCAAGACAATATATTTACATAAGAGACCACAAATGTAACTGTCAGGAGTCATTGTACTTAATTACAATTGTGAGAAAAAACATTGTGTACTCAAAACATTTTTAGTACATATTTTGACTCTTGATTTCACATATGAAAAAAATAATTACTTCTTTTAAATATATACTTTAAATATAGTTCCGTCATGACAGCTCTCATAGGGATTGGCATGGTAATGTATATGAAAAATGTTATGGTTGTCTTGCAGAATTAGAGCCCTGCACGGGCCTCAAGTTTAGGCCCTAGCCCAAGATGCTCAGGCCCTAGTCCGGCCCATGTCCGACAGCTTATACCAGTCCGAGCCCGACTTTTTTCCCCTTCTCCCAAAACGGCTTATACTATCTTTCAGCTATTAAAATAGTTCAGTTTTGTATGTAATGGCACATGATTAATTAGTTTTATTATTTTATTAAGTTAATTTCTAAAAAACGTTGGAAAGTTTTGTCGTCAAATATAGTTTGTTTGTTTTTTAATGTAAGACAGGGCCCGCGGCAGGACAGTAGCTGGGCTGCTTTCTCGATAAGATGAATCGACCTTAAAGTCCGTGTTGTTGAACGGAAGTTGCTGCAGACTTTTTCAGTGTAGTGACGTATTTCTATCTGAAATGGAATATTGAATAGAGGGCATCACTTTATTTTTGCGCTCCTATCTGTCTCTCACTCATAGCAACCTAACGGTTAGAGGAGTGTGTTTATATTCTGCCCAAGCCGTCAAACTGACATCATCAGAGAAGGAATGCCATTCCAGAGCAGAAGCAAATGATCAGATTTTGATTAAAGATTACCAAAACAAACAATTTTTAACTTTTAACTTGCATGGATTAATTGTTCACATCAAGACTAGCATTGTGCGCTAGTAAAGTAAATAAAGTCAATTTTGATTTCATGCCGACTTTAAATCTGGTATGTTTTAACTGCATTCTTTCACGTCCGTTCCAAAATGAACTTAACGCAATCGCACGTAGCCGTTGCTTTAAGTGCACTAGAGTCGCTTATGTGTTTGTAAGTGCTGAAATGTCACTTATAGAATGGCTGGTAATTGTAGTACACGCTCGTGTTTATTGAAATGTTAACCTAATGCTGCGTTACAGACAACTCGGATTTAACATAACTATTAATTATATATATTTATAATATATATATATTATACGTAAATATTACCAAGATAGCCTATAATATACTTATATAAAAATTATTCTTATAGTATATATGATCTATATAGAGACGTTATGTCGGGCCAATTATTGGTTCCAGTGCACGTCAGAAGTCCATCGACAGATCCCCCCCCCCCCCCCTTGAATTATTCATTTATAATTTCATAAAAAAGAGTAATAAAGTTTACAATAAAGTACAATCAAAACTTTATATTATACTCACATTGCGCTTGAATAAAGTTAAAGGTGCAATCTGCCGATTGTCCTGCAGGTGACCGCATAAATCTGTCTTCTTACGATGCACTTAGGGCTTTATGATTACTCCAGAGCACTCGTAGATCTACGATGATTTTCAAGTGCTACCTAAGTTATGATGCTTTTGGGAAACAGACAGTAATATTAAGATCAGTCGTACAATCATTTTTGCGAACTTCTTAGGCTTACGAAGCTTTTTGGAAAAGCAGACTGATCATCAGCCTAGTTTGATCAATTTAGCCTTCTCAAAAACCTATGGACTTGACTAAAATAAATCTAGATATACTAAAACAGTTCAAGCATATAACAAATGTTTAAACATTAAACCTGCGCTATAATACTGTAAATGTGTGCTATATCCAAGAGTGGAAGCTAAAGCGCGCTTTGCAGGACATGGACACGCCAGCGCAATCACTTGCAGTGGAAAAAACTTAAAATAGCCTACGCCGCCCATTTGCTCATAAAGGTAAGAGTAATACATCATCATTCTAAACTGTAAAGGGTCTACTTTTATTTCAACCAAAACGTTGTGCTTTTATAAAATAAGGAAAACAAACATGATGTGCTTTCTGCCGTCTCGTCTTGAACAGGAGCGCTTAGAAAAATGAATCGAAACTCAGCGAATACATGCCTCACAGACATGATAAATATATCTATAGAAAGCTTTAAATTACAACTTAACAAAATAAAACAAATTGAATATAACAACTCTCATTATAATCATGATCCGTAAAGATGCACTTCTCTCTAAAGCCAAGTATCTAATGAGGAGATGTCGAGTCAGGATCGTCATCTTCATCTTTGCGACACGGACTCAGAAAACACTAGTTTATTAATAAATAATTCAAATATTATTATATTATATTTTTATCTGACACATTCATGGTAATTACTTTTGCTGGGACTTTGCGGCAAGCGTTAGCCTGTTGCGTGCATTTGAACGCAGAACTCTTCAACTGCGCTGACAGCACGCGTGCTGCTGCGGGACACTAAACAGAGCCGCTCTTGACAGTCGCTGTAGCACGGTCGTGTTGTTTCCACCAGCGCTGCAAGTTTTTTCATCACTAATTGATGGATGTCTAAAATATTAAAATCTGAACTATGATGTGAAAATTGGCCCGAAGCCCGCCTGAGGGGCGTAAAAAAAGTCAGGGCTGTTGGGCCCGAGCTGAAATGCAGGACTCTAGGCAGAATAGATCTGCTACGCTACTGCTGCTGCAGAGCAAGTACTGAGACTTGCTACTGGCAATACATCCACAACATGCTGCGGTGAACATCTAAGAAATACTGCTACTGCACATATAACATATATGAATTAACCCCATAGCATACATGAGTCACCCTGTAGCAAATCTATACAGGTGCAGTGGGGGGGGGGGGGAAAAAGGTGGAGGGTTTCTGAAGTGCGCTGCAACTGTTACAGCAAGCACTAGCCAAGTATTTGAATGTTGTGCAGCAAGCTCATTGGCTGCTGATATAAAAATAACCAATCAGCTGCGCCTTGTGATAATGTAATTTCGTCAGATTGAGTTTGACCTATCAGATTGTGTCATCTAGTGTTTAATGCCAGAACTTTGGATATACTGTTGTACTTTCACTTAAATATTATTTTAGCAAGATATACAGCACTTAGTAAGTTCATAATACAAATACTGTAACTGAAGTATTATTTCTCCATTCATTTTATTCTGAACAGTTCTGATACAAGCTTAATAAAACCCAACATATCTATTGCTTTTATCTTTAAACGAAAACATTTTGACTCTCCTAGCTAATACTTTATACCAGAACACCCCTACACAAGAATGGGACATTCACATTACCACCGCTTCAGATTGGGTACTTTGATTTAATGGCAATGCACTTCAAAAGTTTGATTTCATACTAAAACAGACATTTGTCTTATTAAAATGTCATGTTAATGCTTTAGCATGACAAAGTGTACCAGCCTTTTTTTTTTTCTTTGTGAAGCTGGACTATTGTCACGTTGAGGTGTGCCAGGGAACAGGCAGGAAGACGAGGATGAAGGATATCAGAACACTTTAATGATTAGACGAGAGGGTAGGAGCACACGCACAGAGTAACATTCACAATAACTGACAACACTAGAAAACAAGAGACAGGAACTTATAGGGCAGACAACGAGGGGCAGACAGGTGAGCACAATGAGGAGATTAACTAATAATGAGAACAGGAACAACTAAAAAAGGACACAGAGGGAGAAACCATACAAGACAGTCCACAGGGGTGTGACAACTATAGTACCTTGACTTAATTTAACATGTATACTGTAAAACCTGGTAAGGTCAGAATACTCAACATTTTTGTGGACACCGATTACCTAATAAATTTTAAGTAAACCAACTCAAAATTTTTAAGTAAACAATAGTTATAAATTACAATTAAGTGAACTAAAAGCGTAAATTGGGTTTGGCTTAATGTTTAAAGTGCAGTGTACTTAAATATTGTTTATCATAAGTAATGTTTTCATTACCACTTATTTGATGCGTGGTGTGCTTTATTTAATACAAATACTCAATCAAAAATTACAAGTATGCATAACAAAACACGCACAACTGGGGCTATAAAATTGAGGATTTTATTCAGCCGTTTTATAACTGCATTGAACTTTGCTATTCTGAATGTCGACCAATGAAGATCATCTCTATCCCAAATGCATGCTTGCAGAACTTATTGGTTTGGTTGTGGTTCGTGTCATGATAACAAAATCGCAGAAGAGGCGTTTGTGTCTGTGATGTCACCGGGGGATTCGGTCAGAAATCTTGTTGTAACTTTTGATAACCAGCTGACCTTCAAAGACTACGATGCGAAGACAGCTCGATCATGCAGATTTGCATTGCAAAACATCAGAACGATCAAGCCCTTCCTAACAGAGGATGCTGCACAACTTCTTGTCCAGGCCTTGTCATTTCTAGGCTGGACTACTACAATGCTCTTCTGGCTGGACTCCCATCAAGCACAATCAAACCTCTACAAATGTTTCAGAATGCAGCGGCACGACTGGTCTTCAACGAGCCAAAAGAGCCCATGTTACACCTCTCTTTATCGCCTTGCACTGGCTACCGGTTGCGGCCAGAATCAAGTTCAAGACATTGATGCTTACATATAGAACGACAAAGGCTCAGCACCAGCCTACTGCTCCACTCACTACTAAGAATTACATCACCTCCAGAAGTTGAGATCCGCTAGGGTGGAGGACGCCTCGTTTGTTGGTGACCATCAAGAGAGGCTAAAAATCAACTTCCAGAACATTCTCGTTCCCCGGTCCTGGCTGCGGAACGATTTACCACTATCCGGCATGCTGAATCCATGACAATTTTCAAAGCGACAGCCTGAAAACTCATCTCTTTCCAGCTACTCGACTTAATCATAAAAAAAATATCTCTCTCTTTATGTATTCCCTTTTCTAGCTTGTACTTTTTTGAACAATGCCTGAAACTTGGTATTTCAAGCACTTCCTGTGTTTGTTTGCCTCTTTAAGAAGAATCACTTTATATATCCCCCAATTGTAAGTCGCTTTGGATAAAAGCGTCGGCTAAATGACTAAATATGTAAAAGTAAATGTATGGCAGCGCCCAATTCCTCCTGGAATAAGCACAGAGGGTAAAACTTTAACTTTAACTTCAGAGACTAAAAGTAGACATTTATATTTACTGCCAATAGAGTGGGGGAACTATAACGTCAGAACCCGGAAGAGTAATTCACCGTGGGTTCCTTCTAGATTTTCCTATAAGGTTTTATAATGGGTTTTTAAAATTAAAATAAAGCCTGTGGTAAACATAACTTGACGATACTTTTACGTTTTGTTGTACAACGTAAATTACACACATCCATACCCAAAATACAAATTTTGAAGCAGTTATGTTCATTTTTGAAAACATATGTTTTTAATAAGTAGCTAGATAAGAAGGTCTAGGCTGTGAGTGTGTGCAGTTTACATTGTAGAACAAAACATAGAAGTATCGTCAAGTTATGTTTACCACAGGCTTTATTTTATTCATAAATTGAAAAACCCCATAAAAAAACCCCATAGGAAAATCTCAAAGGAACCTGCGGCCAATTACACTTCCTGGTCATAGTTCCCCCACTCTTTCAGATCTATTAATGCACTTAATACAAACATTTCATGTCCTGAAGAACAGTTCTCCTCACACACGTACACTGGGAGAGCATAAAGAGGCCGTTTCATGTTGACATCATGTAAACATGTTAAACAAGCAGGCCAACTTTATTTTATATACAATGAAGACAGTGATGGAGGTAGTTAGTGCTTGTGAATTTGCACTCACCTGAAGATCAAACATTTAGAATGTCATGCAACATCTGTGAAATCTTGCTGGTGTGTGCCACTTTCTCTGATATGGTGAAACTCAGCACAAACCTAGAAAACCCACAAACACGCACAAGCAAGTGTATAACCAACAATGGATGTAGAAAAGAGAAAGCCAAGTCTGTGTCCTGTTATGTGAGGACACATCACACAACTTGCTCTTCAACTGAATAGAAGTTACCTTAAGTGTTGAGGCTCACTCTTTTGTATTCAGCATCCAGCTCAGCCTGCAATTAAAGAAAGTTTGTAAAAGTTTACTACAAGTTTGAAGATTGCTTTTGTAAATGTAATATATTGCAAAATTCATGTCTGTGTATTAGCTTTAACCTAATTTTGGATTAATACTCTTAGCAGCTAGTTGTTTAAAAACAGACCAAATAAAAATCACATTTACCAGGGCATTTCCCAAAAAAAGCAAGATGATCGATATGGCTAAGATGATCGTTGAAACATTTGCCACCAAATGGTTTCAACAATCGACTTAATGTTAGCTCAGGATGCTTTTGAGAAACGCAGTTCTAAACATTGCAAAACATACGTTAGGACTGCGTTTACTGAAAAAATGCCAGCTAACGTTAACATTAGTGCCCTTCTTTGACGTTAACATTATACTATAAGCAGTGACGCTAAAATAGCATTCAAAATGCGCATTCAAAAGCACTAGGGAAATGCCGTGCTTTACAACGCTGTGTAAAAACAGCATTTCCCAAAAATGAAAACATTCCTTTATCATGATATTCTTACAACACTCAAAAAGCAAATAAGAAATTTTCACAGTTGTTTTGATTTACTTACTAGTTGTTCCATTAAGTTTGCTCCAGTCGCTTGCGATTATCTGCCATGTTGAATGGATTCTTCTGAACGTCGGTTAGAGCAACGACGTGACGTCACTTTACGTCACTCAGTAAACTTAAAAATAATAATTTAAATAGTTAAATAAAAGAGTTTACTCAAAACTGTTGAGCCACACACAAATAAAACTAAATTCCTCGTTCAGAAAATGTAATTGTTATAAGTTTAATTGCAGTGTTTTTAATCTTTATAAGTTAGTAGTACTGTCCGGTTTACAGTTAATCGGGCTACAGTTAATCGGGCCCTTGTGAGCGTGTTCTGGATGACAGACAGCAAGCAAATCCTGAAACATTTGATTACACGTTGTGTCATGTCTATTTGGAAAGACTGATGAAAACTAGCTTGACTATGCAAAAATCCACTGCAGCCCAGTTATAACCTCCTCAGTGAAAGAGAACATTCCATGAAAGTGTCATGTTCAACACTCCGTTATGACTATTTGTAGCTATTTTACATTTTGGCAAACTGGTAGTGAAGTCATTTGAATTTCTATGATCTCATTTGTATGTTTTCGTACAATCTGCTCAACCCCCACTAGTAGTTTGGTTTAGGAGTGGCGTTAGGGTGTTGGAGCTTCATGCTTAATTTTGGTAACACTTTATTTTATAGTGTCATTGTTACACGTTACATGTACTTACTAATACTACTAACTACCTTATGCATAATTAAATACAAGTAAATACAAGACCCTAATCATAACCCTAACATATAGTAAGTATAGTATGTTACTCAGTATTTTAAGGTATAATTAGAAAAAATTGAACATCAACATCCTTTGAAATAATTTTTTGTAAAATAGCTAAATTTTCTCATGAGATTAAGTTTGTCAGAAATTTTATATAACATACTATATATGTACTCTAATCCAATACCTCCTGGAGAAACTTGTCGGATAGATTCTAGAACAACTGTTCTGCCAAAACAACAGTAACCCCTTTCCAAACCCCAATCACTATGTTTAAAATCAGTGGGAAATAGGTTAATAAGAATGTTGTTTTAAAAATCTGGTTTATATGAGCGCGTCTATGACAACAAAGGATAGGATCCAGCAACATGTCTCATTTGACAGAATCACACTGTAAGGCAATATATTAAAGGGGTCATATGATGCGATTTCAATTTTTCCTTTCTCTTTGGAGTATTAGAAGCTCTTGGTGAAGAGATGAAGATCTGTAGAGTTGCAAAGACTAAAGTCTCAAATCCAAAGCGATATTCTTTATAAAAGTTACGAGGTAACACGAGTTAAACAACCCCCCACTGGCTCAGTTAACACGCCCGACCTGGAAGATTTGCATCACGGCTCCCAAATGTTCACGCAAGGAAAGAAGGTGTAACTTTTATTCTCGATGTAATATTGTTGCCGCCGCCATGTCATGGAGACACTGTGTGTTTCGTTGTGAAAACGAAAATTACTTTGTTTGGCCTTCCAAAAGAGGACGATATCTGCTTCGTCATGCCTAGAGCTGATCCGTGCTGGTCGCTGAGGAAATACATCAACTTTCACCGTGGACAAAGCGGAGTCCAGGCCGTCTCAGATCACTCTATCCCGGCCTCGCGCCGCTAAAGCAGGGCTCCCTCATGCTTATATTTAAAGCGAGTTTTTTTGGCAGTGTAGAGTAGCGCTTGTTGTTTGTCATTTCTCAGATCACAAATGCAGACAGAGTTTTATGTTTACACAGCGCGATGCAATGAAATGCAATGCGTAAAAAGACAGTATAAGTCATTATAATCAGTATTTATGTCCCCGCTGGATGCAACAAATGCCTCGTTTGTAATGGGTTTTAATGTTTATGTCTCGTCGCTCCGGTGGACAACAGTATGGAGGGGCGAACACTTTCAGTTCACGCTTTGATGGTATTACGCCAATACAGCACACCTCGCTTTTTCAAACCGGAAAGGCGGGGCATAGAAGAGAAACAATAATGTACAGTATGTGGAAAATAATGTGTTTTTTTAACTTTAAACTGCATAAACACATTTCATTACACCAAATACACAAAATAATGTTCTTTTTAGCAGCATCATATGACCCCTTTAAGAAATCAAGAGCATCGTAGTCCACATTTGGTCTATGATACAATGAATTATAATATTGTCCTTCAAATGAATACAACCTAACACATCTATCACTTCTCTAAGTAAATTAATTCCACAATAGACTAACAGCAGAGTTAATAGGTTATATAGTACCATGGCTTCATCCAGTATGTATATACATGTCAATCAGGCTACTATGGGCTTCACTCTTGTGTGCATGCTCTGAAAGACAGACTGGCATGCAAAATCAAGTTTATTTGGACAGACAGATGAAACTATAGCTTAACTACACAAAAAAACACAGCAGCTCAATTATAACTGCATTTAATCCTCCTCATTGAAAGAGAACATTCCCTGGAAGTGTCAAAGCCAACATACTATCATGGCCATTCATAACTATTTTACATTTTGGCAAATTGGTGGCTAATTCATATGAATTTGTACGATATTTGCTGTGTCATAAGATATGCTGGCTGAGGGTTAGGTTTAGGTAGGTTGACCGCATGTCCTCTTTTTCCTGGATATGCCCTGACCGGGATTTCTAAGTTGCCTAAAATGTCTGAGTTTTGGCTTTGCTGAAACTACTTTTCAGCCATTACCTTCAACAAGTGTGAAAGCAATAGGAAAACAAAGCCAAAACCTGAACATTTCAGACAATTTAGAAGGCATGCCAGGGCATGTCTGGGAAATAGACAGTATATGCCACTCAAGGCAATACATTTAAGTGACCAGGAACATTGTAGTCTGGATTTGAGTGCACTCCATTAATAATAATAATAAATAAATACATACATAAATAAAATACATCATGAAATGTAAAAAATAATTAAAATAAGAATAATAAACAAAATAAAAATAAAAATGTCTGAGTCCAAATCCGAGTCCAAGTACCTTAATTATAATAGTATCATACTTCAAATGAATACAACTTAACATTACTTAACATACATTACTCCATTACTTTTCTCATTAAATTAATTCCACAATAGACTAACAGACCTAAATAGTACCTTGGCTTCACCCAAAATTTATACAATTGGCCTCAACGTTGTGAGCATGGTCTGAAAGACAGACAGGCTTGCAAATCCTTCAGACATTTGATTACGCGTTGTGTCATGTCTATTTAGAACGTCTGATGAAAACTAGCTTGACAATGCAAATAATCTGTGTTTTGGACAGACAGATAAACCTATAGCTTGACTACACAAAAACCCACTGCAGCCCAGTTATAAGCTCCTCAGTGAAAGAGAACATTCCATGAAAGTGTCAAATGTTGGCAATTTGTAAAAATGTCTATGATTTCATAGGAGCTGCTCATTCCCCACTCAAGGTTAGTTTTAGGAGTGGTTAGGGTGTTTGAGCTTCATGCTTTTTTATAAAAATCATACATTTTTGTACAAATCAAATGGTACAAGTTCCTTCAAAATCATATATTTGTAAAAAAAAAAAATTGTATTCTCATGAATTTAGGTTGGTCAGATGAGCTTATATCCATGTACTGTAATCAGTCCTACTGGAGAAACGTGTTGGTTCATAGAACAACTTTTATGCCAAAACAACAGTCCCAACTCCTTCTCAAACCCCTTTGGTTAAAACGAGTGGGAAATAGGTCGAAATAATGTTCAAAATATACCCTGAGTTTTGGCTTTGTATTCATATTGATCTCTCTACAATCTTCATACATTATATTTAGGTGTATTTCCATTGCTTTGACTGTTTTCTGTAGATCCCACCTTCATGCAAGCCATGATTGGTCAATTATGTACAATACCTGCATGCTATTGGTCAAACTACTTTTCAGGCATTACCTTAGGCAAGTATGAATACAGTAGGAAAACAAAGCCCAAACTCTGACATTTTAGGCAATTTAGGCAACTTTCTCATGAGACTGGGTTGGTCGGCGGATGTATATCCATGTAATCTAATCCAAAACCTCCTGGATAAACATATTGTGTTGGTTCTAGAACAACTTTTCTTCCAAAACAACACTTTCTCAAACCCTAACCACTATCGTTAAAATCAGTGGGAAACAGTTTAATTAAAAAGGTCGTCATGTCCCCAATCCTCACTCTATTTAGAAAAATCTGGTTTATAAGAATGCTGTTCCAAAACCAACAAGGATGCTGATCCAGCAACATGTCCCACTTCACAGTAAGCCGCCCAGAGCAATATGCTTAAGTGACTCTAAGTCTACATTAGGTCTGTGATACAGTGAATGATAGTATCATCCTTCAAAAATTAATATAACCTAATACATCCATCGCTTTTCTCATTAAATTAATTCCATGATAGACAACACTAGCCGATACTAAAATACCAGAACACCCCTACACAAAAACAAGAAATTCACATTACCTCAGCTCCAGATATGCTGTGCACTTTACCTTGATTTATAGGGTTCAGCTGAAGCTCACATATCAGAAATAACGGCAGTGTGAGTTTTCTTACTTAAGTGCAATTTGTTTCCAAACACCAGGCTAACTGATGGCTGTGGATAAGGAATGTTTAGAAATTGCATACTTGCAAACAATTTAATTATGTCATAGCTTACATATACAAACTACAAGGAGCCGTAGAAACAACATACTGTATGGAATTTCCTGTATCTGTGTGTGAAGACCACACAGTCAAACAGAGGTCCTACAAACATCTGTGCAAACAAAGCTTGGAGATAGTCTCCAGTGGGATGGGACATTGAGAACTGGCTCTAGATACAGTGCAGCTGAATGAAAACTGCAATGTTTAGTCATCCACTCCAGCTGGGTTATTGTTCAGAGTTAGCGAATGCCATGGCGGGACTCTCATCTTGGGTCTCGTCCACATGTGATGTGCTCCCCTGAGATTTTCTCAGATATACATGGAACTGACCATACAATTCCTGCTTATAATGCACATTCCTCGAAAGGCTTGTCCTATCTTTTTCCTACTGGAAATGGTGATGGTCAGGGTGTATAAATATATCCGAGCATCTTATTTCAGACTGGCCTCTCTAATGATCACTTTTGGTATTACTCTAATGAGAGACTGCTCATGAAGCTCACCCTGTATAATTAAACTTAAAATGAATAAGTCTCCCAGAGGACAGCTAAAGTCGCCCAATGGAGCCCCTCCTTGGACCCACCAAGTTTTCATTCCTTTATATCCATCTCTTTGGTCAAACTTATGGTTCCATTGTGTGACCATGTCTCGTACTATCACTGAAGATTTTCCAAATCCATATGACTTTCGTTATTCATTTACCAAATAAATATTAAATTAGTCCATACTTATGAAGTAGTTAATTAATAAAAGTTGTTTAATGTCATATGACAGCTTTATTTCAGGAAAATTTTAATTATTCAAATTATATTCAAACATTCAGTATGAAGGCTTTCGGTTTGATGTCAATGATATTGAACACCACTGATTTCTGTGTGACCAATCACAATGTGGCAAGTTTGCATATTAAATCAACAGCTAATGTCAATATGTTCAGTGAAAATAACTATATCAAATGTATAAATCAAATTGTTGTCTTTTCCTTTTTATTTTAGGGTTTCTGAAGATGTGCAATGTGAAAACATGAAGTCATATGCTGTACTTTTGTCGTGATTTATGTATTTATTTATTTATTTTTTATTTATAGATATTTTTTAAGCTTGACAGCATTGTGCCACTATACACTTACTAAAGGAAAAAGAGCAGTAGGGCTGTCAAAATGGCTGAAAAACTAAATTAGAATTTTGTACTTAAATATTATCAAAATTTGAATTATATTCGAATTTAAAATGCATAATTTCAGTCAGGGTGAAGAAAAGCTTTTGGCTTCTCTTCGGAGGCCACAAGAGGGCGCATCGCACAAAATATTACTAATCCACGTTTATTCAAAGCATAAGATAAAATTACTATCTGTGAAAAAAAAGTGCATAATCTTTAAAATAATGTTTATAAACCAATTAAAATTAAGTTGCTTAAACAACTATAAACAAAACAGCATAATGTATGTATGCATAGTTTAATACAAAGGGCTGAAAGCCAATCACACGGAGTACATTTTTCATTTAAAAACATGAGATGTAAAAACCTGCCATAAAGTTTCGATATATGATGTTTTTTTTCCTAAGTTAAACTTGCATTAATTTTACATGACTTTCTAAACATGCGGCTCTTTTGTGCGAGATGCGAGTGCAACAGTGATAGATGTCCCTCTAGAAAATGTGCGAAATATGTGTTCTGTGTGAACGGCTTGGTTTCATTTTTGATGTAAACAACAACATCTTCTCCACACTGATGCTATCGTTTTCCGCAATATATTGAATGAACAACATAGCAGCACCGCATCTAGTGGCTTCAACTGTATAGACTAACAAAAACATTATAATGCCAAGGCACATACATCGTCATTGCATCTCGTGCGCCACTGATAAGGCTGGCTGACGCAGACCTAAAATTCGAATGCAATGTTTTGTGGATTTTTATTTTAAATTCGACGTATATTCAAAATTCAAATTTTATTTTGACAGCCCTAAAGAGCAGCATACACAAACTTCACAGTTTTTATTTTGTGTTCCACAGAAAAAAATGAACACTTGTTTAGAACAACATAAAAATAGTAAAATAGTACCAGGATTTTCATTTATGTGTGAAAATGTGTGGGACTATTTTGAAAAAGAGGACTTACTGAGGAATAATATACTTTAATAGATTATACTTAAGTGTGAACTTGAATGGAATATTTTTTGAACACTAACATTTATTATATGGAAGTGTATATAAATGCAAGTTTTTGTGATCAACTAGGTCAAGATTAAGAGTATATGCAAAATTTGATATGTACTCTATTGTCATTGAAATATGGTTAACGTGTGCAACCAAATACTGCATTATACAATCATTTAGGATGAACTAAATATATTAATATATCTATTGAAAACTTGTTAGTGTGTAGAATTACAACTTTGTAAATGCAAATGGTACTTCAAATTAGTTAAGTACTTTAAAATATATTAAATAAATATATCAAATTGCATAAACTAATTATAAAATTATAATCAACTACTTTACATGTGCTTTAGTGTGTTAGTTTACACATCAAAATAAAAGCATGACAAAAGATTATTAAATATAATGATTTAAAATGTACTTTAGGTAAAGGTAAAACTTTTCATTTGACATTAGAAAGTTAAAAATGTGTTTAGAAAGTCATGAAAGTGTACACTAAGTACACTATGTGGCCTTTCATTTAACTGATATACTATTATCTGTAATTGCAGTTTTTATAAAAAGAAAATAGATTTTAAGGATACTACAAGTGCACATTCAATACAATTAAGCACAGATTTTCTTCACAAGAATAGTCTTTTAATACAAATTAAGTTTCCTCCATGTGTGGCCAATCAACCCAGTAGACTCCATATATTCCACCCTATATTCTTTTTTTCTGAAATGTCCATGACCAACACTGCTATCTCCCTGTCTTCAGTGTTGCAAATGGCGCCACTATGGATTTCCTCCTTTCCACCATTTGAATGATGGGTTCTTGAGGATGCTTATAGAGCAAGATGACAAATGTGTTTTCCTGGAGGTCAAGTTCTCTTCGTGATTTTGGCTGGAATGTGGGATTTCCCGTCTTAACTTCACTCAAACCAGTGCACAGATGTGGAAATGAGGTGGTCAGACTAACAGCGGATGGTCTATCAGAGGCATTGGTCTTCTGTTGTTGCCAGTTTGTAATTACCACAAAGTGGCACGATAAAAGGCACACATTTGAAACAAACAAAGTTATTATTGGGAGTAATTATAGCAAGGGATTCTTCAGGTCCATGAGATTATGTTGTCGTGGATGGGTGACTCATCATCATAATCGAGAAACCATTCGCCAGGCCTGCCAGTACCGCAGAAAGACACATATATGTATTTTTGGTTTGCTCCATGCACATGGGGAAAAACTAGGTGGGCTAAAGCTTACTGTGTGATTCAAGACAAAGGGTCCAAAGGTCTGTTAAAATGTTTAGTCCTGATTCATTTATTGGTTGTACTACTGCCTGACTCTGTCAACCACATCAAAATTCACTGTAGTTGACATTTTCGAAGAATGGAAATATAGATGGAGATTCATGACTGCATTCATTGCCTGCAGACTTTGACTTCTCTTTAAACTAATGTATTTGCCTTTCAAGGAAATTACGACAAGAAAACATTCGTGGTCTCTATTTGGGTTTGTTCATCATCAAACATCGGCAGGAATAGAAACCATCATTTTTGTCAGTAATATAAGTGTTATTAAAATAAATAAATAAATATTATAGGGTGATCTCACAAAAAACATGTTAAGGCACATTTTATCCAAAAACAACATCATGGTGCTTTGCATTCAGACTTTTTTTCATGACAATTATGACATATTCCGCAAATATGATTACTGCATGCATCCAGATGTTTTTTTTGTTTTTTTATTATAAATAATACTCTTACATGTATGACAGAATATTAATATACATATAATAATATATATACTATAATATCTATATATATATATATATATATATATATATTATATTATTGTAATGTTGGTCACTGAACGGCAAGTTGTTGATGAATCAAAGTTGCAGTTGAATTTACACAAGATAAAACATTAATCCAATAAGACTGAATAAAGACATGAAACAACTCACCGAAGAGAGGTGTAATACGTTCATACACAAAAAAGACAAGGAAAACATGAGGGGAATATATAATTACATATAGTATATATTAATATACAAGAAGGGTCACATGACATGAACAAACCAATGAGAGACAGGACACATGACTAGGATAACCAATCAGAACATGACACAATGAAAAAAGGAACCAGTAGCAGGAATACAAGAAGGCATAGGAACCACATGACTAGACAGGAACCATGACTAAACTCCAAAATAAAAGACATGAAAGCAATGAACAAGAAACCCAAACAAAACCCCAACCCCACATTACATATCCCCCCTCTAAGGGCAGCTCCAGACGCCCAAATACAATCCAAACCTAACAAGTCCAGGAGGATGGTAGCGTGAAGCAGAACAGGGGGAGGGTGGAGGGCCAAGGCCGTTTTTTTTTTTTTTTTTTTTTGTTGAGGGGAACAGGGACCAGGATCATGACATGGACACATGGAACAATGGGAAAGACCATTAATCATGGAGCAGTGGTGGACCTGGACCCTGGATCAAGGGCAGGTCTAGACTTTGGAGCAGAGTTGGGCCTGGACCGTGAATCACTGGAGGACCTGGGCCGTGGAGCAGTGGCAGACAGTGGAACACTGGAGGTCCTGGGCCATGGAACAGTGGCAGACAGTGGAACAATGGAGGTCCTGGGCCATGGAACAGATCCAGAGGAGCATGGAGCAATGGTGGAGCCGGCAGAGCAGAAATCCATGGCGGAGCAGGCAGAGCAGGAATCCATGGCAGTGCAGGCAGAGCAGGGAGCCATGGCGGAACAGGCAGAGCAGGGAGCCATGGCGGAGCAGAGACATGGATAGACCACTTGACTGAGACAGAACAAGCAGATAGTTCTTGAATGGCCTCCTTGGCCGTGACAGGACAGTCTGTAAGTTTATGAAGACAGTGAGTTCATGAGTGGGTGCCACCGCCTTGGGAGGTTCTGCAGTGGACGCAGCCACCTCGGGAGGTTCTGCGCGGAAGCCACCACCCGTTGGACGGCATGGAGCGGCTCATGAAAGGAGAGGCCTCCGTAGGGCAGACTCCTGAGACAGGAGGGGACTCTGGGACAGGCATCGTTAACAATTATATTATATTAATTATAGTAAATATTATAGATTATTGGCGTCAAAAAAAATGATAATCACATTATTAATCGCACCAATAATTTTTTTTGGTGTGCATCATATTGTGTGCTTTGTATATTTATTATGTATGTATAAATGCACACACATACAGTATATATTTTGAAAATATTTACATGTATTACATAATTTAGTTTAATTTATAAAAAAATATAATCTATAAAATATTTTTTTCTGAATATATAATGTAGTGTGTGTATTTATGTAGCAGTGTGTTATATATAAACAATATACACAGTACACAGACTATATCGTAAACAAAAAACTCTTATTTAAGATGGGAGTAATCGTGATAATCATTGAAAGAACTAATTAAATAAACAAGGATATTCTGATAATATAATAAATGTATCTAATATAGCTATATATATATCCATAAATATTATTATAAATATATATATAACTTAAGATATACGTATTTAATTGTAAGTAATTATGTTGATAATTTTTTTATATTCGTGATACTGGTGGGAATTAGGGAGCTATATGTCACAATGCACGATGTTAAAGAATGTCAAAAAAGTAAATGGCTCTTAAAGTAGGCTTAATTATGATTTCTTTTGCTTTTTTGGGCTGGAAGTTTGGGGTGAAATATGAACTATGGCCTGTAAAAAAAAAAAACGTAAAATTGCGGCCAAAAAAACGGCAGCTGAAATTTTACCGTAATAAATATGGTAGCAACGTTTTAGGTTTTATGGTTTTAAATTAAATTTACAGTTAAATACCATAATATCATTAACTGATATAATGTTAACATACCAACATATTGAAGTACTGAAATATGTTCCTTTGTAATACACTGATAACCACAAAATGCAGGTGGTGATGAGAAAGTCAAACAATAAACCAAAGCCCATCACAAGCAGCTATTAAATAATAACATACATAGAAGGTGCACAGTGTCATTCACACAGACACTACACACCATCACGGTAACACACATGAAACTGATATAATGCAATAAACATTCATTTAACATTAGGTGTAACATACAACCCTAATATACAAAACTGATAAGAAAAAAACTAAGAAACAGTTATCTCAACAAAAAAACATCAAATTTGAAATGTAACGCAGGGGATTCTGGGAATGTCAATTTACGGTTATTCACTGTAAATTATATGATCATTTTCACTTCCAAAAATGCTATACTACTGTAAAATTCATGTTCAATTCATGTAATGTCCAATACAGTAATGTAATGTAATGTTTTTCACCGTATATAGCAGGGGAATTTACTGTTAACCATTTAACAGGTTTTTACTGTAGCATTTTTACAGTCTTTTACCATTAAATTCACAGTCATTGTTTTACAGTGTGTTTTCGTGAGATTCACCCTTTTACTAAAATAGTAAACGAAGCTTTTATTTGACGGATTTTAAAGAACATAATGCCATTTTTTCTGACTTTTCTGAATCATTGGCAGTATTCTGCCTCTATGAATAAACATATCCATTAGCACTTGACTAAAGTTTATTACAATGTAAACAAAATCTCACACTGTACATTTGACTACCCACACAAAACACATGTAATTTACATTCTCACATCTATATTGACTCTCAGTAAATAACCAAGACCAGATGTGCCAGATGAATGCAAAGCCAGCGTGTTTCTCACTGTATAATACAGCAGTGATTTCAGCTGTTTATTTTAGTAGTATTATGTTATTATGGTAGTAGTATGTTAGTTCCATCACCCAAACACATCCCAACAAACCCCTCTGTCTCACAAAGCTGTGAAATGTCAAGGGATGTATTGAGTAAATCTGCTTTATTTATCATTCCTGCCATTATTTATCTCCACACTTGTGCTTTGAAACATCCTCCATCTGCAGTGACAAAAACTGCGACAAGACCTCTGGTGAACCTATATTTTGAGTATTTGTACTACTCATAGCTACACGCATGAGTGAAATTTAATCTTGTAAAAAGAATGAATGGGAATACACTGGCCTCGGTGACATCAATCAGTGGCTATTAAGCGTGTTGGACGTGAACCAGATTACCTCATTATAACTCTGTGTGCAACAACACCATATGTCTGAAAGCTGGAGACCACAATAAAATCCATAAATTGCATGGTCAAGATCCAACTCTGCCATATAGTTTTTGTTTGGCACGAAGGATATTTATTTTCAATGTACTGCAGTGTCATTGTGGTATAGTAAATGGAGCTCAATTTATATGCCTGCAGGGAAAATTATACATTTTTTTTTTAAGTCCAGCAGTAATCAAGCGGTCAGTGGATGTATGTGGGCAGCGTCAACACGCTTGTTTTTCCAAGTCAGGAATTTTTTCTTCTGTTGTTTTAATACTGAGCTAACTATTTCATTATAAGATCATTTAGTATGTTTATTACGTTTATTATGCTATTTCCTTGTGGGGGCTGTTGCCTGGTTCTCACAATGCAGGTGGTTTTTGTAAGTGAAAAAAATAAAATACAGATATAGAGAGAGGGAGGACTAGTCTGTGTCTTTATGAACATTTGTTTGTACTTTATGGACATTTCCAAAGAATTTTTAACCATATAGCCATAACAAAACTATGTTGTACACAATCTACCACATGCCTTCTGTCATCCAATTAATAGTTAACTTTTTTTTTATTATTTAAAGGTTTTTATGAATTAAATGTAAAAATAACTTTTATATGGTCAGTAATGCTTCAAGATGAACACATACTGGACTGAAGCAGCCGGTTTACTTGATTATAGACTTTGTTAAAATTCAGAGTCAAATAATGCGGTTCTGAGGCCAGTTTATTTATTAATCTCTCAATTCATCAGTGGATTGAGTATTATTCTACCCTTCTCCTAAAAAAAAAAAAAAAACTAAGATTTAAATAGCATCTTACTAAGACGCTATACTGCTATAAAGTCTAATTGATTTACATTAAAAGCTATCAGAATTGCATCTTATTTTGGGCATAAAAATACCAGCAACTACACCAAATTTCATATTTTTGTTCAGTTTTGAATAAAACTAAGTTTCTTTCTTTTCTCCTTGAGCATGAGCTCTATATTCTCTCAAATGAGCCATAAAAGCCTGACGTATCACATGACTTTAAACTTTTTTATATTTATTTATTGAGATTCTGTCTAAATATTCAATAAACTGTTCCTTTAAAAATAATTATTATTTAATATGCCAGGCTTTACAGGGTTGAAATGGCTGTACCATAGTACAGCAATAGTATCAGATGGGAATACAATGGTAATAAATGATTAATCTATTCATGTGCCATGGTACATGACAAATAATACTATAGAACTACCATGTCAAAAACTTTTGATTTTAAGGAGAATGCTTAAAAAAATACCAGCCACCTGGTGTAAAACAGTAAAATATCCCAATAAAATGACCCAAACAGCGCCCACGGAACATTTGGGTAAAAAAAAGAACAATAAATAATAATATATATATATATATATCTAGATATAGAAACCAGCATTTGAGGGTGAATGGTATGCAGGAACCATATAAAATATATTAGAAATATATATACTAAGCGAATATAATAGTAGGTCTTAGTCATTAAATGCAGAAAAACAAATATTTTATGTCAGATAAGGACCAAAAACTGAAGACCTATTTATTTTTTTATGTTGTTATCAAACAAGCTAATACAACCTTTAGAAACATAGAAGAAATGTGAATATCATAGAACCATTTCCCTTTAGAGGTACATCTACAAAAGTTGGCTTGTCTTAGCAATTTTATCACAAATAGATATAATAGTATATCATATATATGCTATAGCATATATAATACCTCTGGGCACCGGTCCTAACATACGTTTAATACTGTTGCGTGTATGTAGAAACACACATTTGTTTATATATATATACCATTTTTCCTTATAATCAATTTGCCTTGCCAACATTTTTATACAGAGCCAATGCTCTTTTCTACCAGCACTTTTACATATCAATTAAAGCATTATTAAACGTGTATTAAGCCATTTCTTTTTTCTCATAATGTTTCTCCCATGTTGGCTGCTCCCACAATGTAGGTGATTTCACGTTTTCTGGTCTTTGTGGGGACATGGATGACATGGTAATTGGTTGCTAACATGTATGGAAACCCCCACCCACCACACACACATACATTTGTTGTTTTTGTTTTATGATGATTCCAACCTCCCATTCTACTGCCAGATTGCACTAATTGTAAATTCTACAGATTAACCCTAACTCAGAATTTTGGCATTTGAAAAAAGGGTGTTAAGTTCCCGTATAGAGTTTTTTTTTTTCCTTTGTCAAGATTTTAAAGATGTATCTACCATCTTTGCTTTATATCTGACTTGATTGTTTTAGAAACAAACAGACTACATTAACAGATACATTTTCCTGAGTTCGTTTTCTTCCAAATTTGGTCAAAAAGTGCAATGAATGACCACTGCATGTTTTAATCGACGCATTGACGTTTTATTTAAGGCAGCTAATTTTCACTTTTAGCGTGCAGGTTTTTTTCTCTTACGGTGAAATCAGCGCGTGAGTCTGGGTGTGAATGAGGGCGGTGCAGGGGGCATTATTTGAGCTCGTGTTTTAGGACTGCAGGAGGAGGGGTGCTCAAACACAGCTGTACTTGTTCAATCACACCCACCTTCTCACCCTGTCTGGGGAACATCGAGGGCACCATCACAGTCAGCTCGTTCTTAAGGGACCAATCAACACACTTATTACTACTGAATTTCAATAGAAATGACTTTACTTTGGTAATCTACGAGAGAGCTTTTATTGCTGACCCCGGGGGTTTCTAGGACTCACCGCGCGCTGACCAGCAGAACCACACAAAACTTCGCAAACTTGTTCGTTCACATCGTCTCCGAGGACTTCACCGAAGCGGCGATGGAGCATCCTTGGTGCCTTTACGCGCTTATTTTATCGCTGCTGTCCTGTGTTCATTATTCCCAGAGCATTGAAAGAAATAAGGATATTCCAACAGGTAAGAGTCCGTTACATTGAGACCGCACACTCTGCTGCGTAATTCACACTGAGTGCGACGCGACGCAACTTGTCCAGAACGCTCGCGTTATATAAAATAGCCTAATTGTGATCTGAACACTTGATCATCTTTAATAACCTTTTAAATCATTAACCGTTCAATAATTTAGCTTTCAAATAGTCATAACCTCAAAATATAGAAAAAGGAGAAAATAAAAATATAGAAGAACAAGAACAATCCATGCTATTTCAATTTGAATGAACATGAATAATCTTTAATATTTGAAAAGTAGCCTACTGTAAAATGTTACCTTTCCTTCTGCTGCTAGATCAGTTGGGAGACCAGAGCTACAGTCACATGGTGAAGTTGTCACTAGGGGACATTTTAGGACATTTTTGTTTGTGTGGGAATTCTGAAAACTGTGATTCAATATCATATTTCTGTGAAATATTTGAGGTAACAAGTCATTGACATATATGAAACAAATCATCTGTTGGAACAAGTTTTCACTTTAATTATAATCTGTTTGCTTCGAGAAAAAAAGGTGTTTCTTTTGTGTTTAATAATTATTTTACTGTATAAATTTAACTGGAAACCATAATAGGCTGTTTAATGGTAGGTTACCTCATAGAGTGTGACAATATGCCCCGCTCATGCAATAATGTCCATTATTTATTTAGTAAGTAGCGCAGACTTTAAGGTTTGTCTATGCAGAAAATGACTTTCATAAATAACCCACTCTGGGAAATATTCACTGGAGAAAAAAGTGTGACAACTAGCCCCGATTTCCCCTACAGTACACCTTGCTTCTTGTTGGGACGAGAGGGATGTCAGGTAGACCTTTTTTCACACAGTCTTGCTGTTTGAGAATGTGTGCCTGTGATATATAACACTATGCTGTTCAATCTATAGTGTGTGTATAGTCGTGTAGTGCAATAACTAAAATGTAATAAAATTGCAATGCGCACAGTTAATGCACACCCTAATGAGTTAAGCATTTCTTTGAAGCATACACAAGTTTTTAATTACTTTCTGGATTCTATTAGGTTGTACAGTAATTTGTTTGTGATGGTAAAAACATTTACAGCCTAAAAGCGTATTTAAATAATTAAAACGCCTCTATGGTTTGTGAACAGTTGCTTGTGCCTTTTTAGTTACTGTACAGGAGGAATATAAAGTGCTCTGTTGAGTGTCAACAAGCCTAGTAAGAGGGATAAATATGACTTACACAGATTTAATTCATTTTGGCGTTCATCATTTCAGTGCGACATGACTGTTGGAATCTTTATTCTTGACAGTTCTAGAACTGGATTTACATTGAATATACAAGGCGATAAAACGAACCCATCTATCAACCAGCTCTGGGACAAAGTGATGCATGCTTAAGGGTGTCATTTATAGCTTGAAAAAAATGACAAACATTTTCTAAACAATCCTCTGTGCTCTGGATCATAATTCACAATATAATCAATCAGTGTTCATTTTCATGCATCATTTCCTTGCCATCAAATGTCAGTCAGATTCTATTAGTGCCGTTAGTCACTAAGCATTACATTTAGGTCAAACTGTGACATACCTTTATTGCAAGCTTTACTAATGCATTCCCGTCTGAGAAGTATCTTTCTAGAAAGGTCACTGGGTAAAACTTTCCAAAAGCAAAACCCCAAAGTGCAGCCTTGTGTCACATTTGAGAACTGTGGTTTCACACATATGGAGGGCAAATGTGTGTATTTTGTCAGAATATGTATAGGCTATCTGTGATGCAGTAACGTTTGTAACATCTGGCGTTTAGTATAACACAACTAAAGTACTGTTTTCAAGGAGTTAATCTTCTGTTTCACATTTAAAGTATTTTAAGGTGTTTAAATACAAATCAATGAGCCTTGACACCTTCCAAACGCGTGAGCTCCTTATCCCTTGTCATTGCAAAAAAAAAAAAAGAATCACATGATCTATTTTATAAACATGAAGCTCGCATTGTTCATGGACAGATGCTCAACATGAAATACCATTTGTGACCTATTTTACTTCCATAATCAAAAACAATTTTGAGTCAAACCAGAAAGAGTGGGACTTAATTATATCAATCAGGCTACCCAGGCTCATTGGAAATACCTGACGCTTCCTACATTTCTGCAAAACAAAAAACATACTTGTACATACAAATCGCTGCAGTTTCCAATTGAAATGAACATTAAAGGAAGTACAACTCTGACAACTTTTATTCCTTTTCACACAAATTATGATTTACAAGTTTTAAGCAAAGCCAAATTTTCGCACAATTCCTTGAAAAATATTATGTTATGACCTCAAAACGATTTGAAATTTGATATTTTTGATTGTTATCATCACATATAAAGCTTCATATGTATGGGATTTCTAACACAGAAGCACTCCAGTATGAATCCTGTGAAACTATGGTTCGACAAAACACCTCAAACCGCGTTAAAACATAAATGTTAAAATAGATAAAATAGCACAGTTGCATCAGAAAATGTGTTTTTTTTTTATCTCACTCCTGCATTTGTTAATACTGTAGGAGGTTATGTTATTTTCCATCATGATAGCGCATTAACATTTAGCGACACTCCCTGAACATTTTAATTCTGCATCGCAATACGTACCTGAAGAAACGTAATAAAAACGCAACAATATGCATCGTACCTACATAATAAAAATGTCGTCACAGTCATGCATTGATCATGTTTTAGCACAAGTAACTGGACATTATACTTTGAAACTGTCGCAAAAAATGCAGTAATGCATGTAATATCGTAATACACGTATTTCCAATGAGCCTGGACTGTGATCAGAAATTGGATTGTGAGAAGTCACATGGAGAAAGACAGTTAGAAGGGTGTGGCCAGGGCCAGATTTACCTCTTTTCGTGACATAGGCAAAAAAAAAAATTGGGCCCCACTTCCCTAATATGTTAGGCCTAATATTACCACCCAAGCAAACAAAAATATGTCTTTATCAGTAGAAACGGTTACAGTGTTTTCTATCGCAATAAGCGCTTGCGTTCAATCAATAAAAATCAAATGTAGTTTGAGAACTGAGAAAGACCATTACATTAATAGGCGCGGTGTCGTGGTCACATAATAACCACTTCGGGAGTGCATTATTTCTCTAATAATTTTAATGGCCTGGAGTCACAACCACACATCAAATACATTGTTAAGATGATTTATTTCAAGACATATGTCATGTTTATGTCCTGAAATCTATGTGTTTTTTACGTATTTTACATAAACCTTCCATTGCAAATTCCAAAACGTAATTTTAGAGCTAATAACAGATGCTTGAGCCATTTATATGCAGGCTAATGCAGTTATTAATGCAATCTAAAGAAACTAAGAGAGAGAGAGAGAGGATAGGGACCCGGAGCGAGAGACGACGAACGATGAGCGGAGAGAGAGAGAGAGTTAAGATCTGGTGATACCTGCATCTGTGCGTCTCTCAGCAGCGTTCAGCCGCAGCGTCTACTAATAGCGAATCTTTAAGTTAAACTGCTTCAAGAACCTCGCTTCTGAGAAAAGTCATGTAGCTTTTCAGCTGCGAAACTATTTTATCGATAAATTCACGGTGCAGCGCTGACAAGAATGGTTGGCGTTCTTGTGAGAGAGAACGAGAGAAAGAAAGCGTTATTTCCGTAGCCTAAATAAAAAAGGTGGAAGACATGAAAATACTTTGTAATTTTTTAACCTATTGTTTGTTATTTATTTGCTCAATGTCTTCTGGGTTTTTGGTTCTTTTACTGTTGTAGATATCCCGTAGTATAACAAAAATATTATATATCTGTTTATTGTGTTTGGGCCCCCCCTGGACGAGCGAACACAGGCATGTGCCTAGAATGCCAATGCGTAAATCCGGCCCTGGGTGTGGCTGAAAAATAAGAGGGCTTGATGACATCAGACGAAAGGAAAGTTATTTCAGAAGTGCAGCACGTTTACGGAAATTCAAATTTTGATTTGGTATGTGTGATGAGTGGGGGCGGGGCAGAGAGCCGTGGGAACGGAGCGAGGCCGGTGGAGTAAATGACGATGAGCGACACCTGCGCCGTTCACTGGTCTCGAGTCCCACGGAGGAGCTCCGGAAGCATAAAAGGAGGGGTTTCGGCACCAATATAACACAGTTTGTAGATCGGGAAGAAGGAGGCGGGAACCGGTGAACATTCAAACATAATTTTAATAATAAAATAAACACAAAACGAAAGTAAAACATAGTAAAACAACATAATAAAGTCCAGGCCTGGTCCTCTCACGTCTTGCACTGTCGTCACTCCTCCTTTTATCCTTCCGGAGCTCCTCTGTGGGACTCGAGACCGGTGAGTGGCGCAGGTGTCGTGCATTATCACTTACTCCACTGGCCTCGCTCCGTTCCCACGGTTCTCGGCCCCACCCCACTCGTCACAGTATAACGTCCACAGATGAATCACAAGAAATAACACCATGTATTATGTTGACTTTAAACTCTACCACGTAGCATACACTGTCGGTTAAACCACTGACACATACCGGTCTCAAGAAATCCGGCTGTAAATTTCCAAATTTATGGAGCAGAGCAGATTAAAATCTAAATGGGTCTCTTAATTGACCCTGATTTGAGGTTTGGTGTACCTATGTGCACAGTAATCAAGCTAGAGTCATTAACAGTTGGTATCTAAATGACGCATGCTATCCTAAACACTGGGGAAGATATAGAAAGAAAAATACATGCCTTTATGTAGACAGAAAGGGAGTGAACAGCACAGGAAACCTCTGGCGTTTGCGGCATGACATCACCACAGTCTGTAAACCCATCCGTCAGCCTGAATAACCTAGAAACTGAAGCGTTTAAATGTGAACAATCCGCCTCATGACTCTTGAGGTCGTCTCTACTCAAATGCCTGTGGGAGACCTATCACCTCCTGTGAGTTTTCAATGTCCACCTACATTTAGACATACGTGCGAACCCTTCACACTGAAACATTGGCCTGCGAGTTGAACTGCAGTGTAAGATTTACGACTTCCAAGTCCCAGTAAAAGAGAACATATATGCTTGTCTATAGTGTTGACTGCTGGACCTGGCAGCACTAGCCTGTAATTGGCCTTGTGCAACATGGTGTCAGTCAACCGCACACTTGATTAAAGAAGTCTGGTTTATATAAGCAGTTTATATGGATGCCGGCTGTGTTTGTCAAACCGTTAAATGATTGTCCGAGACAAAAGACAAACAAAAGTACAGTTGTGTAGTCACATCAAAACTTTGTGCCACAATCTTTTGTTCTCTAGTCTGTGGTTTTACTTATTCTCTAATCAAGTTTTGCAGGCTGCTGATCAGATTTGTCAGAAATAACCATTTATGTGCCTGTGACTTTTATTTGATTGATGAGCTCTGAGGGACAATTCAGAAAGTCTGTTTCCATAGACAGAGGATCATTTTAGAGAACATTTTAATGTCCAAAGTATTTTTTGCAAGTATACTTAATGCAATAAAGACAGGCCAGGTTTTTTTTTTTTTTTTAGGTGAAAATACAGAATGTTCTTTGGTGGGGTTTATGATATTCTGGTCAGTAGATCAGACTTGTTTGTTCTTTTAATGTAGGTCTGTGGGATTTTACATCTGTTTTATCCATCAAATCTGAAAATGTATAACATGTACAACTCCTTAATTAGCCATGCAATTTAAGGTATCATTCATGTCCGTACCATGTGGCTGGAACAAGTTACTTGTCAACATTTGAGAAGACCCATAGCGGTGTGTATTCACTTGTAGGGATTTTCAGTTAATTCCTATGAGGTCCGAGTAACACGCTCTCGTGGGGGAATGTGGAATTGATAACTTTCCCAGATTGGAACAGGGAAAGTGTTGAGAGCAATTAAGAGAGTCTCAAAGTTGAGAAAAGCTCAGCTGCATGCAAATGAGGATTTGGACAACAGCGAATCACTGTGAGGTACAGGTAGTGATGCATTTTTCAAATGTAGTTTAAACATTTTCATTGCAACTAGACTGTTGGGTTAACAAAATTGCATTAAATCAAATAATTAAATTTTAAGTGACATGCTCCATTTTACGTGAATGACTATCGTATACTGTATATGAGGCAGAACTGTAAGAGTGTTTCCTCCGGTAGTTTGGCTCTCTTGGTTCTTTTGGTCGGGACCAAAAAGTAAATTGATACGTTTCGTCCTTGTTCACTTATCATTTTTAAGACCAAACCTAAATATATTAAACAGTAGACATAAGGATACAGTCCCAACCGGATTAGACAGCTTTTATGAATTTACCAACCAAATTTGCTGTGTGTTTGGTTAAACATGCTTGTTGTATGCATGTACACAGCTGATACCTCACAAAGGGCTGAGAAAATGTGTAAAGGAGTCAAACCAGCACCAGGAATTACTCCGTTGCACACATGGGGATCTGCTGAAGGCAGACGGCTGTTCCTATGTCTGTACCAAACTGTAACAGGCAACAGCTCTTATGAAGAGAAGAACCATGTCCTTTATAGGCTCACATCTTGTGACATTATACTGTTTTTGGTTGGTATAGATGCCTTTGGTCCAGGTTGTGTTTATATTTCAGTCGATCATGTCCAGGTGGGTCCGCTTGTTTGGTTCGGATGACAGCGTTCACGCATATTCAAATGAACCTCACTAACAGAATAATCGCACCAGAGTTTGTTTTAATCAAACCAAACCTGCCAAATGTAAACACAGTCCAAGAATAACTAACAGTGATAGCTTACCGTCATATTTCATATCCTTATTCAACCCCTATAACTGTGTGCGGTCTCCAAAACATAAGGTTACGAGGGTTTCCAGAATTAAACAGAAGCTGTTCTTCAGTTTGGCTTGTTTAATTGCTCTGGCCAATACAGCATTCCAACTCCAAGTCAACGCTCAACTCAGCTCAGCACAGCAAGTGACCACAGTAATTGCGAGCATTAGACGACGGCAGGCACAATTTTGGTGATGTCAACCAAATGACCCCTTCTTTTTCTCTGTTCTTCAAACTTGTAATTGTTTTTCCAGCCAAGGGAAAATAAATAAGAGTTACTGGTAAGTTAAGTCCTCAACTGAACTATTGTGGCCAAGTCCATGTTAAACCAGATGCTGGTGACGTCATGCAATGTTCCATTCTAGAGGCATTTAGAGCTGCACTGGAGGGTGCAGGCAATCGACACACAACCCCCCTTGCCAGTGTACTACTAGATTCTCGGGTTATAGACACAGGGGCATGTTTAAACAATCAAGGAAATTGCCAAGCCCCAAGAGAGAAAGCTTTTCTATTTTAGTTGCGTTCTACTGAAATAATGTCTGTCTACAATAACCCCACCACCCTTTTCTCCTCAGTTTGTTCTGCACCCAGCCTTCAAATTTGGTTTCTGGTCCCTAAGTGATAACACATTTGCCAGTCACCTGGCTACAGCCACAAAGATTTAGAACGTGTCATGGAATATCTGCATGTCTGTGTTTACATACGAGTATCTCGTTGTCGAGTCACAGCTATCTGTGGTTATATTAAAATTCTTCCGATCTGACATTGGCCTTTGTTTTCTCAGTGTAATGAGGCGTAAGTCTGAGCTCTAGATATGTGTGTGTGTATATATGTTCTGGCAGTTGATTCTGGTGATTTTGGTTGGGATTGTGTCATGTTAAGCGGGCAGAACAGGGTACTCCCTACACCAATTCGGAAGTGCTAGTCGGCTGGAGAAACACATACTTACGGCATGAATGAATGGGCACTGTGGTAGAGTCTGGCTGTTGAGGGATCAGACCGCCTAATGAGGTCAGTTATGTGACTCAGTAGTGTTTTCATTTTTCCCAGAACTGCCTGAAGTGAGATCACCTCTGTTAGTATGTCTTCTTTGCTGCTGTTACTCAGTGTACTTGTTAAAATTGGCTTGGTTTGAAATAGATTTATTTGATGTTACAGCTGATTTTTTTTTCCAGTAGTCATTTACTTTTATAAAAGCCCATTTAAAGTGCAACAATTGTAAAAACAATCCCCTTGCAGAAATCTGGTGAGGGGGTTAAGCATTTATCTTAAGCACACACAAATGCAAGATTGTGATCTCAGTAATGCTCCAGTCCTACATTGTCTTTCTTGGGGGGAGGGGTCTTTTGTTTTGGAATTACAAATCCTCAACGGTTGAACCCACCATTATTGCACCATCTTGAGCACTAATTTTGACATTGTAGTGCAGTAAATAATGGTAATAATTTATAAAATATTAACTTTTAAATTAGATGAAAAAACAGGCAATTTAAAGGCCTGTTCTTCTGCAATAAATGCAAAAATTGCAGTCCTGAGACCTTTTTGAAAGTGAAATTTAGACTTAAAGCACAAAATCAAAATAAGATTTGTTTAATTAACTTTTATTTAGGTATATATAATAGTAGTTTTCCGTAATCATTTGCATGACTGTACTCATCTTAGAATAAAGCCTTAACAGGCACAAGGACTATGAAAAAAAAATATTCTGCCATCTTAGGCCTTTTAATAAATTGCAGGTTTATACACACAAAAAAAATCAGCTCTATTTTGCCACCTAGGCTATTACCACCTGCAAAAGCAACATTTTGTGACATTTTATTCAAGCTTACCAGATGGGAAATTACACCATGCAGACAGTACCTTTTTTATAGGATGCTATTAGCAAGTACAATTCATTCTTAGTTCATTCCCCAGTATGATTTACCCACCTGATGTATGTTGACCCTCCAGAGCCAACCAAAAAAGTGTGAAAGGCCATGTTATTGTAGACTGAGAGTTTTCTTAAACACACTCCGTCTCCAGAGCCCCAAGCATTACTTGGAAGATAAGCTGAGAGGGCCCCAGAGAAAACAAAATGTGTTCTCTAGTTTCCCGGTCATATAGTTGAGAAAGTAGTTTCTTTAAGGGGGAGTCTTTCACTTTTTCTTTGACTCTGACTCTCCTACTGAAACATGAGTGTTCTGTGTAGTAGAAGTTCTGAGTGTATTACGGTGGCCTTCCAGTGCAGTGTGAGAGTTTACATAGACGGCCCTGACTGTGTGCAAGGAACACTTTTAAAGCACCACTCTGAGAAAAGAAACAGCTTGCCTGTCTGAAGCAGCATTCCTCTGGACCTCAGCAGTTCACACTGATCTGTCAAACACTGTCTCCTCAGGTCGGCCCAGACTATGTGGTACATTCAAAATAGCCATCTTTTAAAAGTCCAAACTGCTTTTTTCACAATTTTTTGCTTCAGCTCTAAAAACAGTGTTCGTACATCAAGGCGCGAACAATTAAATTCTTCAGATTGTTGGACACTGACCTCTCTGTCTACACTGAATGTCTGCTTGCATTACTTTAAGCACTATCTGTAGACTCCATTAACACACATTATTGCCCTACAGGGTGCACACTCCCATAATATGGTTCCTCTGGTTTTGTAATTATTTCTGTTTTACATGTAGTCTACATGAATCAAAGAAAATGCAGCTTGATAGAGTGTTTTTTTTCACAGCTGCTTAACACTATTACATGCTGTGCGGTGGCTTGGTTTCTGTCTTTGAGAAGATACTTTAGAACCACTAATCATGTCTTCCTCTCAGTTCATGTGAAGCTGACTTTTACTATATGGCAGAGATTAAAGACTCATCAAGAGATATTAATCATGTTTTACCATTTCAAAAATTGGCTTTTGAGAAAAAAATATGAGAAACAGCACATCTTATTATCTCATAAGTTAGAAATCATATTTGGGGATGTGAAACCCCTGACAATAGAAGTGTGGTCACATTACAAACATGGGCAAAAAAGATCAATTGTCTAGTGCCAATAGTTTAGTAATGTATGAAGCATAGTTCACACAGAGGTCACTTTCAAACCAAGCAGCTTTCAACTGCATACAGTGGCATGACCAATGCAAAATATGCATGGGGACATATTCCACTCTCAAGAAAAATTGCCACCACACAGATTTCCATTCAAATGACTCAATTTCGACTGTGAAAATTTGCCAAATAACAGTAAATGTGACCATACTTCAAGTATTATATTTGAAACTCCCCATTAATGATGCTTTTCTAAGTGATCAAACTTTTACCTGACTAGTAAGTAACCATCCAGAACCACTGAGAAATGCCCTATGTACCAGAACCAAGCATCAACACCCTATTAGCAACTAGAAGACCCTAGCAATCACCTATCAACCCCCAAAAAACCAACCAGAACAACTTTGCAACCACATATCAATGCAACAACTTATCTGCAACAGCAGGAGAAATGCCATAAGACATAAAACAAATCTTCTTGGCAAATCCTGTATTTGAGCTGAGTGGAATGTCTAAGTCAGCTGCTGATCTTCACATCATTGCAGACGGTGCCGTTCGACCATCACAGCAGGAGTTGTGCATCATCACATACTTGTATGTATATTTGTAGCCATAGCAACTGATTCTCTCTTAGTTTGGTAGCCTGGATCCAGCCCTCAATCTCTCATACTCTAGCCAAAGGAAGATAGTGGCTAGAGTAAGGTTTACAGTTTTTTGCTGTTATCTTAAGGGCTCAAGCGAAGGTTAGGTCAATTGTGGGTCAAAGCAGTTGGTGTTTATTTGTTGGCCTTAGGGGAAGACTACAGAGAGAGAATGTAGCATCCAGCCCCCGATTGCCCACACTCATCCATTACGCAAGTGTTTCAAGACATGCTGGGATACAGCCTCCAAATTCGGCAAAATAACAAAATAAATCAGCTTCTTTTTAGTGTGGCTTTTTAGATTTGTATAGCCACAATGGAATAGAGTCAGATGGATATTGTGTTGTGATTGATTATACACTGAAATGGATTAGTGTGAAACTTTATTATAAGTACAAGGAGAAAATATTGAAAGATGCATTCCGGCTGCAGAAACACCAGTCCCGAAGGTGTAATACATTCTAGATTGGCAAAGAATGGTGTATATGTGAACGAAAAAAAACATTGGCGTGTTCTAGAAATAATGACATTTGGATGTTGATTCTGACCAAGAAACATCTTGTTTAAACATGCAACCATTGATTTATCTGTGATTTAGCCTACAGATCCCAGAGGAAAATGGAAAAGGTTGCTCTCTCAAAGCTTTAAAAAATAGATCTTAGTTATGTTTCTTTCAAGTATCAATATTGTCTAAGATAATTCTCCTAAAACCCCATAAGAGAAATAAAACAGATACAAATTAGACACTTTTTGGGATACAGTAAGAATATGGAGCTAAAAAACATTATGTGACTATCATAGCCAAGATTATTTGGTCTCGCAAGAATTTGATAAGAAATGTCTGAGTTCATATTGAGATCTTTTGATAGAAAACTTGGAATTTGACAAATCTGAGAACATCTTTTCTGAAACTCCTAAGGGAGATGCGTTTTGAGTTTACTGGGGTCTTGAGCAAGTCACCATTCGATCACTATTTTTGACCCTGTACCACAAAACCAGTCTTAAGTCGCTGGGGTATATTTGTAGCAATAGCCAAAAATACATTGTATGGGTCAAAATTATAGATTTTTCTTTTATGCCAAAAATAATTAGGATATTAAGTAAAGATCATGTTCCATGAAGATATTTTGGAAATGTCCTACTATAAATATATTAAAACTGAATTTTTGATTAGTAATATGCATTGCTAAGAACTTCATTTGGACAAATTTAGAGGCGATTTTCTCAATATTTAGATTTTTTTGCACCCTCATATTCCAGATGTTCAAATAATTGTATCTCGGCCAAATATTGTCCTATCCTAACAAACCATACAGCAATGGAAAGCTTATACATTCAGCTTTCAGAAGATGTATAAATCTAAATTTCGAAAAATTGACCCTTATGACTGGTTTTGTGATCCAGGGTCACATTTAATCTCGCTGTTAGAGAAACAACTGAGATGAAGAGATTTTTTCTTGCTCATGGGATTTTACAATGATTAAAGACCCTTCAGATTTTCTTTAACATGAACTGTGACGTAACCACTGAACAAGAACTAGAGGAAGCCTTGCAGATATCACATTTCAGAGTAGCGGTCCAGCAACTTCATTGTATGGATTTCCTCAGCTGTTATTTTAAACCCAACCTGCTCACAGAAAGGGGCTTTCTCAGACAACAAGGCTTAATGAAACCTGGGCGTTTATAGAATGCCGTGTGCACATGGCGTGACCGGCATGACTCTCTAGCGGCCTTCCGTTGGATATAACATTACCATCCAGATGTTTTACAGCATGTTATAGAACAGCATATAGCTTACATGAGAGGAACCAGGCCTTTCTGTCTGGAACGTAGACAGAAATCAGATGGATCACAATGAAACACAATAGTTCCAAAGTCTCCAAGGTTTTCAGGCTTTTCTTAAGAAGTCCTCACCCATTGTAATGTGTTCATCAGAATTATGATTCATATTCTAGCCCTTTTCTTATACCTTGTCTCATACTGTATATATGCTTCCATGGAAGAGTTGTTTCTAAATTTTGTGTGCTGACTGTGAAGGTAATTCATCAGTCAGAAGGAGCTGGACCCCTGGTCAGCGCTGATAGCCTTGTGGGCAACATGCCGATCAGAGCCGGCGCCAGCGCAGCACTGATGATGGGGCGGCTGAGGTGATGAAAGGGGGCGATGACATAGCACAAAGTAAAAGTAAAAAAAAAAAAAAAACATATGTGGCCCATTCTCGTATTTGTCGGACCATAAACAAACCTGCCCACTACTACTACAACTATTAGAATGCAGGGTTCATTTTGGACGCGAGACAGGTCAGTGGAAGTTTTTTTTTTTAAGTGCAAGGTCTAGAGACGTGTTTTAGAAGCTGAATTTCTTTGTACTTGAGCGCCGTGTTTTAGAATGATGCATTATGTATTATGATGAATTATGCGTGAGAAGCTGCTATAAAGACTTGAGACGAGAGCGCAGCATTCGAGACGTTGGGTAGCGCATTTACATTGAAATACAATGGAAAAGTACAGCAGTGGAATGAAAAAATGTGTTCTGAGTGAATGACCCTACTAAAAGCTACTTAGCAAATACAGATGGCAGAATATTGAATAAAACAAAATCGCACAGCCACCAAATTCGAAAATCTGACATCCAGGAAATAAATATGTCTTAGGCAGCAGTTTTACCTCAAATACAGACAAGTGATACCACCACAACCACCAGAAATACTTAATTGTGTCTGCTTTACAATGAAACACAAGCTCATTGCGACTGATTCTCTGACATAATACATTCATTGCGACCCATTTAACAGATGCATCATTTTCAGTTAGAACAACTTGAACAGCAACAAACAATTACAATACAGTGAAATATTTAACTAACTATGATCATCTAGCTTTAAACATGAAAAAAATATTTAATCATAGCTTACTCAGTAGTGCTGCTTTCTTAGTTGCACCACTTGCGCGGGAATTTGTGTCAGAGATGTAACAATTAAAATGTGACTTTAGGAAATGAAATGTCCTAAATTGTTGCTATAGAAGCAACATATTAATGCTAGAAAGCCTATGCATTTGACAACTATTTTTTTTTTTAAATAAACCATATTTCAATAATAATTCAAATCTATTTTCACCCCCCCCCTGGTAACGATGTATAGAACCTTTGTGCTTTGGGCGTCCCGAGTTCGAGTCCCGGCTCGTGGACCTTTCTCGATCCTGTCCCCCTATCTCTCTTCCACTTCGCTTACTGTCTAGCTACTGTCCTATCAAAATAAAGGCATAAAATGCCACAAATAGATCTTTAAAAAAGTATATGGAGGCTGCCATATCTTTTAAGTCATTTTTGAGTTTTTTTTAAGCCGATCATTTGCGTTATAATGCCATGTGATTGATCATAGTGCAAACGCATGTCTATTTAATGCTGATAAGACCTTAGAGCCACATGATTCAAGCCAAAGGCAACAGGAACTATGGAAAAAAATCCCTAAAATTGTTTGGTAAGGTGAAGAAAAAACCTTGGGACAGAATGTTGCACAGTCATTCAAGTGTTGATGTTCCAACTTCAATAAATGGGCTGGTTTAAATCTCTAACCCTGACATTTTCACATGGGCTCCAAAATACAGTATTTTCAGTAAGCTATTTTCTTTAAGCATGACAATCTTTGGATTTTTTAAGCTAGTGTAAACACGAAGTTGCGGTCGAGTTTACTTCAGTATTCTGATGTATTTCCAAGTGAAACAGAATACTGACTGAGAAGAAATAGAGGGCAGGGCTTGATTTTTGCACACCTCCTCACTATCTCTTGCTCACACGGACTGACAGTTGGACAGAAGGGTAAGGATGTTAACAAACAATACAGCTTTTTTTGTATTGCTTGTTAACATGATATATCCATGCTTGGCTCAGCACATACTAGCACTCTATTCTGAAATGGTTCAGTTGAGCCATTTAATGAGGGGAGAAATCCTGTTGCCCCTGGCATAACTCCCCGTTTTATTGCTGAATGTGTAATAATGTGTTCCATTCCAAAATGAATGATGCAAAGACTCTGACCTTCCCATTCAACCCAATTCCCACCAGAGATATTTAGAAACTTTCCCACGTTGTTCCTACTGTAGAGAAAACATTTCAAGTTTCCGTGTTTACTTTTTGAGTGGTAAAATAGTTTCTTCTAACCCAGTTTAGTGTGCAAAGCTCACCTGAACCGTAAATATCATGTGACTAATCACCCTGATGCCTCTGTAAATGTCTTTTAAATGTAGATCAAAGCATTTTTCTGAAGGCCATCACATGCAAAAACAATTCAGGATTTATTCTACATGCTTGCCATTTGTTTGCAATCTTACAGTTGTATAACATACACTGTGTTAGAGTGTTACAGATGACGAACATGCATCCTGTTTTTTTTTTTTACCTCAAGTTTGCTTAAGATTTCTCTGGGGCTGTTTTCCGAACCCTAGAGATGACGGACGATTGAAGTTACCCAGCCCTTCACACCCCAGTCTGGAATGTATTTTCACACACTGCTCTACTAGAGGGTCTGTACCTGCTCACTGGCACATCCAGCGGAAATGTAGCGGGCGCTTGCGAAACTAAGACACTCTTCTGATCACTAACCATCAGCACCACTTTTACCGCCATCATATGTAACACTACTACTCATTATAGAACATGTCCTGCCAAAACCATTTCAAATCATGGTGATTTTAACTTTACTGTGCATTTATTCTCACAAGAGGAAGGGATGAACTTTGGGAATCAGTTTTGTGAGTGTTGACATAGGTTTGAGGTTTGGTTTGGAGTAACAAGATACCCTCTACTTCATACTGTAGGCCAAAAGGAACATATATATTTTGGTAAAGAGGCTCTTTAGGGAATGGCAGAGTTTTGGACAACTTTTAACTTAAAAAAATCCTAGATATCTTAAGGTTTTTGAGGAATACAGTCTAGGAATAGTAGTGTTTCTACACTTCCACCCTCCACACTTAGAAAAAGGTCATGCTATTTTACTTTGCTAGACGTTCCATCTTTTTTTTCTAACATACACTTTTTATTTCTCAATTTTCTTGTCGCCAGAAAAACTGCTTGTGCTTACTGTTGCAACACAGGAGACTGATGGCTTCCACCGCTTCATGCAGTCAGCAAACTACTTCAAATTCAATGTGAAGGTAAGGTCACACACAGTGTTGGGGAAAGTTACTTTTAAAAGTAATGCATTACAATATTGCGTTACTCCCTAAAAAAGTAAATAATTACATTATACTTAGTTACTTTTTATGGAAAGTAATGTGTTACATTACTTTTGCGTTAATTTTTAAATATGAGCAGGGCTTGATTGTTTTTAATATAAGAAGTTCTATTTATAGCAAATGTAAAAGCCCTATCACACCAAAAAGTGTAATGAATAAACCTCAGCCTGAAATTCACGTCTGTACAGAAGAAAGCACTAGAAGAAACCCTCTTCAGCAATAAAAAAAACAATGAGCACAAATGTTAGTTTATCTAAAGTCATTTTTGCTTATTAATATGGTTGAAACGGGACATCAAGGTCAGCAGCAAAGACACTGGTTAATAAAATGGGATTCGAACATTTGTGTTATTTTACATATTTCATTATTGCAGGTTTGTGTCATATTCTAAATTTGCATTTCGCTATTTTAATTCATTTTGAGGAATACTAAATCTGTTTTTTGTGAGTGGGATGAATTAATGCACATTCACATTTAGTAGAACTACAGTAACATCATGTTCACACGCGTAAAAAGTAACTCATATATTTTCTTGTAAATTAAAAAAGTATTGCGTTTCTTTACTAGTTACTTGAAAAAAGTAATCTGATTACGTAACTCACGTTACTTGTAATGCATTACCCCCAACACTGGTCACACACTCTTTCCCCCCACTGCTTCTCACCTGTTAGATGCTTCATTTCTTCAAGCTGATGGTAGTATGTTGATTGAGATGCTGTTTGAACTGATCTATACTGAACACAGGTGCTGGGGATGGGAGAGGAGTGGAAAGGAGGTGATGTGGGTCGATCCATCGGTGGAGGCCAGAAGGTTCGACTACTAAAGGAAGCCATGGAGTCTCTGGCTGACCAAGAGGACTTGGTAATCTTATTTGTGGACAGGTAATGTGCTTGGCAAGGGCCTTGGTGAAAAACAAATTGATTTTTAACTGGGTTTGTGGATTTTTCTTGGGTGCGGCCAATGAAGTGGAGAAGCAGAGTTCCAGATGTCAAAATAAGACTTTATTTAACAAAGAAACAAAGCCGGGAAGACAGTCACAGCATTCCAAATCATTCCAAAGTCTTTGTTTGTCAGCTCATATTATATACCCTTTGTTCTCTCCAAATTTGGTCATTTTCTGTTTTTTCTTTGTTCCGGTTATTTTTTATTTGTTATAGATACCTGATTTGCCACAATTGTTTCCAACCCTTTTGGCCTTGATTTTTAATGGTGGAATGTGGTCCGATCAGCCATTTTTTAAAAAAGCTTTTATTTCATTGGTTGGTAGTGGTCACATGAGGAGGTGTGCGTCAAATCCATCCACCTGGTCCTGATAATATTAGATTATTTCAAGTTCATGTTTACTGTCTAATGAAAGGTCCACTGTCTCATGAAAAAGACCATTATACGTGTTCCTAATAATATTAGATTATTTCAAGTTCACAGGTGTACTGTCTAATGAAAGGTCCACTGTCTAATGAAAAGACCATTATACGTTCATCATTCCCCATCACTACATCCAGGGTTAACATAATTCAGCATATTAATTTATATACTGATTACTTTCATTTTCACATAACGTTCAATAAAATTACACAATACTGGCCATAAAGCTGGTGTCTTTTAATAGTTTGATGGGTTTATAGAGGTTTTAGAAACTTTTCAGATGGTTAGGCTGTCAGAGTCCAACCATATGTAATTTATTAAAATTACATCATGAATCACATTTTTTTCAGGATGCTTAGCCAAGATTTCAGGTCCCACTTTATATTAGGTGGCCTTTACTATGTGATACAATGCACTTATTGTGTACATATATGTTTTTTACATTGTACTTATATTTTAAAAAAATACCTGCATGTAATTACATCTGTAATTCATTTCTGTAATTACATTTATAGTTACACTGTTGACCCATACCTTACACCTTAACCCACCCTTAAACCTACCCATACCACCAAACCTGTCCCTAACCTTACCCGGGTCCCACCTCAATAGCAGCAAAAGCATTTTGCAATACAATATGAACACAATAATTACATTGTACATATTTTATGTAATTACATAGTAGTTAAAGCCACCTAATATAAAATGGGTCACAATTTAATGTGTGAAAAGGCCCTTAAATGGCATCAGATAGACTGAACAGTAAAAATAGTGCTCCACATACAAGAGAGAAAACGATCCAATATTTATTTCTCTATGTGGGGACTAGCTGTGAATAGACTCTAATTTGCTACAAAATTGTTTTTCGTAATTACCTGTAATTGTAAGTAAAGTATGCCCAGGAAAATATATAGTCTAGATATAGTTAAATTGGCTGGCTAAATGCATAGCTTTGTGCAATGCAAATCAACTATAACAAATGTGTCATAGGTTTAAATGCTTGACCATTTTTTAACAGCCTCAGTAGGAGAAATCTTACAGTATTACTGCCAGCTCAATGGGAAACAGCAAGACTCTGTGTGAAGGCAAACCGGTTGGGCATTTGTTCAACTATTTTGTAGACCTACCTTTATAACCAGTGCTCTTGCCGAAATGGTGGCTTTTCACTCAATTTATGCTAATCCACCATAATAAATGGCCTGTTATTTAACTTCATCATTCAAGGGAAAATATGGCATGTCAGTTTATAATGAAAGTGTTTGCGAGAGGGTTTCTTTGCCGTGCAGGTCTGGGTGTGTTCTACAAAAATGAGTGATTATTATGATCACAAAGTAGAAAACGATTAGTGTTTGACGTTAACTTCACACGTACAGTGCTGTTTTATCAAGGGGTCCTTTATATAAAACACCTTAAATCGAATCAAAACCTCATTGTAGAACTCTCTAAACTATGAAGCAGCTATTTATACACACTCATGGAATTACACATACACTCTTAAAAATAAAGGTGCTTCAAAAGGTTCTTCAAGCGATGCCATATAAGAACCATTTCTGGTTCCACAAAGAACCATTCAGTCAAAGGTTCTTTAAAGAACCATCTCTTTCTTGCGCTTTTGTAATCTGAAGAACCTTATTTCGCCACAAAGAAGCTTTTGTGAAACAGAAAGGTTCTTCAGATGTTAAAGGTTCTTTATGGAACCATTTAGACAAAAAGGTTCTTCTATGGCATCGTGAAGCACCTTTATTTTTAAGAGTGTATGTCTAGGTCCTAAAACAGCTTAGATTTCAGAAAGTTCAGAATAACAACATTCAGGGATGTACGTCAGACATAGTTATCCTTATGTATAACCTAAACATGTAGGTAAGGAGCTAGCAAATCAGAGTTCAGGGTTCCTCTGAAATATCTTTTACAGTAATATTTCCTTTAGATGTGTAGTTCAGACCATTTTGCCACATTGAAGCTGTGTCACATATTCCAGAGATGGATTTTAAGTCATGCTAGAAAAAGGGAAATGACTTGTGTGCACAGGTGCTTCCGAGACGAGAGGAAACCATGGTGCCTCCCTCACAGTTTACTTCCTCTGATGACATTTATAGTTACTAATGTTACCAGGCATATTAATAGTGTCTGAAATCGAAGACCTAAATGCCTTCGTAATGCCCTGCCCTCACTTCCAGGATTTCAGTTAAAAATAGACATAGCTGATTAAATAAACTGGACGTGGATTAGCAAACATTGTTTGCATATCTTAAATGTAAAACAATGGCTGATCGGTTGATCAGACTATTTACTTCTCCTTTTCCCTCTTCAGTTATGACCTCATCTTTGCTGGTGGACCTGAGGAGATTTTCAGAAAGTTCCAGCAGACCAATCGTAACCTGGTGTTTGCTGCTGAGGGAATCATCTGGCCAGATCCTCGACTGGCAGAGAAGTATCCTTCTGTCCGCAGCGGGAAGCGCTTTCTTAACTCTGGAGGTGCGTAAAAATAGGAAATACCAACTGTATAAAATGTTCTGTTTTGATGTGAAAGTTACTTCATAGTTACATATCAAGGCTTTGCAGGCCCAAAGCCATTGTGTTATTGAGATTTAAACTCATTCAGTTCAGTTCAATTGGATTTCCACAGCTCACATATTGTATCAAAACATTTACATGCACAATCTTACACTGATTATGCATAAAACGCCCCAAAAGGTTTCTAGCTTTCAAGTTTTCTTGAAAGCTAGAAACATTTATGTTCACTTGAATAAAGTGTTTAAGGCATAGGTTTGTGATGAAAGGGTGTGCATGTGCAATAGGCTACAAAAAATACTGATAAATATGACAAATTTGCATTTACATGATGTTTTTAAATTGTCAGGTTTTCACCAGTTTTGATGTGAAATCAAACAGACATTTGCATATAACAGGCCATACACATTTCATTTGACATGTAAACACCTTTTCTTGTCTGGTAGCTTATTCATTGTGGTTACATTTTGACTTTAAAACTATACCTGGTTAATTATCATTAGCTTGTTTTTCAATTGCAAATGCATTTTGCGTTTTATAAATGTACTGTAAAGACCGAAGCAAACCATTCATGTAAATGAACAAAACGTTTTTAGCTTTTATGCGTCATTACCTTGCCAACAGTTAAAGACAATTTAGAGCAAGTTAATTAAACAGTTATAATGTATATAACATGCTACCTGAATCTGGTTTAAGGGCATTGGTATGTCAGAATGTGTACAATTAATGTGTACATTTGTTTAGTCTGTAAACGTATTATTTGCTCTTCACCAGTGTTGGGGAGTAGCTAGCTACAAGTAGCGACGCTACTAGCTTAACTACATTTTTCAGTAGCTTTACAGTAGCAACACTACTTTTAAAACAGTGTAGCTTTTCCTGAAGCTAACTACTTCTTCCAGCAAATAGCTGTGTAAGCGCGACCAAACGCTACATTCCGTTTTGCGTTCTGACGAGTCACGAGCCTGTGATGCATTTAAGGAGTGCAGCGTCTTCTTCTGCTAATCCCAAATAAATGTTTGTTCTTACCAACCATAGTTTGTGATATCATGCATCGCGCAGCTTTACAGTCTTTCCACTGACAAGAGATCGTCTGATGATATTGCAAAGGATGTACAGGAGTGGATATTTCACAGGAATCAAATGTAATTTAGCAAACAAAGATTAAAATGGCGGTCTAACGTCACAGACATGAAAGCAACAATACAGAGGTGATTACTAGCCTTTTTAACTGAATTATTTTTTGCTCTTTCTTGCACTCTAGATCAAATGTATATTTTACAATGCTGACGTCCTAATATATCGGCCCCCCCCCCCCTCACACACAGTGTTGTAATGCACCTAATCGAACAGAAATAACAGTGGTCCTCGCGCAGCTGATATTGGACGTTCCCACTCACAGTCGTAAATACCGTGCATGGTGCTTAGTGAGTTTAGCATTCTTTTGTTTTGTTTGCTTAATTTATGACTCCTCCGTATCCCGTTTAAGTTGCATACATTTTGTTCTTACATTGGTGTTATGTTTGTAGCAATATACTAATATAACAAAAATTACTATTTAAATATACAGTATTTTATTATTGTGTGTATCAAATAGTTTACAAAATCAAATGATTGGGAAACTTTTTGTCATTGAAATGGCTTGGAAAAATGTTCAAATCATCCTGAATTCACCCTACTCTTTGAAATCATGATCGCATTACAGTATGTTGTTTTAAACCCAAATATTTTACTTATAACTTCATTATATTTTACTTATAACTTCATTATAATTCTTCATTAATAATTATTTAGTTATTTGTAATGTTAATTGTAAAAAAAAAAGAATAATAATAAAAAAAGTTGAAAGCAGTTTCAATGTAGCTAGCTACTTTTTGACAGTAACTTGTAGTTTAGCTAGCTACTTTTTCAAATTTGAGTAGCTTGTAGCTGGTCAAGCTACAGATTCAGAGTAGCTTCCCCAACTCTGCTCTTCACAGGTCCTGCATTTGGGAGGTCATTCTTTACGAATTGGACTCAGGCAGCATATCACTGGGATAGGTCATGGCCAGCTGCCATATTAGCTGTATCATCATAGCACAGTTTGCACCAGACGCTTCTGTGTGGGTTTGTTTTGTCTGCTAGGATTTAGAACAATGCAAGCAGGATGATTTTAGAGAGCAAACAGCGGAAATTCATTATCGCTACAATATGATAGAGAAAATGTTTTCTGAGTAAACTGGCAAGCGGCGGTCACTCACCCTGTGGAATTTCCTGAGGGCCACCAGGCATAGTGCACTATTCATTCAGGGGTCTTCATGAATGGCGCTTTCATTTGAGTGTGTACGTGTGCATCCATCCATCTTACCCAGTCTCTCTGTTGAAGAATAGAAATGTCAGCCCCTCTTTTACTCAAAAACCCTGTGGTCATCGCTCGTCTGAACTCTGAAGTCCTGGTCCCATCTATTTTAATCTGGCCAATTACTGCTTTGACTGTGGTGGTCACTTTGTCTTGTGTAGTGTCCTGTCAGGGCGTCGAGTCTATGTCATTAACAGGGCAAGTTTGTTTGTTTTGGACTTTCTGTTCGATAGCCTGTACATTCAAAATTGAAGGTTGGTTTTATCCCTTCGGCTGCTCCGTAGATTGAGGTGGCTACTGTTTTGTTTCAGTTGGACTAGAGATGCCATGTGGATCAGTGTGTTTGTGGAAATAAGAATGACTGCACGGCACGGCCCGTCTCTTTCCGATTATCCCTTGCTTTGCCCAAATTCAAGTTTGTTGACAGTAGTGTTGTTTCGATCGGTGGGAAAAACATTCTGGATTCTAGATTAAAACCACATGTCATAATGCCTTACATCTGGCTTTAGCTATTGCTTTCGAACCTGGGCATTATGTCAAGGGATTTACTTTATTGCACTGTAATAAAACAAGATTCATGTCACCACATCTGAGGTGACCGCCTTCAGACTACGACGATCCAATCATTTAGCGAATTAATTAACATTTGAATCATACTTGCCTGAAAAGATGCCTTGTTTATCTTCTTCTGGCTTTTGGTGGACTGATAATTCTAGATTTCCAATAAAATCATTTGAGATGTGATAGTGTTTCTGAACAGATTGGCACTGTCCAGAATTCCTACTACAGCCTTTGGAAACAGTGTTGAAGATGGTTTTTAGATCAGCCTATTAATGTAGGCTATAGGAAAAGGTTATTAGGAGTTAAAAACGTAATAGTCTAGGGTGGTAACCTAACATAGCTCCTAATTCCTGCCAAATGATGGTATCTAGGGCTCCAAGACCTACAATTTTCATCTGTGGTCAGAGCTTCAGGAAAATGATGAGGAATCCGTACGCAGGTTGCTACAGAAACACAGAGAGCCAGCACATAGCCGAGGTCCTATACTGATTACAGTCCTCTATCTTGTAGAAAGTCTATGTCATCTGAGGTTAGACATGGCCACACAACACTTGTTGCTTGTCGGTCAGATACTTCTGCCAGACTTCTCTCACTGTTTTGAGGGTTTGAGGAACCACACCAGAACTGGAAGTGAGATTTAACCTGTCAATGCTTGTCAATGCTTCACACATTATTTTGCATCCTATACTTTCTTTTACAACACACAGCCTGTAAAAAAACACATTGCGATGTCTTTCACAGGCCTTATCGGGTATGCTCCATACATTCAGAGGATTGTGAACAAGTGGGACCTTCATGATAATGATGATGATCAGCTATTCTACACAAAGATCTACGTGGATCCACTTCAGAGGGTCAGTGAAAAAACCCAAACCCAAAAATGAAAATTCTGTCATCATTTACTCACTCTCAAATTGTTCCCATACCTGTATGAGTGTCTTTCTTTTGTTGAGCACAAAATAAGATAATCTGAAGAATGGAGAATAATTTATTTTGTGCTCAACAGAAAAAGGAAACTCGTACAGGTTTGGAACAAGTGAAGATGAGTAAATGATGACATCATTTTCATTTTTGGGTGAATTATCCCCTTAAGGCACTCTGTGAGAATATAAAATGTGCTTGTAACTTGACCACATGCACTTTATAAAACGCCTACAAATGTATCATACCACTCAAACAAAGCAAACAAACTGGTTAAAAATACACAACTATAAACAGTTTACACAAAGGTCACACGGTCACTTTTACACAAACTCCACTGTGTTTTTTTCTTTATTTTAGGAAATACTTAATATGACCTTGGACCACAAGTGTGAGATTTTCCAGAATTTGAATGGAGCCATGGGTGAGTCAATCCAAGATGGTGTATAAAACTTGCTAAAAAAAACAATTTATTTTTGCATCATGCATAGCTGATTAACAAAAGGGATGTCAAAGTTTGATTTAGATTTTGCATCGTAACAATTTTGGTTTTGGCATCACTAATACTACTGCTCATATAGAGATTTGAATAAATCCCTAAATGTAACTCATCTCCTTTTGTGCTACAGACTCGAGTAACATCTCTAATCATGTGGCCTATAGTTGAGAAGAGGTCTAGTCTCAGGGCCCAGGCATAAACTTTTTGCCTGCTGAACAATTAAACACTCAAAAGAATTAGACAGATGTACTGAATTTAAGAATGCACAAATCTATTTTTGAATTTAGATGAAGTTCTCCTAAAGTTTGGAACGGAGCGAGTGCGAGTGAGAAACACAGTCTACAACAGTCTGCCAGCCATTATCCATGGAAATGTGAACACCAAGGTAAATATCTTCTTTCTCTTCATGTCAGTAAAAAATGGGGACAGTGTAAAAAAAGTTGACCTGAATCAAAATAATGGCCATTTTCTGTGCACTTCTATTAGGACACCTTTTAATAGATATTGAGGTCCTGGGCATGCTCTGAATGTAGGTTTAATGGGGGTTTCAGTTGAATGTAGGTTCAACTGTGGCACTCAGTGGATTGATCCAAATAAAAGTATGTCTGATCATTGTCACAGATATTGTAGGTAAAACAAATGTTTGTCAGTAGTAGAACGTAAATATTTGTACGTCTAAATTGTCTGTGCATTCAAAGTCGTACATTCTGCAGTTTATTCAGTTTAACCTTCTACCTTCCCTCATGTTGCGCAAAACTGATAGTATTTTCCATTAGAACACAACATGAGTTACTATTGAAATTATGTCCCAGACTGTAGTTTGTGATTAAATACTAGACAGTACTTCAGCCAAAAATCTTGCACTCATTGCCCAGCTGTCTTTGTTAAGCTGTAAAGTTTGAGATTTTAGCAGGATGTCTGGGTGATAATGTAATCTCAGACCCATAGCTTTTCCTTCTGCACCTCAGTGACAGATTAAACAAACACAGCACTGTGTGGAGTCATCTTCTCCGAATACGCAACCATCTGTGCTGTTTCTAATGAATAATCATCCACCCAGAGCTCACCCTTATGCTCTATGATTCATTCAAGCTGCCTTGTGTCCATCCCGAAGGATTTCTCTGATCTCCAGGGTCTTTAACATGCCCTGGGGAATACAGATGTTCTCGTAAATACTCAAAAAAGGTCCAATAAAAGTAACAAGGCTCGATGCACAGTAGTAGTTTATGACCAGAATGCAAAGCCAGCGGATTGGTTTATGGCTTCTCTTCATTTGGAATCAGTGAACAACTCCTGTTTTCTGTCAGTAATGTTTAACCAATTGACCTCACAGCACTTGAGGTCATGACCTGCATCTCTAAGGTGTTGTCAGTCTTAGCAGCCACCTATAAATGTTAAATTATCTAAAACTATCTAACATGGATGAACATGGGATGAATTAGAAAGACAGCATCTGGATACCATCTGTAATGTGGTTGAGGCTGGATTGAATTGAAGATCCCCTCCTTTCTATTACAGTCTAACTTCCTGTAATCGAAAGCAGCATGACAAAAGAGTGCACAGCTGTCCTGCCAAAATCTGTGTCCAACAGCCAGTGAACAAATTATCAAGGAATACAGACTTGTCTTCCAGGAATCAAAAACTCAAAGCTGGTTTCCTTCGGCCAAGTACAGGCAAATTAAGGTGCAATATCCCTTCAAAATCAGAATCCATAAACACACACATACATACGATAATCTATCTATATCTATTATACATCTATACATGAAGATAACTTTTTTGGAAAAAAGTGCTACATTATTAAATGTTGTCATTGTATCTTGCCAGAGTCCCTTAGTTCTAATGTTCATGACAGTAGTTTTCTCTTTCTGTATGGCAAATATACTGTAAAGGTAAATATAGCAAATGTTTGTTGGTGTAAATAATATTTGATGTGGTGTCCCATGGGCTTCACAGAAGGTGGGTTGCTGTAAAATGCACAACTTTATTGCATCAATCAAAGTAAATATTTAAGATTGACTTTTTCAGCAAAATTTGAGACAACCTGTTTATTTGTTTCAGTGTCCTGATCTAAGATAAAACATAGTTGTTTCCCATAAGCCAACATGCTTTTGCAAGAACAACAACATCATTCCCTTCGAAACAGTTAATCTGCTTGGTCTGTCACACTATTTAAATACAAAATGAACATCAATGCAAAATGTTCCTCCCTGCGACGCTATCCTGTAAATTCCCAATTGAGAATTATTTGATGCATGTTGTGTTATACATCTAAAGTAACAGATCAGCAATAATTATAGTTCGAGTTACTGTAGGTCATGAAAATTTGACTGCAGGATTCATTTTTTGGTTTGTTGTCCTGACCAAAATTGGATTTAACTAATAAAAGCTAGGATGGAGTATGGGTGTACATTTCCTATCTTGGATCATAAATCATCTCGACCTTGTATAATAAATATTTTAAAGGTTCTTTTTAATGCTTTTGATTATTATTATTATTATTAGTATTATTCGTTATATATTATATAAATAAATAAATACTAAAGTTATTTTTTTCTCCCCACAGATATACTTCAATTACTTGCCAACTACATCCCTCAATTTGTGGAACTATGAGCCAGGCTGTACCATCTGTGCCAGACATGGTGGATTTGTCTCAGCTTAAAGTGAGTCATCCAATGAAAGCCACAGTAGCTGTTTTTGTTCCTTTTTCTCTCAGCACCAGAAAGTTATATCTTAAAATCGCCATTTAAAACAATGAAACATTTCCAGCTCTATTAATACATGTCTGTATATGTTGAGTGAACAACTAGCTTTTCCTAGTTTTACACATTCCTTAAATTATAAATGCCCATGAGGAGCCACTTGAGGAAGAGGAAGTTGTGCACTGCTGTGGTGCAGGAAATGGCTTTTGGGTTTAGGACAGTTTCACTTACTGGGGTGTTGCTGTCAACCAGACCTCTCTTTTGCGGGCGGCTCAATGTGGGGTTTTATCCACGGGGTAACTTCAAGTGGTTGTCCTGAAAATTTGCTAAGGTTGGCAAAAGAGGCTTTGAGTTCTTTCCAATAAGCCTGAGTTACAGATGTGGAAATAACACATTTCTTGCTTGTAGTATTTGGCAGAGCAAAATTCAGGTCGCAAGCTGACCTGATAATACTGACACATTTATCAGCATTTGATAACAGACTGCTAAGGTTTTCTGAGAGGTTTCTAGAATGTTATGAAGTTGCGATGAAATGCAGCAACAGATCTCTTCTTTCATATCAAGAATGAATGCAACAGGATGATATAATGCATTGTCATTTAATGTCGACATGTTTAGGTTGGTTGCTTGGTGGCATTGCTAGGTGTTTTTTTAGGTTGATCTGGGTAGGTGCTCAATGGCCCAAGTCAAAAGATCCCAAATCTCTATGGTAATGGACTTAGACCATCTGTCACAAATCTGTAGAATTTTTAGACCATTTTATGGTCCTCCAGGCAGAAATCATAAGTCTAGTCACTTAGAAAACTATAAGAGCATCAGTCCTCATCAATCCGCATGATATGAGATTATCTATCCATAGCACAAACAGTGCAGTGTCAAAAGCATTGTGAGATAAGCTGATCGTAGAGACCATTGGACACAATGGATCTACCATCTACTTAGGCTTATGATGCTTTTGGGAAATGCAGCCCAGGATAGTAAGAACATTCCAAAACAGTGTTTACTAGGAATAAGAATGAGTTGAAACAATCGGTAATACAGATTAAGGAACACTGTTCAGTATTAACTATTTGCTTATTAGCATTCATATTACTAGCATTTTGGCTACTACTTACAAAGCACATATTAATGCATGACCATATTCCAGATCCAGATTCCAGATAAATATAACGACTACAACAACTACCTTAATTACTATCAATAAGCAACAATTAGGAGGTTATTTAGGGAAAACTCTTAGTTAATAGTGAATATGTGTTCCCTACTTCCTAATCAAAAGTGTTACCAAACAATGCGATTGAGACAGTAGAGTAGTATAACTTTATTTTTTTCTTTGTCTGGTCTGGAAAAAGTACACTATATCTTACATTAAAGAACAAATGGCAGGATAACTTTTTCTTTTCAGCCATTGGTAGAACCTCAGATGACAGGTCAAGCGAAACAAAAAGCCTTTTTTAACACATCAGACACATTTGGTTTATTTCTAGGAAGCACTGGAAATGGTGATGAGACGAAGCCCAGAGTCTGTTGTTTGTCAAGACGAGGGAGTGGCTGGGTCGTACCACTCTAATCTGCTCAGTGGTTTTGGGTTTGTTCTTGAAGAAGGGACAAGGTTTTAAAATCTCACACTGCATATACTGAGATTGAAAGGGCCCCGTTAAAGGAAACTGTACCGGTCTAGACTCCGCAGAATCCCCTGAGTCTCCTGTTTAGTCCCTGCTCTTCTGTCGGTAACAATTTAAAGACTTCTGGCTCGATTCTAGGACACTCCCTTCAGAAACCCAGAGCCAAGGTCGGAACTGGGAAATTACATGGTGCCACTCAGTTCCCGTTTCATCTAGTGAGCTGTGTAGACTGGTCAAGAACCACAAAAGCAGTGGTGACAGATCTATATAACCTTAAGCTCAATGTCTTGGGAAAGAAGCTTTAACTTTCCAGACCTCCAGCAGCGCTTCTTGCGATGTAAAAAATAAGGCTGGATGGTATATTATTTTGCTATACCATTTTAACCATGGTAGATATATTCGTTATCCTATATTCCCATTATTCACATGTGAGAGAGGAAAATTAATGTGAAAATACAGAGTGAAAATACAAACAAGTCAAGACAAGGAAACCCTTGATAATAAGGGGTGTTACAGAATGTCACATTTGTGGTATATTAACTATTTTACTAGTTCAATGTTACAGTTTGTATATATTGTTCATCCATTCAGAATTAATAGCTTTATAATATTTGTTTGACTCTTTTGAGTTTTTGGTTTTTCATTTTAGTGTTACATAACGTGACACTGTTTTTGCTGGACAAATAATTAAATTAGATTAAGTATCTTTCATTTATCAAATTAATTCACTGCATTATTAAATAAAAAAAAATAAAAAAATCACTACAACAGGGTTATTAAGTATGCCTCTGTGTATTAGTCCGGTATGACCTAGCCCCCCATTCCAAAATTTTCCAGGGTGTTTCCTTGCCTTCGGCCCTAGACACTGGGATAGGATCCAGCAACCCCACGACCCTACAGAGTTGCTAAAATATAAATCATATTTTGTTGAGTTCCCAGCAAAATATTCATATTGCGATGCACAGTTACTGTGCGATAAAAAGACTCCTACTGTAATATATATACATGGGGGGGTTATATCACCTACCCTAGGTGAAAACATTGTGATTAATTCAACTGCATGAAAAAGTATTAATGTTTGACCAGACTTTTCTCTTTATCTAAACAGGAATTTCCACAAGTGACTGTTGGTATATACATTGAGCAGCCGACTCCATTCCTGCCAGAGTTCCTCGAGAGGTTCCTGAGTCAAGATTATCCCAAAGATAAACTGAATGTCTTTGTTCATAACAGTGTGAGTGTTTGGCTGACAAAGCAATGAGAACCATTTGACCTTTTGGATTTTAGCATCTGTCTTTGACCGTGCTTGTTCCACGACTTGTTCTTCAGGAGGTTTACCATGAGAAGCACATACAGAAGTTTTGGGAAGAGAACAAGGATGTATTCCGCAGTTTTAAAGTTGTTGGCCCCGAGGAGAACTTGACTCAAGGAGAAGCAAGGAACATGGGAATGTAAGCGTCCCTTTAATTTCAGAGTAACTCTCGAAAATATGCAAATAATGAAGTAAATTACAATGCAAATCTGAGCAATTCAAGCTCTAACTCCTGATCAAAGATAAATGCAAACCCTTGCCACATGTCAGCAAACTTTTCAGCTCATTACAAATAAAAACACATAGACAACATCCGACTCACCACAAAGCAGTAAATCTGCCCCTCCGATAGCAATGTACCAAGAAAATACAGAAGAAGCTCCTCTGAACCCTTCTATTTGCTCTTAGTTTAGCACTCCCCAAAACACTGCTGTCTCCAAGATTCCCATCCCAGGTCCAAACTAAGCTGCTTGTACATGCCTGCTTTAATACACTTACCATAAAAGTTATCACAACATCAAACCAAGTGACATCTGTAAACAAATGCTGCTAGATATGCTCATTTGACTTTTCTGAGCTATTTTTACAACTACCTTTAACTAGCAGATTCTAATAGTAATTGTTGCTGCTTGTTTAAGTGTTATTATTACTATTGTTCATAATTAGAGTTAGTAACTCCACATATTAAACTTCAGTACGTGACTTGTTGGATTGGTGATGAGTTTTGCATAGACAAGTTTAAATAACTGACATCCATAAGCTTTTGGTGGATGTATTGTGTCATATACTATCACATATTTTAGGGCTACTCTACAGGTTGTCCAGTAGACACATACATTCTCTTAGCTCGTCCTGGCTCTGTTTTCTTACTGCATGTCTGTGTTTGGCATCAGTGGCTGTTGACATGGTGATATCACTCAAGTTGTTCGTCTTAATTACTAGGTCCAAAAAAATGCTGGTTTGCATAAGATTTCAGAGCATACAGAAGATGTTTGTTTCCTGACATTGTGCTTCAGAGCAGAGCGTTCTAAGAAAATGTAACAAATATTCAAAGAATGATACTCAGAGGAACGTCTCTGGTTACTTATGTAACCATGGTTCCCTGAGTAGGGAACGAGACACTACGTCCTTGAGGGGTCGCTATGGGGAACGCCTTGTCGTGACCCATGTCTGAAGCATACATTGAAAAAACACCAACTCGCTGGCCGGCTACAGCCATGATGTCACTACCGGTGCGACTATAGTATAAATAGACGCCGGGAGAACAAGTCATTCACTTCTTCGTCTGAAGCTTAAGTCCGCAGCATGGCAAGAAGCCTAGAGGACGCAGTGTCTCGTTCCCTACTCAGGGAACTATGGTTACATAAGTAACCTGAGACGTTCCCTTTCATGGGAACTTCGAACTGCATCCTCTAGGGGTCGCTATGGGGAATGGTATACCCACGCCACCATGCTGAGAGGAGTGCAAGCCAGAACCATGGCGAGCACTAAGTACCAACTCTACCATATTGCTATGGGAGTCGCCCTTGGGACGTTAGACGGCTGTCAGTGACGTTATTCCCTACGGCCAAAGGCCTAGGCTACATACCCCAAAATACTTACCTGTTAGGGCAGACTCCTGGGCCCAGGGTAGAGCTCAAAGCTTGGAATCAGGAATAGATTCCTTTAAGGGAATACGACCAAGAGCCTAGAATCATACTAGTCTTGGCCTGTCACACAGGGGCTACCGCACGTTTCTCTTTGTATGTGCTGAAGGAACTGTCTCAACAGACCCCTAGTAGCAACACCCTATTAAAGTAGATATCCAGAGGATACATAGGAGGAGTGGTGCCCAAGGCGGAACCGGGGTTTTAAACCACTCAGAAAGAGCACAAAACTGTTGGGCGTAGATCTTACCGTACAGGTTTTTAGAAAAGTGGGCAAAGCATAACGTGCACACTTACCACTTATGTGGATTTTAGAAAATGGGCAAAGCATAACGTGCACACTTACCAGCTATGTGGATTTTAGAAAGTGGGCAAAGCATAACGTGCACACACTTGAAATACCGTTCTAGGGGTTCTCGTGGCACCCTGAAAGAGCAGCCCATAGATAGAAATAGCGCATCCCCAAAAATGCTATGTCTACGGCTATAATGCTAGAGTGGCTAGCAGTAAATCTGTAGCTGAGGGAGCAAACATCCAGCTCTCAATCGAGAGGGAGCTCAACCTACAGCATGTTCCCATGGTGGAACAGCTAGCAGTTATTCAGCTGAGGGAGCAACACACCCTGTTCTCAATTCGAGAAGGGGGCTCGACCTGCAGCATGTTCCAAAGCTGGAACAGCTAGCAATAATTTACTTAGCTGTGGGAGCAACACACCTAGTTCTCAGTCGAGAAGGGGCTCGACCTACAGCATGTTCCAATGCTGGAACGGCTAGCAGTAGTTTACCTTGGCTGAGGGAGCACAAACCCAGCTCTCAACGAGAGGGGGCTCGACCTGCAGCATGATTGTAAAATCAGAAGGGTAAGCATACTGCAAGCTAGCCAAACACTCAGCGCATCAAGGAGGCAGAGTAAGGGCCTAATCCACCTGATGCTGCTCGTTCCAGGTGCTCTGGAAAAACAGAGAACTCAAACCTCTCATGTGAGAGGAGAACTCCGAATTCAGAGGAATAACGTTGCTCATTCCAGGTAACGCTTAGATAAAGGACAGCCCATGGAGCGAGGAATCCAACTCCTCAGAGAGGATTAACGCTCGAAAGAAACACCATACTCACAATAACCCTCAATGGTGAGGGGAGCGATGCTTCCAGAGTGTGTCGACAGAGACACACTAGTTGAGTGGAGCCCAAAGTACCGGGGTCTAACCAACTCAGAAAAAGGGAACGAGATCAAAAAAAATGCGTAACCCTTACCATACAGGATTTTAGAAAAGTGGGCAAAGCATAACGTGCACACTTACCACTTATGTGGATTTTAGAAAGTGCGCAAAGCATAACGTGCACACTTACCACTTATGTGGATTTTAGAAAAGTGGGCAAAGCATAACGTGCACACTATTTTAGGGTTTTCCAAGCATCTGTTTACAGATACCCGGAAGTACTGGGCCAAACGGGAGAGGCAAGCTCAAATACAACCCTCAAAGGTGAGGGGAGCACTGCCCGAGACAGCATTTACACAGGAAGGTTCTCATAATGCCACATATACCTCCCACTCGATGCCTCAGCAAGACGGGATATCCTGGTAATCGGGAAACCCCTCAGGGCGACCCAGATACGTAGACCAGTCAGGGTAGCATGAAAGCGGAAACCCAAGCCCGGACATCCAGGAAATTTTTGCAGTGACGTGCCGGGGGCCCGATGATCACGAAGGCTCCTGCAGAAGCCTGTGTTATGGCCGCATGATCCAGGAAGTATGAAGCCGAAACCCGGCTTTTCTTACCGTCTGGACATATATCGACGAGTGAAATAAACACTGCAAGTCGAGCACCCGGTTTCTGAACCCAGCAGAGGGGGTGCCCATCGAGGACCTACCCTAGAAAGGAACAGAAACACACAGGTCCCGGAAAACACTGCAAAGAAACTAGCAGAAGGGTTATACACACAACCACCAGTCTCATTAGATACACACACATATGTATATACATATATACGTATACATTCATATTAGACATGGATTGTACTCCCCCACCATGGTTCCCGCGTCGGAGCTCTGACGGTAGAAGCCTCTAGACCGGACCATCAGTAAAATGGTCACTATGAAGCCATAGAACCAAACAAAACACCATAGGTCCAGTATAGGAGACTGTAAAGCAGGAAGTTCCCACCTAACCTCGGTCAGGTGGAGATATGGGGGTTACAGGGGAATTAGGAAGGTGAAGATAAGGGCAGATGTAAGACCCCCGAAGGAAATGAGTAGATACTGAGGTATCACTCTGATCCGGACAAAAGCACTGACGCCCAGTCTTGATCACATCCCTTAGGTCTTTTACTCACATTCCTTTGACCAGCGATTCTTCCTACCCCTACCCGAGGGCAGGGGAGGAGCGCGAGCCGCGACACTAACCTTCTGAGCCAGTCTCTGATCCTCAAAAACTGAGACGGGCTAGGACCCCTGAGTTGTTCGGGCTCAGACCTGGACTTCTATCCCGGTCTTCAGCCGGTCAGCCTGATATGCTTGGAGCATCAACATCACGTGCAATGAAGCGACAGCCCGACCTGATGCTGCTGCGTATGCCCTGGCATCCGAACGAGATGTCAAGGAGGGGAATCTTAGAGGACGTCTCACCCATAGAGAGATAGCTGGATAATGTCTCTCTATAGGGGCATCTTCTCATAAACGCTTTTGCGCATCGCCTCGATGTGTAACTTGTATGGTGGCAATCGACTGATGCGTGAGGAAAAAAACTGACTCTTCCATTACTTCTCAATCTTGATATGAAAAACAGGAAGAAAGGAAGGATCACCTGAGCTGGAGAGTTATGGCCAGAAAAAATAACGTTCATCAAGATGACCTCGCGACATCACTTTCTTCACCCGCTTCACGGCAAGTAAAGCCTCGCCGTGGCACGATCCATCATTTCCAAAAGCTCTTCATACGCAGAGCAGGAGGATTGAGAAGGCTCAGCCTCAGCTTCTTCGCCCTCCCCCCTTTGACCTCCTCAGCTATTTCCTGCTTTTGCTGGGCTGATCCCATCAGAGCAATGGGCCCTGAATCAGACAATGTTAATGAAAAAACATCATCCTCCAGCGGCTCACTCTAGTGCACAGCCGACGATCGCAAAAGGGAAAACCCCCCTTCAAACTCATCAGCCAGATCCACCTGAGATCCCCACGAGCTCATACTCCTCCGTGCCTCAGCAGCGGCAGGCCCTGAATCGCAGGAAGCAGATGGCTGCCCCTCTTACCTCGAAAAGAGAGACAAACGAGAGCGGAGCTTTTTCCCTTGGAAAAAACGCTCGCAGTGCATGCCGATTGCCCCCTCGGAGACATCGCGTGCGTGCTCTTTGCCCAAACAAAACAATGCATAGATCGTGAGTGTCATCAGATGTTAAACAACGTCAAAACACAGATGCACACATCCTTAAACGCTTTGCAAGTACTCGCCATAATGAGATGAATAGATCGCACTTACCACAGAAATGCACTCTTCAAACAAAACAGTCAAAGAAGACGAAGAAGAGAATGATGTGTAACTCCCGGCGCCTATTTATACTATAGTAGCACCGGTAGTGACGTCATGGCTGTCGCCGGCCAACGATTTGGTGTTTTTTCAATGTATGCTTCAGACACAGGTCACGACGAGGCGTTCCCCTTAGCGACCCCTAGAGGACGCAGTTCGAAGTTCCCATGAAAGGGAACATCATATTGCTCAGATATTGTTAATAGCTAAGGACACAGTTAAAGGGTTAGTTCACCCAAAAATTAAAATTAGCTTGTGTTTTACTCACCTTCGAGGCATCCTAGGTGTATGTGACTTTCTTCGTTCAGACGAATCCAGTCGGAGTTATAAAAAAAAATGTCTTTGATCTTTCAAGCAGTTTCATGGCACTCAGCGGGTGTTGCATTGCTTCAGTCCAAAATAACTTAAATAAAAATTGCCTATCCATAAAAAAAGTGTCTCACACGGTTCCGAGGGGTGAACAAAGGCCTCCTGAAGCGAATCAATGCACTTTTGTAAGAAAAATAACCATATTCAAAAATGTAATAATAACTTGAATCTAGCTTGCGCTCACTGTTGTAAACAGAAGCGGTTCGGCGGATGACGTATGAGGTCGGCTTTGTGCATGCGCTGCTCAGAAGTGATGCACGCAGAAATGCAGGGGAGAGATCAAAACAAAAACAACGGTAATTATTAGAAGTACAAAATGAGGATGTGTAAAGAAGAATATCGCGAAGGATTTCGATATAAGCCAAGAGGAGACTGGTTTTCCTTTGCTAAAGTAAGGAAACTTTGCTTCCTTTGATCCTGTAAACAAACGTTGGTTTTCACGAGACTCACTGGCGCATGTGCAACACTGAACTCATACTTCATCAGCCCGGAGCTGCTTCCATGTACAACTGTTGGCGCAAGCTACATTAAAGTGATTATTAAGTTTTGAATATGGATATGTTTCTTACAAAAACGCATTGATTCGTCACAGAAGGCCTTTGTTCACCCCTCGGAGCCGTGTGAGACACTTTTATTTATGGATGGCCGATTTTTATTTAAGTTCTTTTGGACTGAAGCAATGCAACACCCTTTTTTTTGGGTGAACTAACTCTTTAAGTTCTCAGATGTTCTTCTGAAATACTTTATAGGACAGAAGGGCTTACACAATTTGGTCTTGGAAGAATTTGATAAGAAATGTTAGTGTTATTATTCAGATCTCTGACATTTGAATGCAGTTTGTCACATTTCAGGAAATAAAAAAGTTCAGCAGAATTCTCTCAGTTCAGTCTTACTGCTGTTCATGAGAAACAACATTGCCCTGAATTTTGCTATAATTAATAATGACACTCTCACTATTTTCTAACAGGGATTTGTGCCGGAAGGATCTTTCTTGTGATTATTACTTCAGCATTGATGCAGATGTGATGCTCACCAACCGACAGACCCTAAAACTTCTCATTGAGCAAAACAGGTAGTTTCCCTTTAATCAATGCCGAGCATTTCAATGCTTTGGAATCTTCCACAGTAACCGTTTTGTCTGAGGGAACAGACTTGAATCCTGCATGTGCTAAAGCCACAGGAACATTACAGCCGACTCAATACAAATCCCTCAAGGTTTAAAAATAAGCACGGGTGGCTTCCTGTTTTCCCATGGTGCATAGAAACAGTCTGCTCTATATCGCATGCACATTTATAATGCCACTGGACTTTAAATAAGAAACAAGGCCGAACTCAGTCACATTTAATGTGACAACCTTAAGCGCTCTTTCGCATGACTATGGAGGAAGCCCTTTTTCAGATATTTTAAGAAGGCTTGGGAACTCTTTCTGTTGGCCTCTGGCTTGTGGAGTGAAATCGTATCCGGGAACCATAGAAATGTGGAATTTTACTTTCTTGCTCTCACATTGTTGACCAACACTATAATTTCCACTAATGTGTTTTGAATGACATGTTTACCTCAGTAAAGTGATATTATGTATGCTTGTTGAGTTTAAGGTCATAACAGAGGTGAAGGGCTTGACTGTGTTACTTCAGGGTCACTCTCACGATTATAGGAACAATACCATATAAAACTGCGCTCATGTGCCTGAATAAAAGGATGCCTTCTTCACAACCTGACAAGGATATGTTCTCACATGGAACATGGTAACCCCTTATGTACCATAAACTTTAAACCAATCCATTCCTCCCACCTATTTTACGAACCACTTATCCTCTGTAGGGTTGCAGGGATGCTGGAGCCTTTCCCAGCATCTCAGGCCACAGTCAGGGGACATCCTGGATGGATGGCCAGTCCATCAAAGGGCTAACACACAGACACACCTACAGGCAATTTATTTTGTCCAAATTACCTATACTGCATGTTTTTTGGATTGTGAGGGAAACCAAAGCAGCCATAGGAAACACAGGAGAACATGCAAACTCACACAGAAAGGCCTTCTGGTTCAAACCGGGGACCTTCTTGCCACCATGTCGCTCTATAGTGTCATCCTGGAAACTTAATTCAGTACAAACTACAGCAAATCTAAACCTGTTTTGTGGTCATCAAATATCATCATTTGGTTTTCCTATAATTTTAAAGTCTTCTTGTGGTGGCAAAAAAGCAGCATTATTTCTTGCATAGTAGGCCTATCATAGTACATTTATGGACTGTTGCTGATTTCTGTGCTGACTTTTCCTTTTCCACCTTAGAAAAATAATTGGCCCTCTTGTCACCCGTCACGGAAAATTGTGGTCCAACTTTTGGGGAGCCTTGAGCCTAGATGGTTATTATGCGAGATCTGAGGACTACATTGACATCGTGCAAGGAAAGCGTGTGTGAGTGTCTTGGAGGATGTGATCCAGAAATTACTGATATTTCACTGTATATAATCTTACTGGAACATTATGGAATTGCATTTATCCTTCTCTGAATCAAAAAGAGTACTCTGTTCAAACTCAGATTACTTTTCAGCATGTCCATTGATTAAAAATTGATCTACTCTATCGAAAGTCAGGTTACTTTTTTAGCATGCCCATTGCTCACCAGGCCATGTCTTTACCAAAGTCTACTTTAAAATAGTATTAAAAATATTACTATATGACTATGTGATTTATAACTATGTTCTTTTGTCTTTTCTTGTGTAAATAGTGGTTTGTGGAACATCCCCTTCATGGCCCACATCTACCTCATAAAAGGCCAGACTCTGCGGAATGAGCTCAAAGAGAGGAATGTCTTTGTCTTGGAGAGATTGGACCCCGACATGGCCATGTGCAGGAATGCCAGAGAGTTGGTATGACCGCTGGAACACAAATTACTACAATTATAGTAATTATAGTATTTAATCTAGATCAGCAATATTCATAGCATTTATTTTATAATAGTCTAGAGTTGTAATTAATTATTTTGTTTTTGAATTTAATATTGTGTTTAGTATTATTTCAAGCTCCATCAACAGCATTTGTGTCATGCTGCATTACAGTGGAAGACACCAGGAAAACTGTTACAATATATAATTAATGTTTCAAAAGTATAGTCACAAAATGTCATGGATTCTGTTGATAGAGCTGCAATTGGAATAAGGGAGGAAGAGTAGGAATGGAAGCCCTTTTCCACCACTGTATAAAAAAAAGATATGGATAATTGTGACTATCTCACGATTCTGACTTATTTTTTTCTCAGAATTGTGAGACATAAACTAGCAATTGTACAGCCCCAATTCCAGAGAAGTTGGGACGTTTTGTAAAAATGCAGTAAAATCAAGAATCTATGATCTGTTCATTCTCTTTAACTTTTATGTAATTGACAAAAGTACAAATATTTCCAAAGTTTTCACTGACCAACGATAAATGTATTTTGTAAATATGAACACATTTTGATTTTGCTGGCTGCAAAAAGTTGTGACAGAGGCACGTTTAACACTGTGTCACATCAACTTTCCTTTTAATTACAATGTTTCATTGTTTGGGAATTGAGGATACTAATTGTTAAAGTTTTGCAAGCAAAATTTTTGTCCAGTCTCTCTTGAAACAAGGCTTCAGATGCTCAGCAGACTGTGATTGTCGCTGTCTGATTCTCCTTTCCATGACTGGTCATACATTTTCAATATGAGTCAGATCTGGACTGCAGGCAGGCCAGTCTAGCACATTCACTCTGTCTACAAAATCATGCTGTTGTAGCACATGCAGAATGAGAGCTGGCATTGTCTTGATCTAATAACCATGGACTTCCCATGAAATACATCATCTTGACGGCAGTGTATTTCTCTGTACAACTCCAATATATCCCTCCATGTCAAAAGTACCTTCACACATATGCAAGTCACCCATGCCGTTTGCACTGATGCACTCATATACCATGACAGATGTTTGCTTTTGCATCTGTCACTGATGAAAGTCTGGATGGTCCCTTTGGTCTTTGGGACTGAGAACTCGAAATCTATTTTTCCCAGAAACAAGTTGAAATGTGGACTCATCTGTGTACAGCACACATTTTCACTGTCTTTTTGACTATTTGAGATGAGCTCTGGCCCAGAGAACCCGGCAGCATCACTGCATAGAATTGATGTATAGCTTTCTTCTAGAGTAACAGAGTTTCAAGTTGCATTTATTGATGCAGCAGCAGACTGTGTTAAGTGACAGAGGTTTTCTGAAGTACTCCTGAGCCCATGTGGCTATATTGTCTTATGCAATGTCATCTGAGGGCTCAAAGGTCAAGCACATTCAACTGAGGTTTCCTGCCTTGCCCTACATGTCCTGTGATTTCTCTGGATTCCCTGAAACTTTTTACAGTGTTAAGTGTGGTAGTTGGTGCAATTTTGCATGTGAAATGTGATTTTGATTTGTTGACCACTTATTCAGGAAATTGGCACAAATGATGCGCCATTGATCCAAGATTTGCCTTGCAAAGCTGAGAAGATGCCTTTATACCCACAAAAATGAATACATTGACCCATGACCAATTCACTGCTTACTGTGAAAATGTTCAAAACAGTTTAAAGTGGATATTCTATAACATTTTTACTTTTATTTTGCCTCTGTCCCAACTTTTTTGGAATGTGTTGGCAGACCAGCAAAATTGTTTGGGGGGGGTGGTTGCATATGTAACAAAAAATGTTACAGGGGGCAGTGCAAATGGGGAAGCTCTGGTATGGTACTTGGGTCACAGTGAACGAACATTTAAAGGGAATGAACAAACCACAGATTATTGATTTTATTATTAAAAGCTGAAATAACTTCTTTTTTTTAGTTTTTACAAGGTGGCGGATACGGGCTTTCATAATACAGATTCATATAGATTCAGTAGATCATCAAGCTTTTCACCTCTAAAAACAGTAATTGTTCTATATTAGTTTGCATTTGACAATTCAGCCTGATTTCTTAATGCTTTGAAACATCTGCTGCACCTCTGTGACCAAGATGTAACTGGCAAGTATTCTAAGTATATCAGTGCACTATCATGAAGGCATGGCATGTCTGTCTGTTTATGGCAGCCTCTGCGATGCATTCAGTGTGTTCTCTGCCCATCATCCTTTCCCTCTCTCCATTTTTCACATTCATAGTGTGACCTTGAACCAATGGGAATGTTTGGCTGTGTGCTTTTTGCTCCTCCTTAAAAAACCTACACCACTAATAACTAACTATGGTGTTTTTCTAACTGTCTACAGCTAACTGTTTAGGACAACTAAAGGCAGCGCATAGCCATTTTCTGAGCAGAAAATCATCTAAAAAAAACCTCAACACAAGAGTGCACAGGCATCTCTACTGTTCTGGCAGAGTTTAATATTGTACATGTGCTGTGTCCCTATCTTCCCTAATATTCTAATTTCTTAATCTCTCTCTCTCTCTCTGTATCTTACTCTGTTTACGTCTCATTATATAATTTACATGGTGCTTTTCCTTCATTTTAGACAGTACAGAGAGAAAGAGAATCTCCTTCTCCGGAATCATTCCATATGCTCAGACCCCCACAGGTTCCTCTTATTTTGATTATTATATCATGCATAATTTAAGATTTAAATGTTTTAAAGCAAGGCATCACTTTTCCAAATGGTTAGAAAGTGATATTCCAACCAAACTAAATTAACAAATGTAGTACATAATGCAGATTTTGAAAGAACACTTCTACTTACATTTAATATGTGCTTGCTTGGGGTTCATATATGCAAGATCACAAGCATTGTTGTCAGATTACAGAACATATAGTCCCAGAGGACTGGGTGAAACAATTTTGAGATGAATTACAATGCATGTGGAAAAAACATAAATCCCCATTTCATGCTCAATGCGGTTGTTTCATGGTTTTTCTATTCCATAAATGTATGTGCTGGTAGGCATTCCAACATTTGATTTAAAACTACGGCCATTTTTGAATACATCTTGCACTAACAGATGTGTTCTCCTAACAAGCAGAACCCTTTGGAAAATTGATGCTATTGAGTTTGATAAGCTACATCTGCTTTTTCTAATGGGGTTAACCTGGACAAAGCACCATATATTATATATACACTGAACCATGAAATTCTACACAGTATTCTACGCAGTGGTGGAAAGGCCAATAAAGGGTCTAATACATTTCCTTCATTATAGTTTTCTCTGCAGTAACATCTATATCCAAGAGCAACCCCCTTCCAAGCACACTAGTAACAGTAACATGAAACTTACCCCCACTACCTTGACTTATCTCAGTCTAGGGATTTATTTAGCACTTGTTACATTTGTATGTTTGCATTGGAATTAACAATTAGACTAATATGTTTGAGACTGGTGCAAGACATGTTTTGGTAAAGCCTAGACTGAGAGTAAGTCTGGATCTTCACACACTTAGTTGCAAGAACCCTTGTCCCTGCTTCTAGTATAGTAAACAGGAATTTTGATTCCTGAAGTTGCACTTTTCCCAGCACTTCCCTATGTTCCTGTTCCAATCCCTCTCACAGCCCTTCCCAACATCTGTCCTCGATTGTTATTGATTACTCATTATCACAAATTATGGTGATAATTTGTCATTTGTTTTCATCATTGACTTTAAATTATTTGCATGATGTGTTTTGTTTATTCCTCATTGTTTAATTTTCATTCGACTTTTTGCATTATAGACATTATAAGCAAAAGGATTATATCATTTGTAGTATCTAATTACCTTTTCTTTGTCCGCCACAGGGAGTTTTCATGTATGTTACAAATCGTCATGAGTTTGGAAGGCTTATTTCGACTGCCAACTATAACACATCTCATTATAACAATGACCTTTGGCAAATATTTGAAAACCCACTGGTGAGTGACTAGATTATTTGTGATCAAATGTTTCCTGTGTACAAAGTGTCTGGTACAATACATAAACAACAGGATCCACAAGTGTTCATTTAGTTCAACATTTGTCATCAATAATGATGTGGAGTGCTGACAGGGTAAACATACAATAAATCTGTGTTGACCTCCATATAGGTTTTAGTCCGCCTGCCGGGTGCATGCAGGGAGCTAATCACTGTTTGCAGTGCAGGTCAGTCAAAACTAATCCTCTTTCTTTTTCACAGGACTGGAGAGAGAAATACATCCATCCCAACTACACCCGGATTTTCACTGACAAACTCTTGGAGCAGGTGAACAAACATTCACATTTATTTAATTAGCAGATGCCGTTCGGGTAGAGTAAGAATGATCATTCCACCATGGAGATTTAGTTAAAGTTAATATTCCAGAAAGTTTCACTCACTTCCCGACCAGGGGTGTGTTTCCCAAAAGCAACTATGGTCGCAAGTTCCATCGTTACCAATATAGTTCAATGGAACTAACGACAATATTTAGCTAACGATGGTTTTGAGAAACGCACCCCAGACTTGTGGGATAAAGATAGATTTGCAAAAGTGGATGCAGGTAGGAGGGTGCAAATGCAGAACCATTGGTTGTCCTATACTCCTGGTCTGATTGAAGACCAAGTGAACAACTATATTTTTTGAAGAAAAAAAAGCAGAAGTTTGATGAGCATTGCAGTATTCCATAGTCTAGAGATGACTGGACAAAGTGTTGTACAGAGTACTCAGATTGGAACCAGGCAGAACCTGATCTTTTGGATAAAGTACAGTGTGAATCTACATGACTGGACAGTCTTTGCAACGGTATGCGAAGCTGAAATGGTCATTAAACATTCATGTTGAAAGTTGAAACCTTCAACTTCTTGCCTGATCTGGATGCGACGTTCATTGATGGGCCTTGCTGAACGATGTTGCTGAATTATGGGCTTGCTAGAAGAAAAGGACCTCTGTCTTTGCTATGGTTGAGCTGAGAGTGATGTTCTTTTTACCAGGCCAATATGTCTACCAGGCAAACTGTGATCCAGGCAGCCCAAGGAAAGAAAGAAAAGTAGAACTACATTTACATTTACATTTACATTTACATTTAGTCATTTTGCAGACACTTTTGTCCAAAGCAACTTACAATTGGGTAATACATAAAGTGGTTCTTCTTAAAGAGGCAGACAGGCACAGGAAGTGCTTGTAATACTAAGTTTCAGGCATTTGTTCAAATAAGTACAAGCTAGAAAGGGAAGGAATAAATAAAGAGAAAGACAATTTTTTTTACATTTTATTTAGGATGAAGTCAAGTAACATCGAAAGAGATGAGTTTTCAGCTGTCGCTTGAAAATTGTCAGGGATTTAGACATTCACGGAGAGGGGTGGAAAGATCATTCCCACCAGGAGGAACAGTTAAAAGACCTTGAAAGTGATTTTGAGCCTCTCTGTGATGGTACCACGAGGCATTGCTCACTAGTGGATCTAAGACTTCTGGAGGGGATGTAGATTCGTAATAGTGAGTGGAAGTAGGCGGGTGCTGAGCCTGTGGCTGTTCTATATGCAAGCATCAATGTCTTGAACTTGATGCGAGCCGCAACCGGTAGCCAGTTGTAGGAGATAAAGAGAGGTGTAACATGGGCTCTTTTGGGCTCGTTGAAGACCAGTCGTGCCACTGCATTCTGAATAGTTTGTAGTAGAGGTTTGATTGTGCTTGATGGAAGTTCAGCCAGAAGAGCATTGAAGTACTATGTGTTGCTGGTAAAGAAGTGGAAGGAAAATCCATGGGTCCATGATGGGTCCAAGAAATGGTGTGTATATTGAGAAAAAGAAGAGGCAAAGCACTGATCATTGAATCACCACTGTGGTTTCTTGATGTAACTTAAATACAGTTCTCCTCCATGATACCGTAAAGCAGCAGTCTCCAACCCTGCTGCTAGAGAGCTACCATCCTGCAGATTTAAGGTCCTACCCAATCAAACACACCTGAATGGGCTAATCAAGATGTTTGGGTTTAGTTGATAATTTCAGGCTGGGTTTTGGAGCAGGGCTGAAACTGAAGTCTGCAAGACGGTAGCTCTCCAGGAGCAGGGTTGAAGATCCCATTCTCTAAAGTCTAGTTTGCCTTTTTTGAGACTGTAAATCCACAGATCTTCCAATCAACCAGGAAGGTAGCTCTCCAGGAGTTGGAGATCCCTGCCCTAAATAATCTACATGGGAGGCAGGATTCAAACCAACAGTTTCCAATGTTTCCAGTTTTGAGAAGGTTGATTGGATGATCTGTTAATTCAGTCTCAAAAGACACAAACTAGTGCAACAGAACTAGGACAGATGATCTGGAGATATCATCATTAACTAAGTACACTTATAATGTTAATGAAGTTTAATGAAATTAGTTTTATATAACAGTATAGACCATTATTCATTATCTCTCTGATCCCTACATTGGCTGTTTTTGCTACTGTACCTTATAGACATTTGTATGCAAATGACTTCTGTTATGATTGTCAGATGAATACTGTGTGAGGAAGTAAAGGAAACTATCGTTTTCCATGATGTCACCTTTGAAAAGAAAAGCATTTGTTCTTTGCATGACACTCCCATTGATGTTTGTATGAGTTGGGATTATTTAGTGTGAAAGTGTGTTATGCTGGAAGAGCCAAACTTGTGCTGGGTGTTAAGGGCAGAAGTTGACCTGATGATACTAAGCACCTATTTATGTTTCTGCAGCCATGCCCAGATGTTTTCTGGTTCCCTGTGCTCTCGGAGAAAGCCTGTGATGAGCTGGTGAATGAGATGGAAAATCATGGTTCATGGTCTGGTGGAAAATACAAGGTCAGATAAAACCGCCAGCCTTAAAACAGTCTGCACACTTTGTACGGGGATTGGCCATGAATGAAAAAGACTTAAAAAATGTGTAAATACAAAACAGAAACAGATTTTTAGGTAACACTTTATTTTAAACTGTCTTTGTTACACGTTACATGTAATTACTATTATAATAACAATTAATGATGCATAATTACCTAAGCCAAACCCTAATCCTAAACATAACCATAGTAAGCAAATGTAGTTAATTAATATTACTCAGTAGTTGTATAATTACACTGTAACAAGGACACCTTAAAATAAAGTGTAACTGATTTTTATTCCTCAATAGACAAAAATGTGTAAATATTTAGTCAATTACATATTATATTATTTTTTTCCAGTGGAAATGACCTTTTAGTAGACTTTACACTGTAGCACAATTGCTGATAACATTTAAGGTTTTTATCATTGACTGATTGCCCAGTCATTGTGTTTTCTCTTTGCAGGACAAGCGCATCACTGGAGGCTACGAGAGTGTCCCGACAGATGACATTCATATGAAACAGATCGATTTTGATAAGGAATGGCTGCACTTTATCAGAGAATTCATCTCCCCTGTCACTCTCAAGGTCTTCTCTGGCTATTACACCAAGGTGAGCCGGTCTGGACAGAGTCATAATGAGCTGTTATATCAGAATGTCTCTCTTCTACCTCGACCTTATCTTTTTATGAAGCATTTCACCCTTTAATGTTTGCTTGGATGAATCCCAGGAAGCCTGTAAAGAACATGGTTATATTTCACCCCCAATTTAGAATATTTTAAGATTTTATAATCATTAAGATCAAAAGAAGCCTTTGAATCCTTTGAATGTGGGTAAATTTATTTATTATAATATAAATAGTATTTAATTAATTGCCATTCGTGTTTTCATATCAACCCAGTTTGAGAATCACAGACTCATTATCCATATCAGAAATGATACATGTTAGTAAACTTTTTAGATAAAAAGGAGATTTTTATTTTTTTTCATTGGAAAATATTTTTAAACTTTTTTTTTTCCTCTTTGTTTCACTTTGTGGGGTGAAATATGACCCAGACATGGTCTTGATTGGCTTCTTGAAGTTCATCCATTAAATCTTGTTGATTTGACTCATGGCTTCTCACACTCAAATGCAATGACTGAATCACTGAGCTGCTAAGTAGGGCATTTATTTATTTTTTTTACAATTTGCACAATTTAAACTAATTTTGTATTTTGTCAGCCACTGGGATGTTTTTAGTACATTACACATCTGCATGATTTCTGGAGGTTTATTACAGCAGCCAACCAAAATACAGCTTGCTAGATGATCTTTGTTTGGTTTTTGGTTGACATGACTCATGGAATGAGTCAAGTCATCTTTTTCTCTGTCATTTTCAACTTTCTCTCTTGCGCTGTTCTTTTAGGAGGGCTCTGTCCACTGTTAGCTGGATAAGCACTGTTAGTTCTCTGGTTGATTTGACTCATGGAATGTGAACTCTGGTTAGCACCATGAGTTCTTTGAGGGTCATCCATTAAAGGGATAGTAGACCCAAAAATAAATAAATATATGGCATTATTCACTCACTCTTTCCAAATCCATACACTTATGTTTTCAGTAGAAATCAGAAGTAGAATTTAGAGCGTTCACTATGCACTCTTCCATACAATGGCAGTGCAAAATGACCAAGTCTGTTAATTAAAAGTACCATGTACTCCATTTAGTCCATACTGTACCATTTAAAATCTACCAAAGCCACACAATAATAGTATGTGAGGAACAAAACATCCATTTTAACTACAATCTGTCGCTGTTTGTAAAATACCTACTTGAAGATCCTTCACCAATTGTTTGTTCCACAGAAGAAAAAGTTTAAATGGAAAAAAAAAAACTGTAACCAGTCTGTCAGATACATTTGAGAGTTGGGTTTTGATTGTGTCTCCCATTTGTTTTTCTTTCAGGGTTATGCGATTATGAACTTTGTGGTGAAGTACACTCCAAACAGACAAGCCTATCTAAGACCACATCACGATTCCTCAACATTCACCATTAATATTGCCCTCAACAACAAGGGCTTAGATTTCCAGGCAAGTTGATACACTGGCCTTACGTTTCCTAAAATAGGTTTTAAACGCATTGTAGAATCACATGTAGTTAACTAATTTTCTTCTATTTCAGGGTGGAGGCTGTCGATTTCACAGATATAACTGTTCCTTAGAGTCTCCTAGAAAAGGATGGAGCTTCATGCATCCAGGTAGACTCACCCACCTTCATGAAGGACTACCTACCACCAACGGTACACGCTACATAGCAGTGTCCTTCGTAGATCCTTAGACTCACATATAGTTCTAGTAGTTCTACACTAGGAATTTACTAGCCTTGATATGTTTGTGTAGTGTCAGCTGTTTGTCTGTTTTTACTGATTTATTCTTGGATTATGTGTTGTGTGTCTGTTTGTATTTGCTGTCTTTTGAAACATTTACTACTGTCGAGAGAAAATGCTGTTCAACGGAAGTTTAGTAAAATCTATGGATGCATTCACACAAAACACACACACGCAGGCAGAATTTCATACATATAAACCTTGTTTCATTACTCAAAATTATATGAGAGATTTGACCATGATGTTTCTATTTGGGCAAAAAAGAAAGCAGGTGAAGTCAGTAACTCTTCATTTAAACAACCTTGGTTCAGGGCGTTTAGCATCAGCACTCATTCGTAATAGCTGCCTTCAAGTTCTGCTAGAAAAAAAAAATCCTGTTTACTAGTTTGGAAATTGTAATTTTGATATGCTATGCATTTAAGTGATTCTCATTGGAATAAAATGGATGCCACATTTTTATTATATTTTAACATTCCAATAAATACAGAAATATTTTAGTGCCATTGCAACGAAATGAAGAGCAAAGGATGCACATTATTTGTGTAATTGCACTTTATTGTTGCATTTTAATCATTCTTATGTTACTGCAGAGAATGATGCAAAATCGTGCAAGCCTGTTACCCTATAAACCCTATAAAGTATAGCTTTATGGCCATCTTTTGGGCTATTCTTCCTCAACAGCACATTCAATGTCTAAAAACTCAAGTTTCTGTTGGGATTCTCTAACTGATAAACCCCCAACCCAATGTGCACTCAGATGCTCTAAGCTCATAAACACAAAGAAGATTGGTAAAAACGAAGAGGAGCTCAAATACTGTAAAATATCTAGATTTCTACAAATTGGAGAGTTGTTGGTGTCAATGATATAACACATGACTTCAGTGGTTCCTCCGTGTCGCAGCTGACCATGTTTTTAAAAGACATGAATCCTAATTATGATAAGAAACTATGAATATGCTGTAAGTATAATTTTGTATGTTTGCACAACAAGAAACGGCAGGATTTAAAATGAATCCTAGTAGTGTTTGGTTTTTTTGTGGACAAAGTTTTTCTGAAGGTGTTTTTACTGTAAAATACAATGTAATAATGCCTTATTTTCTGAACTGAAAATGTCTCGGAGATGTCAAATGTTTTACATTCTCTTGTTCCTTACAAATGTTTCAGCCGCCGCGGTTTCAGTTCTTCGTTAACTTATTTGAAATTGTTGTGAAATGATACAGATGCCTTTTTAAAGAGAAATGTGTAGTGAAATTCTTAACACCAATGCTTTTTTTTTTTTATTTGTTTTATTTTTTTTTATTAAAAAAAATATGATCAAGCCAGGTCAAGATTGGGAACCGTACAATAAATTAACTGCTAAACATGTAAAAAATACAGTGCAGCTTTAGAAAAATCAACATTTCCTTTTTACACTTAAGCAAATATGACATGCCTTGAAACATTCACATTCCGATTGCCATACTAATGTAATATAGTACATGTGTGAGCACTAACATGCCCATCACATGACACTTGTTCTGTCAAACCATGCAAGTCACCTTAAAAACAAATCAGCACAGATTAGAACTTAAAGTGTTGACAGAGAGAACATGTAAACAAGAAGCAGATTTACACAATCTATGATACATGGTCACCTTCTGGAGACTTGTCTCGTCGACCATCTTTTATACCCGTCTTTTAGTCGGACTGATGTGTATGCAATGTTGGAATTACCTAGTAACAATTAACAGGAATTGCTACGGGCGAGCTGAATTACTATTTACAGTTCTGCCCCCCCTCCTAATTTTGCTACATATCGCTTGCGATATTCATTTAACTGCGCGCGGCACATATCCATCTTAATCTTGAATTCTTCGTCCTTCCTTTCACACCAAAAATAAATCCGGCTATCCAGCTACACCCACGGAGAAGCATACAACTCTACACCACGTAACGCTTGATAACGCAAAAAATCTCTAAGTTGGGGCTCAGTCTTCTATAGGTGTATTTACCTATTGTAGCTAGTTTCTATCTCAGATCCGCCCCAACTGTCACTGAAAATGAATGATTTTGGGATTCTTTGTAACTGCAAATCATTGTCAATGTGAACGCACCTTCAGTGTAGACCACACAAACTACATAAAGTTTGAAAGTTGCCATAGCAAAGGAAGGTGGTGGATATGCCCTCTGATGCTGAAGTGTAAGATATTTTTCCTTTCCTTCATCTTTCATCTCTTGGTTGGGGTTTGTTGAAGAACTCCCTGACTTGTTCAATGTTTCCATCTGGGTCTGCGGGTTTGAGAAGCTGCTGAAAAATGCAGCGAAAGAGGGAGGCATGTAGGTCAAAAACACGAGCGCAACAGCAGGCTACAGAAAGATCCCTTTGTGGTCATTTTCCCCCCTGCATACGGCTCTGAAAGATGACATTGATGCAGGGCAGCGGCACAGGAAACTCGCAAGGCTAAACATACAGGTTTGCTGAGGATAACTTATCAAACAGAGCTGAGAGGGAAAACTGTAGTCAAGACAATCAGTAATGAAAGGTGAAAGCAGACAGGAAGTGTGAAGTCAGATCAAGCCACTTGGTTAGATTTATTATTTCTTGACACTGCACATTTTATTAAGAGACCATCTAACCAGGGACGTTTAGTCCATTTAACTTGCAAATGCTCTGCATGATAATAAACCTCCAAAATCGTTTCCCGTTTTGAGAGAGATGATAATGGTTGACTGTAGGCTATGAAGAGTTAACTTCTGGCTTTAATTAAAATTAAAATTACTACAATCCCTTTGCCATTTTAACATAACAAAGCTTGAGCAATAAAATGCTGGGAATAAATATGTAACTTAATATAGCATAATTAAATTGACTGAGAGGGTGTTAATGCAACATGTCGTAACATGTAAAACTTTGTATGCATTTTGGCCGATCATTTGCACAACAATGGCGTTTTAGTAGTCTAAAAATGCAAGTTTTTGAACACTATACTGTTAGCGACTGTGTGAATTACAAAAATGCACATGTTTATACATCATGCACATGCCTATTATATGTTCAGTCTATAGGAATACATGTGCGCAAGCACGTCGTGTTTCTTTACAAAGTGACATCGCATCTACTGCCCTGGCATGCATAATGCAGTGGTTTAGTAATTTAGTCACATTTCATGTGAACGGGGATTGTTTTGACAATGTTGTCATCTGAATGCAAAACTTTTCAAAAACCCAAAGGAAAAACCATTTCATTTTTAGTACAATTGTTGCATAACTGCCTTCCTAATCGTATATTTTCGCAAATTTTAAAAGTTCACTGAAAACATTTATTACATTTTTGGCACAGAAAAGTAATTTTAAAAGTGCACATTATCTGGCAACATGCTTGAGCAATTTCTGAGGAAACTTATCACCCCCCCACCCCCAGTGAGTGAGCTGTCATCAGTCCGCCATTGTTTCACCGCCGGTGCAGATGTAGACAAGAATGACTCCTAAGCGATTGAGGTGGTCTGTTGTTGGATGTCATAATGAACATAGCAGTCGTCATTTACTCCTGACATCTGAGGACGCAGTGGATTATGTTTGTTTTTGAAGAGAATGCGCCTATGTTCGTGCAAATCATTCGTGATCCAGCTTCACCTACAGAAGAAGTGAGTGTAAGTTTTTTTTTTAGGAATCTTTGCAAATCGCCTTTCCTAATAATGTGCTAATTAGCAGATGAATGTGGCTAAAGTAAACAGTCCCTCAGAGAGCAGCTCGGAAGAGAAGGGCGGGGTCAGCATAGCTCATTAACATTTAAAGGAAAATGCTACAAAACTGCGTGCTCTGAAAAGAGCTGTTTTTGACAGGGTAAAAAAAGGTGTTTTTTACACTACCATTGAGAAGTTTTAACCAAACTATGTTGCAGACTTTTCATTAAGACCCAAAAGAATCATATCAACTTGTGGAAAATGGGCATCCTATGACCCCTTTAAAATCACTGTGTGTAATTTTTTGTGACAATAGCGGCACCAAATTAAATTCCAAAAATACTTAAAGCTTCGAAAAAAGTGTAACACTTACCAAATCTTCAATTGTTCTGACAAACAGGTAGCTTCACTTTTCAGGAAATCAGTCTAAGAAGGGTTTACCTAAAGATGTTTAATTCCTAAAACAGCTATCACATTTTTACATTCATGGTGTCCATTTAAGGTCAAAACTAGGAAATCATTGTTTGGTGAAGGAAATACCAGAGTCGTTGTTGAACGTGTAAGTCAATTGAAGTGTCCCTCTAACTGCAGTGGCCACTGACAGGTAATGATTACACAGCGCAGGCCTAACCACATAAGGAACTTGGCCACCCATCTGTTTATGTCTAAGAAGAAATCCAGACACACAAATACCCTTTCCATTTCTCTAATTATACTCTCACACATTTATTACGGGGCGGAGCAGAGGTAAATCTGGCTCTTCAGAGTTATCACAGAATGAAGGCTGGTGCCCACAAACCAGTGCCAACCAGCCAACACAGCAGACTAACCAAACAGTGTTTGCTTACAGGCTGGAGTTTAGGTATTGAAAATATTCTGCAATTAACGACACAGCTATTAATACCACTAGAGGAAAAAACAACAACTATATTCTCTACTAAAATCTAGCAGTTGTGAATACTGGTCTACTATGTTCAGGTGTTCCTATTCTCTCTCTCTCATATACTGTATATATATATATATATATATATATATACACAGACACACCTGCTTGACCATCTCCACTCCAGCCTGGACTGCCATGGGAATTTGTTCTGGTCTAAACTGAAAGAGTTGTCCTTAAAAACAATATCCAATATAGAAACAAACTAAAACCCCTTATTTTTCAAGTTCTATATTCAGAAATCAAATTAATTCTGTGACCATGATTGGGTCTGGTCTTAGTTCATTTGGTAAACGTGGATGAGAACATTCAGATCTTCCTGGTTTGGAGAGAATGATCAGAGGTCTGAAACTCAGACATGACATCAGGCATGTGAGAGGAGCAACGTAGACATTTCAGAAGTTTGAAGAACAGCTCACCATCTAAATGAGACCTGAATTCACTCAACTCCCTTTATAATGTAATTTGGGATGGTAAGTGTGATTGGAAGGCCTTTGGTGTATCTTCAGTGAGACAGACGTTTCACCACAGCTGGACCGGCACGGAAAGCTGGAAAAGATAAATCGGTGTGTCAGTCCTTGTTTTGACACATGGAAAAGTACTAATGGAGAAAATGATGAGTAACAAAGTCATATTGAGGAGGTGCCGTCCTACTAAAATAACAGTGAGTGTCAATGTGCCTGTATACGTGATTGTTTGTGTGCAGTTGTGAATGTGGTATGGATGGTGCTTTTGGGTATTCAATAAGTATTTTGTGTAAGGTACTGTAAGCTTCAAGACAAAAACAGACTCTCTAGCCATGGTGGGTGAGCAATTGGTTTTATGCGGTCTTAAGTCTTACGAGTTTGTAAGTAGTAGTTACCATGTGATGTGGGCTCAAGTGATTTTATTTGAAATAAAACAGTAATTTGAGGAAAAATAGCATTTTAGGTGAATAATTAAGGCTTTATATAAGTATTTTAGCTTTCTCATGCTACCTCAGAGCTGGATGGGAAAATTAGTTGGGTCACTGTATAATGAGCAGCATTAGCTGGCAAGCGTTACCACTATTCATCAACAGTACACAGAATGTGTACAAACGAATTGCATTGTCAACTTTCACAATTAAACTTTACCAGTTAATTAAAAATAAAAAATGCAGTTTGCTTCTGCTATTATTATTAACTTGATACGATCCTAATTCAAATATCTGGTCTCAGAGAAAATCATGAGATTCCCCACTGGTAAATAAAAGTTTATCTTCAGAGACACATGTTTTTAAAGAGAAACTTGAATACTAGGGTTGTCACTTAAAGAACTGACTCAATGTCTATTGCCTACATGAACAGAAGACTACAAAAACAGCATCCTAATAAAAACGAGTTGCCATGGTCATTTGGTCACGTATAAATTGAATTGCGATGTTTCCTGTACACACACACACACACATATATATATATATATATATATTGTGGCCGGCGACCCAAACGACAGACACAGTGGGTGTGGCGTCAGGCCTCGAGAGACTTTTATTAACAGAACTAACCAAAGTGTCCAGAAAAAGGGAATCAAGTGTCCTAAATAAACAGGGGATCTGGTGTCCTTGTCATGCTCTGCGGGTGCGGGAAAGTAAGGTCAGTGTGGGGGGTCAGGAAGGAAGGGTCTAGGTAAGGGGTGGAGTCTGCACACACTCCCCTCTCTGGTCCGGGGCGCGAGGGGCGGCGGCTTCTTCCAGCTGCTGTATCCTTCTCGTTGCCCATGGCACGTGAAGGGACTAGACGGCTCGGCATCCTGGCCCGACGGCTGTATAACGGGAGCCACAAGGACACCAGCGTGCATGCACGGGGAAGAGACCGGTCTCCCAAGGAGAGGCGCGCTCAGCTTTTAACAGCGGCGGTGATGAGGCTCCATTTGGTTCCGGTGTGCCCCATCACACGCGGCCAGCCCTGGCTATTTCAGCGCCCCTCCTCTCTTACGCACCCACTCCTGTCGGGAGCCTGGCGAAGGGCGGCGATTAAGGGATGGGGTGATGCTGATAATTAGGGGGAGACAGCCAACTCGTCACCCCCCCCCCCAAGCGACATCCCCGTCATCAGGCCGCCACCCACACGGGAGTGCTACCATCCTCAACCAGGCTCCAAGCGTTCGCAGTGGGAGGGGCGGGAATTCCTCTCCGGGCAGTTCTCCCTCTCGCACCGCGCCGGAACAGGGACAGAGAAACCGGATTTTAGTCGACAGCCTCAACCAACCACAGGGTAAATGACAATAGAAGAAATGTCACTTACCCCTTTTGTGGCTGGGAGGCCGTCTCCGTTGTTTCTCCGTCCCAGTCCGGGTTTTCACTAGCTTTTGCGAGCGAGAGGGGATGACGTCATCAGGTGTTCCCCAACTGTGCTGTCTAGGCTTCGCCTTGCCCGCATTCTCCACCAATGTGGCAGGAGGACCAAACGACAGACACAGTGGGTGTGGCGTCAGGCCTCGGGGAGGCTTTTATTAACAGAAAATTAACAAAGTGTCCAGAAAAAGGGAATCAAGTGTCCTAAATAAACAGGGGATCTGGTGTACTCGTTCTGCTGCGGGGTTTGTGAAGGGAAAGGCAGTGGTCAGGAAGGAAGGGTCCAGGTAAGCACGCGCTCCCCTCTCCGGTCCGGGGCGGCAGCTTCTTCCAGCGGCTGCATCCTTCTCTTTGCCCACGGCGAGCGAAGGGACTAGACGGCCCGGCATCCTGTCCCGACGGCCGTGTAACGGGTGCGGTTCTCATCCGGACCACGGGTCCAGCAGCTCACAACTCTGGCGGCACTGGAGTCCCTCTACGCACCCTTCCTGGACCCACGAGGACACCAGCGTGCATGCACGGGGAAGAGACCGGTCTCCCGAGGAGAGGCGCGCTCGGCATTTAAACAACGGCGGTGATGAGGCTTCATTCGGTTCAGGTGTGCCCCATCAAAACAAACTGCTAAAGCAAACCATGTAGGTAGGCTGCTCATTTTTTAAACAACTAATTTCACAGCTAAAGGCATTTTGCAAACTGCGCAGTCTTAACATGAATGTGCTGTCATCCTCATGACCTCTCTACCAAACATTGGCTACATTTTTTACTTGAGATTCTGTATTTGAACCTATCATTTGTTCAAACTAATTAAGCTAAACTTGACATTTTGTCTATGTGGACGATATCTAAAGTTAATAATATTTTTGAATGTTTTCTGTATCGTCTTGTATGCTCTTTTGTAAAAAAATGCCTGTTTATCTCCTTTTGTTGTGCTATTTTGCTTATGTGGCATTATCATATTTCTCTGAGACCCAGGGTGTGACATCACACTGACTTCCAGATGGTTTAAAGGACATTCAGCCTCTGGGCAACACAGCCAACACCCCATAAAAGTCAACTCATTCTTTTTATTTAGTGGGCAGTGAATGTAGGCAGCTGCCACTGGGGCCCTGTAGGTCCATTTCAAACCTCTCACGGGTCGTAGAGCTAAACACAGACACCACAGTGTGCAAAATATGTGTTAAAAATGCCTACTGCCCTCATAGTTAAGACCAGTCATTTGGTGCTAACGCCCAGAACCATTACTACTTTTTCAGGTGAGTGGTATATCCTTTCTCCTAAACAGTAATTAGGGTTGATTGTATGCTTGTGAGTGCATCAGCTTACTTACTTTCCAGCCATGAGATCCTCTACCGGATTAGTTTAAATGCAGGGCAAAGCCCATTTAGCCAAATTACACAGCAACACTCTGGAAAAACAATCTAAAAACTAGAACACTCCCAGACGTTTATCCTTCAACTTATGGAAAGACACAAAAGGAGATCTTTACCCACAAACAGTTTCATGAGCAAGGGTGCGTGGCACTGTCTCCAAGGCTGTCTTAGTTTTTTTTAATACCTACCCTCTCTCTCGAGTGGATTTATGAGTCTAGTTTAGGGTAAAAGGGTCGTTGGCAAGAGTTCCTGTTTGAGAGCTAAGGGTTTATGATGTTGACACTGAGGTGTTTCTGGAAATTGGAAGAGATCACATGCGTGTTTATGTGTGCAATCATAAAAGTACAATGCGTACAGGTCCAATCTGTCAGCATGCTGTGCCAACCGTGGCCTGACTGAGTACATAGAAAATCAGTGAAGTTTGTGTGTCAAACAGTCTGTTCTGACATAGACACATACTTCATGTGGTTTTACAGGATGAATGGACCCAGTGAAGTCTGTTTTTCGCAATAGTGTTTCTCTTTCTGCGCTGCCAGACGATGAGAAAGAGGAAGACTTTGGGGTGGATTTAATGTGTTTTTCAAGCTTGAGCAGCGAACCGAAACACTCCTCCATCAAATCTGACGGTCTGAGTCAATAGGGCCGTAACTCCACAAAGTGAACCTCGGCACTCCTTTCTGCCAAATTTGGCCTTTGTCTATCAACCGGACCACATGTGTGCAAGCAACTGCAAATGACCAGATAAAACAAAAATCTAGTCTTCTGTAATTCAACAAACGGCCTGTGGGAAAACCTTTATGAGAAGCGAAACAGAATTTTCAATCAAGGCAGCTGAGTTCAAACAGGTGTATGAAGGTTCTTTGAGGTACGTCAATGATGTGAGACTGAAGGATATAATCAAAGGCTGTAAGTCTGTTCACCTGTCTCTGATAAATCATTATAGATTGTGCATAACAGTGGGAAAAATCTGCATGTGTGAGGCGCACCACTGTCATGTTTGTTTGCAGTGCTGTCATCTTGTATCATTTGTGTTGATACGTCTTGCGTCATGGCTGTCTGCTCAGTGTTTATTACTGATTATTGCTGCCCACCCGGGAGCTGTCTCTCAAGAGACATCCAAAATGAGCACTTTACACACATACACATCAAATATACGACACACATACTCACAAACTATACATCCCATACAATTACAGTTATTGTACCTTTATCTTCTCGAAATACCAAATTCCCAAACCTTGCATAAACTGACCCTCTTTTGTGATATAAAGCCAAGGCCAGTGTTGGGCAGTAACGCATTACTTAGTAACGTGTTACTGTAATTTGAGTAATTTAACGTGTTATAATTTTCAAAATAGTAATTAGAGTATAGTTACAAGCTGAGGTCTCTATACGTTACTGCCACATTACATTGCTGACAGAATGCAGTGTTTTATAATCTAGAGATTGTACAAAGAATGTAGCTCACGCACTGTCGAGTCAAGTGCCAGTGGATTAGAGACTTGGACCCGCGAGACCCGACGCAACAGAGTGCGGCGCGGGACAAGATGGGTGAGTGCTGGTGCGGGCAGGTAGACACTTGTGTGTGTGGGAGAATAAAATGATTCACGGGACTCATTAATAGAAATATCTAAACATAAAATATATAAAACAAATAAATTGTTATTCATCTAGTGCACAAAAAGCAACATGAACTAATATAAAATATAAACGATTAACAGGTGCAAGCGAGTTTCTATTTAGGCTATAACACGTGTTTGCAGCGTTGAGCAATGCAGTGATGAAATTTGCGTGCTCACGAATCCTCATTATAACACAAATTGTAGACATCATGAATCTTCCTTACACATATATGTATTGTGTTATAACAGAGATTTGTGAGATTGCGATGAACTGAGATGTCTTTTAGAAATTATAAATGCAGCGGTCTTTGCTGGCATTCTGCCATGCCAAACCATGCACGCAGCACATTTAAAGACAGTTTCTTGTTTAGTGTTGTGTTGATGTGCACTTAACACAACTAATTATCAATTAAGGGCATCAAGTACAACACTGATTCCCAACCATTTTCCTGGAGGCACACCAACAGTACAAATATTCAAACTCTTCCTAATCAAAACACATGTGCTTAAATTCACTAGCTTGTTAGTAGAGATGCCAAGACTTCAAATAGTTGGTTTAGATAAGGAAGGTGTCCAAAATATGTATCATTGGTGTACCTCCAGGAGCAGGGTTGTGAACAATGAATAGGCCCTGAATTTTCACAATAATGTGGGGGGGTCATAGTGGGTTAGCTCAGTATAGCTATTCCATCAAAGGAGTGATGTAGTACAGTAATCAGTAATGGTCTACCACCACAACAACTTGAAATACGAAAGTTTAAAATATTTACAATTTAACATTCTGGTAACAAACTACTTCCGAACTAGGCATAACTCTGTAACTAACTTACAGCTGACCAATGATCTAAAGGGGGGCAAGATAAGTAGACGTACTATCAGCTATCGGGCGTGCTTAGCAAGCGTTATAGTCTTGTCCGCCACGTATTGACTGGGGGCAGAGAGAAAAAGTCAGAGTTGCTTAAATAATGATTGATCCCGTGATAGATAAGTGTCAATTATTAGAAAGGCAACTGTTACCAAATAGACCTACTGCAATATTGATACGTATTTGAATGCTGACAGTATGTTTGAAACTGATTCATCGAATGTTGGGAGAGAAACGGCGCCATTGAACTTAGACGACTACAGTGTATAGTACGTGCTGCTGTGTACTAACATACTGAAGAAATTAGTGTGCATGTTGCTACATGAAATGTCTATTAATTTCTGCTGAGCAAACTCGCACGTAACTATATGTTACTCACGGGACTATGCGTTATGTATCCGGAAAAAAAAAAAAAAACAAAACAAAGCAACAAACACAAAAGAAGTAAAAACAAGGTAGGGACGACTGCATGTCAATTCTCTCAATGGCTGCATGTACTTTGTGGCAGATGCCTCAAGAAACTGATGAACTCATGCTATGGTGCTACATTCTCCTATGCTGGTGAAAATAACATATTCCCACTCGATCAAACAGAAGAAATACACATGACGGCATGTGACCAGAAAATCCTGTGTTGGAAACCAACTGTTCTCTAACTTATAACTATCTCGACTTATTTTGCAAACTTTCACTCTCTAGGAATGAGTGACACAACATACATCCCCTATAAGTGAAATTGGCTGTATGTTGTCAAGACTTAGTTAGCAAGAAAATCACACAAGGGTGAAATTAAGAAGATATGGTGTAGCAAGCTAGCAGGATGCCGTGAATATTGTTTCTCTCGGGGCTGCTACCGACCAAGGATCACTCTTCGCGTGCTGCACGTAAAAGATGGTCGTGCATGGGGTTTTCACTGCAATGTGTTCTGCTCATGTCGGATACCTCCGGTCATTATGGGTGACAGGTGTGGGCTCGCGAGCCTAGTCAGGCGAGCCTAACTTTCAACACAAAATCATAAAATCGTGTTCTCTTTCTGCAGAGAATCGACTAGTACACAGCACGGGCTGCCCAGTGTTATAACTAGACTCGGAAGACGCGTCGGGACATGGGCACAGGCTGAGAGTGGGGTACAACCCGGGGCTTTTTGTGGTGTGTGCAGATCTCACTAAACCAGGATGGCGACAAGACTATCACCAGTTGGGTGTATGTTTGCTTGCTTAAGATCAAGGTGCCTTACGGGCATGAATCAGGCTCCCTCCAATTTTAGTAAGATGAGATGACTGTGTGAATTCGCTGCACCGAAGAAATAGAAAATCCTGGTCACACGAAAGTTAAGGACCATGTCAGGAATCAGTGCTGGTAACGTAATCACAATCATTCCGACACTCATTCTTAAAAAGCAAGCAGTACAGACCGCTCATGATGACATTAAAAATCACTCACGCAACAAGTGATGAAGATCGAGTCCTACGTGACAAGAGACCGCCAAGCGAAGCGTGCAACTGACTTCAGTATCAAAAGCCATCCCAGAGCTGATATAGAGAATCAAAGTGGGGGATGGTACACAAGAACATACATGTAGTCAACGGGGGTCGGGAGCTACCTCTAATCATCACTTGTGATTATGCACAATCCATGCTCGAGTCGACTGAACATGACCTAGAACACAGAAGCACAAATTGGGCACACTCAACTAATGGTGAAAGAGGATAGAACTGACAGAAATACTAGCCGCACACAGGCCAACGCTGTGATAAAATAATTTATCATTTTGGGGGGGGGGGCGCGTGCTGCTGCTGTAAGGTTAATCAACGCTGACTGTCCAGAGTACAGACGGATGGAGGATAAAAAACGCCAGGTTGCATAAGCCGAACGCGTTCGCCAAACTCAGACTTAGCCCAGTCCTGCGAATGCTGTGCATCTCTGTTCGTAGTATGTTAACTTGCGCTGCTTTGGCTCAGTGCTGGAATTGTAAGTTGTGACGTTTTAGCCGCTGGCTGCAAAGATAGATAGGAGCATGTCTGCTCGCGTGTACATTTGGGGCTGTCTACTTGAAGCTATCACCCCCCCCACCCCCCGTGTCTCTTTCAAGACTTGCTTGCATGCCTCCAGAAACTGTTGCAACTGTGGACCCTGAATAGAAGACTGAGGTTCTGTCTTGTGGCAAGTCTAATTTACTTTTGGACTCTGTGCCTTTCCCTTTCCGTTCTCTCTCTCTCGTTGTATAAATTTACAATCTTGGTGATGAATGCATAGCGTGACCCGTATTGCGTTATGCCCGATTTAACAACAAAGGCTTTTACCACAATAACCATGCCATCCTGTATTCCTACTCTTTGTCCCCTCCAACTCTCTGTCAGTCTAGTTGGAAGCATCTCATTTTAGCCCCATCATTACAGTAAGAACAGATGCACTGGGCTGGTCCTCTGCTCTTTTTGGATTTTGAAGAGCACAATAGCTAATGGCAACCGGCAAGGTCTTCCAGTAAAGCAGCCACTTGGGGAGGAAAATGAGCTGGAGAAAAGCAGTCAGACTAAACAACAATAGGTTGCCACTTCAGAACAAAGAGAATGGAGACGAAGCAGCTGAATCCGTTTGGCTGTTCTGAAGTACCATCTCTTTCTGAAGTAGCTTTTTAAATCCTCCTTTTCCCTGAAAACCAATAAAAAAACCAATAACTTCAAACTTCACTGAGATATTCTTAACCACAAGATTTGCTGTTTCTTTAAACAGCTCGCTCTCCTTCATTTATTATTTTCCCAGTTCTATTGCTCCTGCCAAACACTGTGCTATTGGGACCAATGACTGCTCCTGATGGTGGGCTGTTGTTCCTAGTGAACATGTAAGCAGCGGACTCTGACTCTTCCGGTGCAAATTCTTGGTAGCTCTCTGATTTATTCTACTCTATCAGACCAGCCCTGCTCACATTCCATGATGTCATTACCTTGTGCAAGTGGAATTTCCTCCACCAAACTCAGCACTAACCACACTAAGTGATGTTTAATGGATCAAGCTGTTCTCTGGAATTATTACTTAAAAGCATTTCTTTCCATATTTACCGCATCGAGTTGAATGGTAGGTTCCTGGAAATTGCTGGATGTTTTATGAGAAATGAGTGTCATTACTGCAGGGTAATGAAGCATACCTTCCAAATGGCTGACAAGTAGCATTCAGTACAGGTACAGGTTGATGTTGAAGAAGCACATCGTTTCAATTTATACAAGTGTTTTAAATTAGCCAAAGAGGTATTGACCAGATCAGGCCAAAATGTTCTCTGTTATCAGGTAACTGAGCAGAAAAGCCACACAATGCATCAACCAAGGATGCAGAGATGATTAAATCAATCTAACTTAAACACTCATTTTCTAGATATGAATGTTATGATATGAATCCAATTCCATATACCTCATCAAATATTCAGAAGAATATAATTATTTGAGAATATTAATTTCATATAATTCCCATTGATAAAGTAAAACAAATTAATTTAGCTTTACAAATGAGCTAATATCAGTAGGAGAAGAACACAGTCATAGAGCTGAATGAAGATACAAGGTTTATTTTGGCATAACTGAGACAATTTTAACCATAATGAGTAAATAAGCTTCCCAGCATTTGCAAAGGTGCTCAGTCTGGTTTCTAGGTCATTGCTTTAAGGAGTTATGGGTGGTTGATAAGAGACTGCAAATGCATTGCTAGGTAATTGCTTACTGCCTCAAGTCAATGTAAAGTCTATGATGTTCTGGTCTAATATAGCTGCTAAGCCAGTTGCATTTATTAATTTTCCTATCATCCATTTATCACAATTCTTAAACAATTAATATAACAACTCACCTCAATAATCCACACAATTTCATGCATCATGAATGTCCACAGCACAAATTGTGCAGTCAAATTTGAATGCTTAGAATTAGCAACAAGCCCTTTACAAGTACACTAAGTACAAGCAATAGTAATAATGATGTTTGCCTTAGCACCACTGATGATTATGAACCCTTGTTGAGGAGCTGGTTTGCAGAAGTTTTCATTTTCTTTTCTGATGCTTTTCATGCGTCTGAACTGCACAACACTGCATATTGTAAAACCACATTGGATGGTGAAAAGTAAGAAGGCGTTGCTTATTACAACTGTAATAAGAGCTTTGGTTTTCACAGGGTAAACTGTGAACGAGCAAGTAGAGTTTACACATTTTTTCTCTATCCAAAACAACACTGCTGTGTGAGAAAGAGACAACCTATTTCCCCTCCAGTCAGCCAGCAGGCCTGAATCCACCCACTGCCAGCCTGTGGGAGTCCAGTATGTCTGCTTTGAGAACAGTGAACTGTGGGCTATTCTGAAAGACTGAATGAAAGCCGAGAGATTATGTGAGTAATGTATTTTATGACTAGTGTTCAGTTTCACACGACAGTGCTGACCAAGTGGAATGGATTCTGTTAATGTAAAGAAGGAACGGCTGCGAAACCCATTAGAATGAATGAGCTTACATCATAGCTCCAATCTTAGACCGAGTGTAACATTTTTTTGATATTGCAGAACATTTTGAGCACATTAGTTGAAAATCTTGGTGCAATAGGAGCTTTGGCCATTATGTATTAGCAACAAAATCATTTTAACAGTACAATATCAAGTTTCTTCCCATTTTCTATCCTTGTATTAGCATGTCATTAAAAGATCTTCTTAGCTCCCTCTAACAATATCTCCAGACACACTGTTAACATGTGCAAAAATAATTTAACATACACAGCATAACTTGAGGTTATAATAACTTGTCTGATATTGTGGATGTTTAGATGTTATGCTTGATGTTCTTCTTTACCTCATGTGACATCTTAAGTTGAATTTTGACATTTTAACTCCCTAGTATACATATCTGTACAGTTCCATATGATCAAATGGGGTTCAGCAAGGTGGAATAGTGTCACCTTTTCTGTTTAATGGAAGATCTGTCAAAAAAATTCAAATAATGTAAGACCAGATGTATGGTGGGAGTATGGTGCTGATGATTTAGTTATGTCTCTTTATAGGGCAGTTTTACAACTACTGATTTTAGTTTGTTCAAGCTACAGCATGGTGTGCAGTATGATGTTAAATTTAACCCTAAAAAGAGCACCCCAGTCTTAAATTATCTTACACTAAATGACAAGGTATTCCAAGGTATTTTAGCATTTTCTGAAGAGGAGTTTCAACAATGTTCTGCACATCACAGTAATTCTCAACATTTACATTTAGATTTGTGTTCTGGAGTTTGTGATATGGAGATACACATTAGGAAGTCCAGGTCAAGGCTCGTGAAAGTCTGTGCATTGTCTTGACTGGACATAATTCAAGCAAAAAAAAAAAAATGTTGCCAGGACTAGATATGACTGAGACAGGTGAAATCTTCTACTGTATTAAGGAAAAATTACATTAAATTACTGACTCACTCCAATGAGAGCATTTGATAAGATCAGTTCTCAACTGCTCATTTAAAGGGTCATGAAACCCCAGACTACTTTTTTATTTTTATTTTAGCAGAGGTGTTTGTGTTGCACATCATAGAAGACCATGTTAGCATCCGTTAATTTTAATTGTTGGAACTGGTTAATTTTTTGCTTTTTTGTGCTATTTTCATCTTCCGGGTTTAAAATCTACATCGTGTTGACGTCACAATTTGTGACGTGGCAATGGACTATAGTACAACGATGACGCGTCGGTGTCTATTAAATTATTCATGAGACTGCGTGTTCTTATCCAATGAGAAGACGCTTAATTATTCACAACAGCATGTGTTGATTTGCTATGACAGACGTTTCAGACTGTGAGATTGCGTACATTAACTGAGAGAAACGTTCATGGATGGAAGAACAGTGTTTGCTTTTGCTTTGTAATAAGAGTTCGGCACAAACGCGATTCATTCACTTGGTGAGCATAACCGTTGTTACAGCTCTGAGACACAACCCGTCAAAAGGCTTATATAAACGCCACAGAATAAGCCTTAAAAGTTCTTAGAGGTGCAACAGCGCGTTCATATATATGTTTTCGATGCATGCACTCTATGGGAGCGAAATGAAACGGTCTGAACGCGAAGCTGTGCGTGTTGTTAGTCTGTCTCCCCTCTTCCACCTCCTCCGCTCCGCACCACGCCCACTTTTTTAGCATTTTTTTAAAACTGTGGTGATGTTACGGAAGGAGACTCACACAGAGGGTTAGACAAATACAACAATGTTTATTATCAGCAAGGGGTGCGGATGGATGGGGCAGGTGAGTATATGAACTTAGGGTAACGGTCCTTAAGGTAGATGAGAAGAGTAATTCCGTATAGGGTCCTCACAGGAGATCATGGAAGGGAGACAGAGGACTGCACACACCTCAGTTGATGAGTACACGGGGAATCCACGGAGCAGATGACGGGAACGGACTAGGGAATGGAACACAGGAGAACACACTGGAGGAAACACAGGAGGTAAGTAGCACAGGCAGGTAAAGTCTTTCTATGTTTCGAGTAAGGATATCAGAGAGAGAGAGTCTACTTCGATGAAACGAGATCGGACACTGGAGTGAAGTGAGGTGTGTGCTTTTGTATGGGAGCTGAGGGTAATTGTTAATCCGTGACAGGTACATGTGATTAGAACTCAGGTGTAGGTGTTTGCTGTGATTGGGAGGTGGCTGAGTCTGGCCGATCTGTGACAGGTGAGAACTAACCAGTGCTGAAAGGAGGGGTTTCATGACCCTTTAACAGCCTAGTAAAGACTTTCAAGCAAGTAATATAGCCATTTACAATGAATATCAAATTAGATGCATCCTGTCTGCAAAAGTTCTACTAATGTCCTTGAGAAAAAAAGTACAGCAAAAGCCCAAAGCATAAGTAAAGCAAAGTTATCATTTAAATCCAACTGAGAAAAGAAAGGGGAAAAAAAGAAAGAAGAAAAAATAAATGCTGGTGGTTTTTAGTTGGTTTAAGCTGGTCTCCCGGCCTGACCAGCTGACAAGCACACAAACCTCCTCTAAAACCAGCAGACCCCCCTGACCAACTAATCAGCATGGTTAAAAGCTGAGGAGAAGTTGTCCACATAGGGCAATGCACAAATACTCTGAACCACCCTGCCGTAATCCATCAGATTTAAGCAGGTTTCCACGAGGTGTCACTGTATATACAGGGTAAAACACAACCAGACACACACACACACTCCACATCCCCATTCACATTCTGCCCCCTTGAGGATAAGTGAAAGAAATAGGACCAGTACATCAGAAATAGGACCATGTACCACATTAATCTAAAATCATCCTTGCATTACAAAAGAAAATAATGTAAAATAAACAAACTATGGCTTAAAATGTCAAACATTGGCGAAGGATTTTTATTATGAACAATGGGCTTTTTTAAAACTTTTTTACTTTACACCACAAGGAGGAAGCAAAGAGCTTTGAATCAAAATTCTGCAAATGTGTCCCCTACTTCTTATAAACATTAAGTCATGTTTGCTAAGGCAACCTTAACAATTACTATGACTCATACTTGGGGTTACAAGTTTGAATGAACAATATGGGCTCCTGACATAACCATGAGTAGTAACCATCTAACAATGCCCTGGCAACCACCACTCACACATTCTTGAAAGAAAAATAAATAACGTTCTTGTTAAATACACTTCAGCTGTGATGCCAGGTTAACAGAGTAAAACATGATTTTTAAGAGATCCTCTCTTCTAGTTCTCTGGCCTGAAGGAGGAAGACATTTGTCACAAGAACATGAGCTCCTTAATGATCGATTTCCCAAAAAAATTGAGATTTTAAAGCTAGTTTTCTTGATGAATCTCGTTAATTTTGATTACTTGCTGAATTGGTTTCCTCTGGCAGATAACGTGTTAACAGAGAAGAAGAAACAAATTCAAAACAATTATTTTTATGGTGAACAAAAATGCATTAGCTTATATACACAAACACTGACACACACATCCCTTGAAATCCCCTGTCCTGCAGACTGTCCTGTCTGTGACTTTCTAATAATCCTGGAGGCCTTGATTAGCTTGTTCAGATGTGATTGATTAGGTAGAACCCTCTAGGAAAATGGACCTTGAGGGCCAGAGTTGAGACACCATGCACTAGGCTGATATCTCTTTACAGTATATTAGACAAACCAGTGTCTTTTTGTGTTCAGTGGGGAAAAGGTCAAGATGAGCAGCATGGAAATGGATAGATAACATAATCACCTTCAGAAAGTGTGACTCAAATTAACTGAGCAAATGTATATAAAGATGAAGAGGAGTTGCTTAAGTACTATGTTGTCGCTATCGTGAAGAAACAGTTTTTTTCCACTCTGGTTCCAAAACCCCTTTGTTTGGCCTTCCTAAGGTGGACAAACTTATGTTTTAATACTGTTTCTGAACATTATAACCCCAATTTTCATCGGTGTGCTACACAATTCACAGAGCACAGCTTCCAGAACCTAAGAGAGAACAATGCCTGCTACACACAAAAGCTTGTACTGCATCTGAATAACAATTTTACTGTAGTTTATGTGGTCTCAATTCATATTAAGTGGCCCTAATACCTGTGTACTTACATAGTAACTAGATGTGCACGTAGTATGTAACCACAGTGTAAGTACACATTGGTACATAGTATCTAGAGCTGTAATATTTAACCCTCCGACGATGGTTTGTGGAAGTACAAATGTGTAACAGGACATATATAACTACAATCTATATATATATATATTATATATGTACAGTGGGTATGGAAAGTATTCAGACCACCTTAAATTTTTCACTATTTGTTATATTACAGCCATTTGCTAAAATAATTTAAGTAAAAAAAATTTTCCTCATTAATGTACACACAGCACCCATATTGACAGAAAAACACAGAATTGTGACATTTTTGCAGATTTAGTTAAAAAAAAAACCTGAAATATCACATGGTCCTAAGTATTCAGGCCCTTTGCTGTGACACTCATATATTTAACTCAGGTGCTGTCCATTTCTTCTGATCTTTCTTGAGATGGTTCTACACCTTCATGTGAGTCCAGCTGTGTTTGATTATACTAATTTGACTTGATTAGGAAAGCCACACAACTCTCTATATAAGACCTTACAGCTCACAGAGCATGTCAGAGCAAATGAGAATCATGAGGTCAAAGGAAATGCCTGAAGACCTCAGAGACAGAATTGTGGCAAGGCACAGATCTGGCCAAGGTTACAAAAAATTCTGCTGCACTTAAGGTTCACAAGAGCACAGTGGCCTCCATTCCTTAAACGGAAGACGTTTGGGACGACCAGAACCATTCCTAAGAGCTGGCCGTCTGGCCAAACTGAGATATCGGGGGAGAAGAGCCTTGGTGAAATAGGTAAAGAAGAACCCAAAGATCACTAAGGCTGAGCTCCAGAGATGCAGTCGGGAAATCGGAGAAAGTTGTAGAATGTCAACCATCACTGCAGCCCTCCACCAATCTGGGCTTTATGGCCGAGTGGCTGGATGAAAGCCTCTCCTCAGTGCAAAACACATGAAAGCCAGCATGGTGTTTGCTAAAAAACACCTGAAAGACTCCAAGATGGTGAGAAATAAGATTCTCTGGTCTGATGAGACCAAGATAACTTTTTGGCCTTAATTCTAAGCAGAATGTGTGGAGAAAACCAGGCACTGCTAATCACATGTCCAATACAGTCCCAACAGTGAAGCATGGTGGTGGCAGCATCATGCTGTGGGGGTGTTTTTCAGATGCAGGGACAGGACGACTGGTTGCAAACGAGGGAAAAATGAATGCGGCCAAGTACAGGGATATCCTTGGACGAAAACCTTCTCCAGAGTGCTCAGGAACTCAGACTGGGCCGAAGGTTTACCTTCAACAAGACAATGACCCTAAGCACACAGCTAAAATAACGAAGGAGTGGCATCACAACAACTCTGTGACTGTTCTTGGATGGCCCAGCCAGAGCCCTGACTTAAACCCAATTGAGCATCTCTGAGAGACCTAAAAATGGCTGTCCACCAAAGTTTTGCATCCAAACTGACAAAACGGGAGAGGATCTGCAAGGAGGAATGGCAGAGGATCCACAAATCCAGGTGTGAAAAACTTGTTGAATCTTTCCCAAAAAGACTCATGGCGGTATTAGATCAAAAGGGTGCTTCTACTAAATACTGAGAAAAGGGTCTGAATACTAAGGACCATGTGAGATTTCAGTTTTTCTTTTTTAATAAATCTGTAAAAATGCCAACAATTCTGTGTTTTTCTGTCAATCTGGTGTGCTGTGTGTACATTAATGAGAAAAAAAAAAAAAACTTAAATGATTTTAGAAAATGGCTGAAATATAACAAAGAGTGAAAAATTTAAGGGGGTCGAATACTTTCCGTACCCACTGTATAATATATATATATATAATATATATAATATATATATAATCTATATATATAACTACATTTTGTAACACAACTAGGTCGGAGTAATTGGAACATTTGATCAGGGGAGTGGAGATGGGTAGGTTTAGGTGGTGGAATATGGGTAGGTTGGAATGCTAAAGTCGGCTGCGTTGGATCTCAAGTGGGGGAGTTGTGTCCCACTGTAATAACCAGTGTACGTACATGGTCACTCCCAGGAGCTGTCCATTAATATAAAGGGTAACATTTCTGGACACAACCAAATTTTTATTGGAAAGCCTAACTACTAACTTAATGCTGTAACATAGAGTAATTACATGGAAAATCCAGAGGAATGTTTTTACTCACGATAAAGTGTACACTTTCTGTACCAAAACGGCTTTAGAAATGTTCACATTTGTACTTCCTTTACCAAAAAGTGTTGTTACCAGTGTCCTGTTACACATTTGTATTTACACACGCCATTCAGTGGGTTGTTATATATGTGTAGTTACACAAACATTACAGCTGATACTATGTACCAGTGTGTACTTACACTGTGGTTACATACAACGTACACATCTAGTTACTATGTAAGCACACAGGCATTAGGGCCACTTAATATAAAGTGGGAGGTTTATGTAATAGGCTACTGGGTAATTTCCGTTGTCAAATCAACCAGAGGTCCCCGGCTCAAATTTTTTATTTTGCTAATATTTTTTCTGAAGAAAGAAAAACATGTTTTGTGATGAAAGCCAAAATATTAAATGTCATGGAAGAATATTTCCTGATTAATCCAGTATTTTGTAGAGGGGGTCAAAATGGCCATTTTCACCTGAGATTCAGAGCCAAAATACAGGGCGTTAAAAATGACTTCAGAAAGATGGCAGCACCATAATGTTACTTTTACACAAATCTCTTGAATTTAACAATATTTGTTGCATTATGTGCCAATGGTGACCATTCATAAATGGGGAAAGAGCACTTTTCAAGTTTTTTTTTCTCCAAAGTTTGCATGCCTATAACTAAAGAAGTATTAAAGATATCTTAATGCCCTTTTAGATATTGGGTCTTAAAGGGGTCATATGATGCTGCTAAAAAGAAACATTATTTTGTGTATTTGGTGTAATGAAGTGTTTATGCGGTTTAAAGTAAAAAAAACACATTATTTTCCACATACTGTACATTATTGTTTCTCCTCTATGCCCCGCCTTTCTGAAATGCTGCGATTTTTACAAAGCTCATCGGTCTGAAAAAAGCAAGGTGTGCTCTGATTGGCAAGCTATCCAGTGCATTGTGATTGGCCAAATACCTCAAGCGTGAGACGGGAAATGTTACGCCCCTTAACATACTGTGATGCCGTCTCCCGGCAGGAGCGCCGAGACAAAAACATTAAAACCCATAAACTAGGCATATGTTGCATCCAGTGGGGACATAATTACTGATTATAATGACTTATACTGTCTGGGTATACATAAATCTGCTGTCTGGCTTTGTGGTCGGAGAAGAAATTAAAACAACAAAGTGCTACTTACGCCACAACTCGCGTTCTGAATCAATCAGTGGCAAATCACTTGTACATAAAATAGTACTTATATGAGTCAGAACAGCAGGTATTGTAGTCTAACGTTACTCTACCAGGAACAGTAAACAGTCCTCCATAAAATGTGCTGCAAACATCTGGATATTTGGGTTAAACTGTTCTGGAAACAGTGTTGTAAATACAACTTAACCACTGATTTGTAGTCGTGTCCTCTTTTGGAAGACCAAACAAAGTAGTTTCGCTTTCACAACGAAAAACACAGCGGCCTAGCGTGAGGGGAAGCCCCGGCTTAGCATGCGCTGAGGCCGGGCTAGAGTGAGCAAAGGCCGGGCTAGAGTGAGCAAAGGCCGGGCTAGAGTGAGCAGAGGCCAGGCTAGAGTGAGCAGAGGCGGCGGGGTCAAGAACGGCGCGCCCGGCGGATTCAACGAATGCGCGGCAACCACATGTGACGGACCAAGGGCTGGACTCTGCTTTTGTCCCCACAGCGTGAAGTTGATGTATTTCCTTAGTGACCAGCACAGATCAGCTCTAGGAATGACGAAGCGGATATCGTCCTCTTTTGGAAGACCAAACAAAGTAGTTTCGCTTTCACAACGAAGCACACAGCGTCTTCACGACATGGCTGCAGCGTCAACAATACTACAGTGAGAATAAAAGTTACACCTTCTTTCTTTGCGTGAACATTTGGGCGGCGTTATGCAAATCTTCCCACATAGTGAGGTAGATATGTATGTTTATATTAGAGCTTTTATCCAATCATATTTCAGCAATCGTGTTGCCAGGGTCAAAGCAATCTGCCTTAAGGCCTTCAGAATCAACAGTGCAGGCTTCCGTTAGCTTAAATCAATGGCAATGAAACCGTTGCTTTAACCAATCAGATTTCGAGTTGGCAACACCAGGGCCATCTAGCTGGCTAACGATAACGTCAGCATTTTCTCGTCCTTTGATTGGATGGTCAGCATACTAGCTAGCAAACAGCGTCACTGTAAATAATTTTATTAAAACTTAGTAAAACTTTAATTACTGTTTCTCATGTTTAGATTTTCAGTGCATTTTGAAAAAATATTTGCATACTATATTTAGTAAATCTAAAAACAGCAGTCCTAATGACTGCGAAAAACAACCACACACCTCCTCGGCACCGGCTCTGTGAAAGACTCGTGAAGATGAAAAACTAGAGTATGGTAGGTTAATTTTCATTCTTGACTCTTTTATCGCTTGATATAAAGCCAGGTTTAAGTTTCCATAAGAATATCTCAGTTTCCAGAGTGGAGCTGTATTAACCGGTCTTTTCCTCCGGCCGCAGCGCCGCTGGCAGAGGCAGACGAAGCCCGAGTCAAGCCCACCAGCCGCCATTGACGCAAGCCCACCGGTCACCGCAACAACAAGCCCGCCGGCTGCCCAGTTCCCCCGTAACCAAAGGAGGAGGATGAAGGGCCTTGGAGCCCGTAAGCGTCCTCAAGTATTTGGGGGGGCAGTAAGGCTCCAGCCATAGAGGGGATGAGGGAGGGGGGGGGGGGGCGGGGGGGGCGGGGGGGGGACCGGGGCGGGCGGGGGATGGGGCCACAGCCTTCCTGAACTGTTTGATCAGCCATGGCACCCCGAACTGCCAGATCCGCCATCTGCCATGGTGCCCAGATCTAGGACCGCCTTGGGGCATCCCGTCCCGTCCAAGCCTGTCCTGAGGGATCTCCAAGGCACCCACACTCCCACCCCTTTGATGTTGTATGGCGCAAGGATGCGCCTTCCATAGGGGGGCATCATGTCAGGCTTGTGTTGTGTTTTGTTCCCCATGTGCTCCCTGTGTCCCAGTGTTTATGCCCATATTTGGTTAGTTTACTGTTCCTGTTCTGATTATGCTGATTTAATTCCATGTGTTACCCATTTATTTCCATTGATCCCAGGTGTGTCTACTCATCCCCTCGTCTTGTCATGTGTTTAAATAGTGTTCCCTGTTTTTAGTTCAGCATCCGGTATTGTTTATGTCTACATGTGCTACGTGAGTTTTCCTTGTTATAATTAAAATTCTCTGGATTGATGTACTCCTCGTCTCCCTCCGTTCCTTGCTCCGCACACAATGTTTGTTTATTTATTTAAAGAGCACTTTTTAGGCTACACAGTAGCTCCAAAGTGCTGTACATCACAAGTTAAGATAATGTAAAAAGAAGAAGGACATAATTAAAACAAGACAACAACAACATCAATGATAAATAGACCCAGTAAAAAGTTAGAATGCCAAATAAAACAGGTATGACTTTAAGCGGCACTTGAAGGAACTTAACGTAAGGGATGTTCTAACCTCGAAAGGTAGCCTGTTCCATAATCTTGGGCCAGTGACAGCAAAAGCACGGTCACCCTTAGATTTAAGACGCGCTCTTGGAATCGTTAATAGTAATTTATTTGAGGATCTCGGCGTTAATTTTGCATTATATGGTATAATGAGCTCTATCAAATATTCTGGTGCTATTCCATGTAATGCCTTAAAAACATAAGTCAAGACTTTGTATTGGATCCTGTAATACACTGGTAACCAGCCTAATGAGAATAACAGTGGGGTAACATGATCAGACTTCTTAGCTTTCATGAGCATTCTTGCAGCGGCATTTTGTACTAGCTGGAGACGTGCAATGTGAGTCTGACAGGTCCCGAAATAAATAGCATTACAATAATCTAAATGGGAAAACATGAAAGCATTGACGACTTTTTCTATGTCACTAGTTGAAAAGAATTATTTTAATTTAACTATTGCCCTCAAATAAAAAAATAAAAAACAATTCTGAACTACAGCATTTATTTGATTATCAAATTTGAACGAGTAAACAAAAATGATTCAAATTCTTTACTCTGTCCTGTATATAACAAGCCCAAGGGCCTAGTGTCACTTTCAGTCTTGCTAAAAATGGTGCGACCAAAAATCATAATTTGATATCATAAGTTTTGCGTTCATTCAACTGATGAATTAGAAGATTATCAACTGAAGATTATCAGCCAACCAATCTTTCACTTCATCCAGACACCTACGAAGTGTTACACAGGAATCATTACAATTAGGTCATAAAGGCAAATAGATCTGTGTGCTTTCTGTGTATAGGTGATAAGAAATATCATATTTTTTTTTAAATCCTTCCCAATGGGAGCAGATATAATGAGAACAAAACAGGGCCCAATATGGACCCTTGGGGTACCCCACTGGTAAAATGCGCAGAATATGAAAAACAATTACCAACCTTTACTGTAAAAGATCTTTGCTTTAAATAAGATGCAAACCATGTATAAACTGTTCCTTGGATTCTGATAAAGTACTTTAGCTGGTTCAATCAAATCATCAACGGTATCAAATACTGCAGAAAGATCCAATAGAATTAAAACAAAGTTCTGTTGCATCTGTTTCACCTAAATTAATGGCAGAGGTAAGAATACTAGCTCTGATCCCATTAATTTTTTCGACAAAAAATTTTGCAAATAAATTGCAAGTTGTTAACGAGGGAGTCAGGGTTAATTTCATACTAGGGCAAAGATGTCTATTAATAACAGTGAATAATTTACATGGAGAATTATTAGCAATTATATTGGCAAAATAACTTGCTTTATAGTACTTTACAGCTTTTTGATATTTGATCAGACTATTCCTCAGCATTTGCAGGGAAATATGCAGTTTGTCTTTGTTTCACTTTCTTTCTGCTCTTCTACATTCCTGTCTTAGGGCTCTAGTCTGTTCATTCAACCACGGTTGCACATTGACTATTTTTTTCCCTCGTCTTATATGGAGCAATAAAATCCATGATGTTAGAGCAGACAGAGTTGAATGTTGAAATTAATTCTACTGGATCCGCAGAGGGTGGTGCAGACTCCATCCAAGGGATTGAAGGTATGGTAATATAGGCATTTGAAAATTCTGATGTCGTGGAAGGAGAAATAATACGAGAATATATAACAGACAATGAAGAAGCTCGACATATACTTGGAAGATCTATGTTAAATACTACTGGGCAATGATCCGAAAAACTATTAATCATGACATCAAGATCACAAACAGACACTCCTAGTGAAAAAACAAGCTCAAGAGAGTGGCCATGTTCAGTGTCGAGTACTAGTCAAATTAAATGAGTCCAACATTTCTAAAAACTCTGTAACCATAGGTTTTCCAGGGCAAAAAACATTGATATTAAAATCTAAAAATGACAATAACATTGGCCGGCGACTGCCTATGACGTCATTACCGGCGCGACCACAGTAGAACAGGTAGAACACGTCATCCGCTTCTTCGTCTCAAGCTTGCGCCCAAAACATGGCAGGGAAACTAGAGGACTCAATGTCTCGTTCCCTACTCAGGGAACCATGGTTACATACGTAACCTGAGACGTTCCCTTTCAAGGGAACTTCGAACTGCCTGCTCTAGGGGTCGCTATGGGGAACGGTATGTCCACGCCACCATGCTTAGGGGAGTGCATGTCCAACCACAGGCGAGCACTAAGTACCAACTCTACCAAAGCTTTAAGGGAGTTGCCCCTGGGACGTTAGATGGCTGTCAGTGACATTATCCCCTACGGCCAAAGGCCTAAGCTACATACCCCAAAACACTTATCTGTTAGGGCCAGACTCCTGGTCCCGGGGTAGAGCTCAAGGCTTGGAATCAGGAAGAGATTCCTTTAAGGGGATACGACTAAGCGCCTAGAATCATACTAGGTCTTGGCCTGTCACCCAGGGGGCAACCGCTTACTCTGCATGAGCTTGCTGAAGGAACTGTCTCAACAGAACCCTAGTAGCAACACCCTGTTAAGTAGGTATCCTGAGGATACATAGGTAGAGTGGTGCCCAAGGTGGAACTGCGGTCTAACCGACTCAAAGAAAGGGCACGAAGCCACCGCGTGTGGCCCCTACCATACAGGATTTTAGAAAGAACACAAAATACTTGATGTGCGAACTTACCACAGCGTGGATTTTAAAAAGTGCACAGGGACTTCGTGTGCGCACTTACCATATCATGGATTTTAAAGATACCATTCTAAGGGGCTCTTGTGGCACTCTGAATGAGCAGTCCATAGATGAAAATGGCGCATCCCAAGAACAATACGTCTGAGAAGTCACCAACTCATCCTCATGGTATAATGCTGGAATGGCTAGCAGTAAGTTACCTAGCTGAGGGAGCATAACACCCAGCTCTCAGTCGAGAGGGGGTTCGACCTACAGCATGTTCGTTAGAAATCCTTAAGGTAAGCGTACTGCAAGCTTAGCCAAAAACTCAGAAAAAGAGTAGCGTGCTCATAGGCAAACCTCTGATAGAGGGGAGCACTGCTAAACACCACCACGAGAACAGCCCATGGAGCGGGGAATTCAACTCCTCAGAAGGGGAGAGAACTCGAACGCTCGTAAGAAAGCACCATGCTCATAAATAACCCTCTACAGTGAGGGGAGCGATGCTTTAAAAATGTATCAACAGAGACACACAAGTTGAATGGAGCCCAAGGCGAGTCCCGGGGCATAAGCCAATTCAGAGAAAGGGAACAAGGCTGACAATGCGTAACCCTTACCATACAGGATTTTAGAAAGTGTGCAGAGTGCTTAGCATGCACACTTAGCACCATGTGGATTTTAGAAAGTGCACAGAAGCTTAGCGTGTGCTCTTACCATAGTATGGATTTTATAGAGATCTGCTCACAGATGCCCAGAAGTCCTCAGCCACTCAATCGGGAGCGGCAGGCTCAAAGACAACCCTCTGAGGTGAGGGGAGCACTGCCTGACTTGACCCGAATAGAGGCAGCTTATCAGGGAAGCAGCAAGCGGCCAAACTACCTGATGTCACTGCCACGGAGCGACTCATAGCTAACCCTCACAGAGAGGGGAGCACTTTTTAGCTCGACCAGAAGGGGGCGCTAGATCAGAAGGGGTGTCCCAGCAGGGCCCAATAAGAGACAGTCCACGGGTGCCAGACACCGTATAACCCGACCCGGTAGAATCTGAAGAAATAGCGAGACCCAATAACCATTCATGCGTATAGAGCTTACTGCTTCTCAGAGCAGAAGCACAAAGGAGGGGTTTCCACAGAAACACAAATCCCTCTTACCTCAGGGAACGCAGTGTAATCCAGCCCACTCCACAGAGAGGTGATTATTGGTTCAACCATAAGGGCAGTGTAACAGTGAGGACCCACGGGCCCGACCGTCTATGGAGCGTTGAGCTCCTCAACACCTCAGCGAGAGGAGCTCTAGCTCAGAGAACGTGCATGAAGGTTAAGGAACGATTCAAATCTCGGGAGACCTCTCAGGGTGTGAAATGAGTAGTTCGCACCTGGCCAGAGGACAGGGAGCATGTAGCAAAGCATGTACTCAGAAGAGTACTAGCCCACGAGAAGGACCCACAGGTCCTGAAGTTGCAAGCGTTATACTAGGGGACCTGATGCTGGGAGACTTCCTCAGAAGCCCATGCTGTGTGTCCAAGTCAAAGATGAGGGCTATCACCAGCCTGGAACCAGAACCGATGAGTGAAACCATCACTTAAATCGGTCAACAGCAGGAGGTCCTGACTTAGCAGGTGGGTCAAACCTAAAAGTCAGAAAACAGAACAGGTCCGAAGTAGCGCTGCAGAGAAAGGCTATCATCGAATACACAATAACTAGCAGTAGAGTAGATAAAAATGGATCATACTCACCAACCATGGCTCCCGCGCATGACTCAGGCTCCTTAAACCTCACGACCACCGTTTTGATGGAAGTGCCAAAAAGCTCAGAAGGGGAAACTGGCGCATCAAGAAGAAAGCCCTTCTCTTTCGACCCGATATCCACCAGACTCACCCACAGATGTCTCTCCGTAACCACCATGGCTGCCATTTTTTTGGATCTGCCAATGGCAGTGGCGGCCTGCTTAGCAGCATGGAGAGCAAGATCCGTGGTGCGACGCAACTCAGCCACCTCATCAGGGGATAGACCCTGCCTTTATCCAGGTCTTTCAGCAGATCAGCCTGAAAAGCCTGAAGCACCACCATGGTGTGCAACGAGACTGCAGCCTGACCTGCTGCCGCGTATGCCCTACCATTCAAACAGGTTTGGATGGCAGGGAGGGAGCCTTAAGAGAAGATGTCTCCCCCATGGAGAGATAGCAGGCCAGCGTCTCTTCAACAGATGGCATCTTCTCATAACCATTCTCACACATCCCCTCGATGTTGGCATAACTAGTATGCTGGAATCTGTGAATGCGGGACGAGAATGGATTTTTCCAAACCTCCTCAATCTCCAAATGAAGATCGGGAAGGAATGGAAGGCTCTTTTGTTTTCTTTTTTTTTACTCAAGCTGGAGTGCAGTATAATGTAGTTATCTGAGAAGGACATGACATAAACCATCTGTCCAATAACTGCAGACAGATCCACACTATACATTTCCTATATAAACAAAAAGTTTAACAACATAGTTTGCACTGCGCTCTTGCGTTACTTGAACTGCTTTTCTTGAACTTTCCCCTCAGTAATGCATGTAAAAGAAAATAAAAAGAAGACGTCTCGTGAGTGCAGATCATAATTCCCTATACTATATAAACAAAAGGAAATTACTGATAGGGAGAAATTTCCCGTCAGGTCCTTTCCATGTTCTCACCGCGACGCAACGTGCAGCATGCATTCAGCTCCTGCGGGAGCTAAACACGCTCCGCCCAACCGCTAGATTACCTCGGAAATCAAGTACGAACGAAAACTGCTGCCGCGAATGCATCGCTATTCCCGCAAGAGGTGAACGCTATCTACAAACTCGGGTAAAGGATGAAATACTCACATCCCCCTCAGTAGTCCCGCGAATGCATCACGATGAGCACAAGCCGCCTCCTCGTGAGACGAGCGCATTCAATTCATGCTTATCCCTCAAAAGAATAAGCAATGAATGCAGAGCGCATCCAACTCCCTCGAGAGCTGAACGCGCTTGCTCTTCACCACACAAACACACACACACAGCACGCGAGCTGTGTGAAACTGCAGGTATCAGAGCAAAGCCTCTGGCAAGAAACATGCACTCTAGTCATGGTTAGCTTAACGCTAACATAAACAAACGGTCAGTGAAGACAAAGAAGAGGATAATGTGTTCTCCTGGCGCCCTTTTATACTGTGATCGCGCAGGGTAATGACGTCATAGGCTGTCGCCGGCCAATGTTATTGTCGTTTTTAGATATATGCTTCAGACACCGGTCACACTGAAGGTGTCCCCCATAGCGACCCCTAGAGGACGCATTTCGAAGTTCCCTTGAAAGGGAATCACACAAAGTCAGAGTTACTTCCACAATAGGAGTGGAATCCACAGCGTCCATCCATGTTTCCACAATAAATAATAGTACAAATCATTTGATGTATAAAAGTCATTTAGGATAAATTACTTGTTTGTAAGGGATCTGGCGTTAACTAGCGCCATCCTTACCGAATCGTTCCTGAATGGCACACTTGTGACTCCGCGATTGTCATCCTTCCTCAAGTAACGCAAGTTGACCAAGTTCAAGCCTCTCTTGCCGTAGACCGATTTTGGCAGAAAAAGCCTAGGCAGGGCATTCGGGCAAACTCTGGACAAACCATATGAAGACAAGGGAGTCGTAAATCACCCTCCCTCGAGGCCAAAGCGATCCTGGATCTCCTTGTTTTAGCTGACACAACCGCTCTACATCCACATTTCCTTCGGCATTTCTTTCTTCCACTGGCATTCACCATCGATCGAAGTATCTCGGCCGGTAGCACGCTGTCTTACCAGCCAGGGGGAGAAGTGGCATTGACCAGCGTCATGGAGACTCGATACAGCTGTTTGTATATGAAGTAGTGTTTGGCGATCATAAGTCCAGAGAGACGGTCTCAATTGAGGGAAAGCACACAAAACCACTAGTAAAAATAGTAAAACAACTGGAGCAAGTCGAGTAGTCAACACACCACCAGGCGCCATCTTGCTATGCTATGCAAAAGCATGCAAAATGAAACAAACAAACTTTAACATCGTCAAATTACAAAAAAAATTACAAGTTGGCGCATTCGATTAATGGGATGTGTGTATCCTTGTGTGTGAAAAATAACCTGACTTTGTTTTTGACCAGGGACACAAGATTGATGACCATGGATGGGTTCTGCCATGAGGCTCGTCCTAGTCTAATGGAACGTCAAGGATTCTTTCAAGGTTAACTCTATGGAGGCAAGGTGTCCAGGGCCTGAGGTGTCTGGCCAGACAGCCGAAAATGTAGAAGATGATCAGGAAATCATCAGAGAACTCACTAATCTCTTCACATTACAGCCCAGAGAGACAGCACAAAGAAGCACACAGCACCTAATGCCTTTGGTCCCGTTTTTTTGTGTCAGATAAATGTGACAGCTATGGGATTTCACCATAATAACCTCTCTAAGGACCCTGATATCTGTGTCACTTTCCAGAGTGTTCACAAAACTGCCCACAGAACAGACGACTGCTATACGAGTAGGAAGATATACTGTTATATAATAAATAAAAGCAATAAGCAAGGCCATGCGTTAGAGAAATGTTACCATTGTGAAGGAATGTTATGTACACAACGAAAAGCAGAAACGTCCTTAACCCTCGTAAAATCACTGTAGCACAACCCCAAATGGCTTATTTGTTTTAAAAATCACAACAACTGAAATATGTTAAAGACATCAACTCTCAATATTAATAGGGTAACAATACAAATAATATACGTTTATAATATAATTTTGACAAGTAATGTAGCCTAGAACCTTTCATGAGTTGAGTCAGGGTTTCAACACACCTATCAACAGAGAAGTCATGCACCACTTTGACCTCCACATGAAAAGCACTGCAGATAGTGTTGTCACGGAAGGGTGATTTTACAAGGTTGCTAGGTAGCAAGAAAGAGGGAATTGCACACAGTAAACAGTGACAACTGTGAAAGAAAATGAAAAAGGTAGCATGCATTTGAGCTTAGAACAGAAACAAGTCCTGGTAACTGTAAAAAAAAAATGGTCTGAAATGGTGGGTTCACAAACTTGGGACTGTTTGGGATGCTCATTTAAACCTAGAACTAGTTGAAGATATGCTCACTCTCTCTTCTAATAGTACTAGGCCACAGGCCCCAGCAAGTATAAAAGTGTACCAATGAAACTGATCCATTGCAGACTGCTGTTACATTGGAACATCCTAAGCCTTTGATCACAATGGTTCTGATTTATTGTTTACATTTTTTTTTCTTTATTTATTTTTTTCGATGCATCATTCTATATATCTGTAGGTATGTCTGGGCTGTTGTACGAAATATTTAATATTATGCAAACAAATAAAATATCTGTACATTTAACTATAACTGTAACAGTCCAGAGTTGTGACACTGCCACAACATCATGAGTATGAGCCATACCTTATGATGCAAAATCATAAGGACAGTTTTTTTTTTTTTGTTCCCTCAAAATTAATTTGACAAAAAAGTAGCCAGCTGTAGTCAATATCAGATGCAAATTTGAAGCATGCCATGGTTCTAAATGGTATCCAAAAAAGCAGAGTATATATCCAAAAAATCATACAGTAGTAATATCATACCTTTAGTATTGGTACTTACTTTGTAGAAAATGTATTTACCTGGAGAAATTGTTGACAAAAACAATACAGGCCCAATGATCTGTAATCCACTTCATCCAGATGTTCTCTGTAGCATCCCTCTACCCTTGAGGTGAGAACTGATCCAAACGATTCAAAAAATATTATTCAAACTGAATCATGAACCAATTCAGTTATTATTCAGGATTTAAAATGTTCATTGAAAATAACTGACTCAAAAGAATGATTCACAGATCGGAAAACACTTGTTATTATAAACAGCTGACAGAAAATGTGGCCATGATTGCTGAAATATTAAGAAAATGTGTCTTAAAGGGGTCATATGATGCGATTTCAAGTTTTCCTTTCTCTTTGGTGTTACGTTCTTGCGCTAAAGTCTTAAAGTTGCAAAGACTAGTCTCACATCAGAGATATTCTTTATAAAAGTTAAGAGTCAACCATGCCTACCTAAAACGTCTCGTTCTAACACACCCCTACATACAGTGGGTACGGAAAGTATTCAGACCCTCTTAAATTTTTCACTCTTTGTTATATTGCAGCCATTTGCTAAAATCATTTAAGTTAATTTTTTTTCCTCATTAATGTACACACAGCTCACCATATTGACAGAAAAACACAGAAGTTTTGAAATTTTTGCAGGTTTATTAAAAAAGAAAAACTTAAATATTACATGGTCCTAAGTATTCAGACTTTTTTTTGCTGTGACACTCATATATTTAACTCTGTGCTGTCCATTTCTTCTGATCATCCTTGATGGTTCTACACCTTCATTTGAGTCAAGCTGTGTTTGATTATACTGACTGGACTTTATTAGGCCACACACCTGTCTATATAAGACCTTACGGCTCACAGTGCATGTCAGAGCAAATGAGATTTATGAGGTCAAAGGAACTGCCTGAAGATTTCAGAGACAGAATTGTGGCAAGGCACAAATCTGGCCAAGGTTACAAAAAATTTCTGCTGCACTTAAGGTTTCCTAAGAGCACAGTGGCCTCCATATTCCTTAAATGGAAGACGTTTGGGACGACAGAACCCTTCCTAGAGCTGGCCGTCCGGCCAACTGAGCTATCGGGGGAGAAGAGCCTTGTGAGAGAGGTAAAGAAGAACCCAAAGATCGCTTTGGCTGAGCTCCAGAGATGCAGTCGGGTGTTGGGAGAAAGTTGTAGAAAGTCAACCTTCATTGCAGCCCTCCACCAGTCGGGGTTTTATGGCAAAGTGGCCCGACGGAAGCCTCTCCTCAGTGCAAAGACACATGAAAGCCCGCATGGAGTTTGCTAAAAAACACCTGAAGGACTCCAAGATGGTGAGAAATAAGATTCTCTGGTCTGATGAGACCAAGATAGAACTTTTTGGCCTTAATTCTAAGCGGTATGTGTGTAGAAAACCAGGTACTGCTCATCACCTGTGCAATACAGTCCCAACAGTGAAGCATGCATCATGCTGTGGGGGTGTTTTTCAGGTGCAGGGACAGGGCGACTGGTTGCAATTGAGGGAAAGATAAATGCGGCCAAGTACAGGGATATCCTGGATGAAAACCTTCTCCAGAGTGCTCAGACCTCAGACTGGGCCGAAGGTTTACCTTCCAACAAGACAATGACCCTAGCACACAGCTAAAATAACGAAGGAGTGTTTTCACAACAACTCTGTGACTGTTCTTTGTTCTTGAATGGCCCAGCCAGAGCCTTGACTTAAATCCAATTGAGCATCTCTGGAGAGACCTTAAAATGGCTGTCCACCAACGTTTACCCTCCAACCTGACAGAACTGGAGAGGATATGCAAGGAGGAATGGCAGAGGATCCCAAATCCAGGTGTGAAAAACTTGTTGCACTTCCCAAAGAGACTCGTGGCTGTATTAGATCAAAAGGGTTCTTCTACTAAATACTGATCAAAGGGTCTGAATACTTAGGACCATGTGATATTTCAGTTTTTCTTTTTTAATAAATCTGCAAAAATGTCAACAATTCTGTGTTTTTCTGTCAATATGGGGTGCTGTGTGTACATTAATGAGGAAAAAAATTAACTTAAATGAATTTAGCAAATGGCTGCAATATAACAAGAGTGAAAATTTAAGGGTGTCTGAATACTTTCCGTACCCACTGTATCTACGTCACTATGTAGAAATATTAGCATAATGCCGCCCAAAATGTTCATGCAATGAAAGAAGGCGTGGTTTCAGGAACAGTAGTAGTGTTGATGCAGCCATGTCAGGAGATGCTGTGTTTCAGTGCAAAAGCAAAAGCACATTATTTGGCCTTCCGGAAGTAGATCAATTAGGAATCTTTGGTTAAGATTTATTTACAACAGAACAGAACAACCCAGATGTTTGAATTTGTGCAATGCATTTTATGGATGACAGATCTTTTTAACCTAGAAGAGTACAAGGCTGGCTGTGCACAAAGGCTATTTCAAAAAAAAAGGGGTCAATTCCGACTTGCTATGACAATCTGGCGCTTCTGAATCAGCGGCCGTGATTTTGTTTTGTTATTAGTTTTAAGTATTTGCTATTGACTGTTCAATGCGGAGTTTTGCGCATCGCTGAGTATGTTGTGTGTGTGTGTGAGGGGAACAGGGTCACACGCAACTCTGTTGCCCTTTCGGGCTTGAACTGATTGTAAAACTAACTAACTTATTAACTGTCTTGATATTTACTTTGAAGCGATTATGGTAAGGGGCGTTACATTTCCGACGCGTGCTTGTGGTGTTCGGCCATTCACAATGCACTGGGTCAGCTGGCCAATCAGAGCAGACTGCGCTTGGTCAAAGGAGGGGGCTTTGTTGAAAACAAAGCATTTGAGAGAAGCGGGGCATATAAGACCTACAATAATGTACAGTATTTGAAAAATAATGTGTTTTTTGAACATTAAAGCATGTCAACATATTCTGTTACACCAAATACACAAAATAAGTATCTTTAAAATAGCATCATATGACCGACCCCTTTAAGTCGATATATGCATTAATTATTCTAAATGTCTCCAGCACCCGTACGAGTCTTCAAACGCACATTATTACTTACTGACTTGTCCAGTTCATGTTTTGAAGGTAGCGTCCTATTTCTAATTCATACACATGAACATCATGTTCTACAGCAACTACTACGCTGAAAGATACATTTTAGTTTACTAAAGCTTGCAGTCTGAAGTGGCTGTGATAAGATAAAAAGAACTTGTACTGCAAAGATGACATGGGTGTTTCTATAATTTGTCCTGTGGCGCAAGAACAATTTCATGAACAATTGACTCTTATGAGTCGGTTCTTTTCAGTGAATCAAAAAATGCTTTGCAACCAGCGTTTTTTTCAATTCATGAACTAATGAGTGTGTCGGATTTTTAAATAAGTGGTTCGAAACAATTCATGAAAAATTCAAAAATTGAAAAGTAAAATTCTGTAATTTACTCTGATAGTTTTTAATCATGGAACATTTTGAAAAATATCCTTTTTTTCATACAATAATAGTCAATGGTCACCAAAACATTTTGGCTACCAACATACCTCAGAATATCTTGCTGTGGACTTGTTGCCTCACTGTCTCATCAAGCAATAACTTTGCAGGCAGTATTTGCACAAGGAGACCTAATGCTACTGATTTCTGACAGGTTTCTAATGGTTTAATGATCTACAACAAAATAGTGTGAGCTTTGGTGAAAACTAAGCAAATATTTAATAACTAAAATAGTATTTTCTCACTAGAAATAACATCAAAAGTGGACAAAGCCGCAAATTTCAGATGCCATGTTTATTTTTTAGCTCAGCTGTCACAGAATGGAATGCACAGGATTGTGGGATATCAAAGGCAGCAAAGGATACATCTATGCATCCTTCAAAAATCGATAAGATGAAGGCATCTCAGGAGACAGGAGGTGAAACTAACATTGGATGCGGATATGTCTTGATGTCTTCCTAACTTGAAATGCATCTTCCAAAGGCAGCATTTTTCAGCTTTTGGACACAGCCCACCACTCCACACTTACTATTGTGAAGTCTCTAGCTCCAAATGTTCTCATCAGTGTGTAAGATGAGATGTTCAGGACATTTTGGCTTCATTTTTCTACAGTGGAAAGAAATAGAGATGTGTTGTCCATCTTTTTTAAAGTCTGGTTCAGCAGAAGAAAGAACGCATATACATTAGGATGAGTAAAAAATTACAGAATTTAATTTTTGTATGCTCTGTTTCTTTAAATTATGGTGAGATTTTAGAAAGTTTTGTCTCTAAATCAATTCAATTTCTTATTGGGGGAAAAAAGATCTGTATTTTTTATAGTGTTGTTTGGTCACTTGTTGCTCCCATTCTGTAGGCCTAATGTTAGGATGATAAAGGTACAGTATGTCTTTTCTACACAGCAAACTGCAATGCACCAATGCAATTTGAGCTATAGTACATCGTCTGTGTTATTGCACCAGATGGGCTAGCCTTCCTTGAACCACTTTTGGTACTGTAGGCACTAACCACTGCATACTGGAACACCCAACAAGACTTGGAGTTTTGGAGATGCTCTGACCCAGTTGTCCAGCCATCACTATTTGACTCTAGTCAAAGTCACTCAGTTCTTATCGCTTGCCCATTATTCTTGCTTCCAACACATTCAATTCAATAACTGACTGTTCACTTGCTGCCTAATATAGTCTAGTCTATCCTACCCCTTGACAGGTGCCATTGTAACAATTCAATCAATGTTATTCAGTGCTTTCAATGTTGCGGCTGATCATTGTGTCAATAATCTCAAGTGCCTCTGGTGTCATTTAAAGAAGGTCCTGCAATTAAAAATGAGAGAAAAAAAGGCCATGAGGAAGAAGGGAAGAGAAGGGTATATTGTATGAGAGAATGTGTACCTGAAATACTGACATTCACTTCTCTGGCCTTCCCTCTCTTAAATGCTGTTGTCAGCCAGTGACACAGGGACAATTAATCTCTGCACAGAAAAAAACACAAACGCGCAAACACAAAAGCCATCAAGATGACAAGACAAGGCAGTTCAATATTCCAGATTTTCATTGCCATCAAGTACACAAATAGTAGTGATGAACTTGTTCAGGCTGAACAGTAACAGATTGCCACTGTGGGATTTTGTTCATATGTCTGTAATTGAGATTTTCAATTTGGTAAGATGAGCTGTAACACAAATTTGTTTGTTATCAGAATGGAAACTAGTACCCAGAGACAGAGGAAAACAAAGCACAGATTGAGATGAGGCCTTCGATACAAGGAAAAACTAAATCTTGGTAAAATCATGGTAACCAATTCAAGACCATGTGTGGATATTTTTGATTAATTTCTAAAAATCCTTGTAAATTTTATTGAAGGTCTATATTAGGAATAACATCTAATACACCTTTCACCAACCAAATGCATGAACGTAAACATCAAATGTCTCATATAATGGCATATTTTCCATGCAGTCAAGGAAGGCATACAAACTTCCCGACAAATTAAATTTGATAGCGATTGTTTCCTGAAAACCCCATTCTTTGAACACAACAAAGGAGAAGCACTCTAGCAGCAGGGGCTTGTCTACGTGGTGGCCAGGGGTGGCACCACCCCCCCTGAAATTTGGCTGGCCACCCCAGATGTCTTGCGATAGGCTTGTTTTTAGTAAAATTCTAACTGCATCTGGCAGTGGCGGATCCTGGCATGTGTGGCACGCGCATCTGCATGTGACGTCCGAAGTCTGAGGACAAATCTCTCCACTCCCAAGCGGATTTCTTTCACTCACACAAAATTGGACGTGTGCATTTAAATATTGTTCTTTTATGAATTGGCTCTGCTCTGTCACTGTCTCTGTCACTCTTTGTTTAGTGAGTGTACACAATGTATTATAACATACATCGTTCCGCAAACACAACCTGCCACCCCGACCACCCTCTTTTGAGCCAGTGCCCCCGACTGGCCCCCCATTTAAAATGCTCTAGACACACCCCTGTATATTATACTCATGGTGTTTGTTTGAACGTATCAGCTTGTTTTTCCAGTGCCCCGTCTATTTCACCTTCTCTCTGTTCTTTTCATAAAATCTACAGTACCGGTAGAGCACAGCGAAGATTTCTAATAAGCCTCAAATCCTCTTCTCTCTCTCCACAAGTAGAGATTGCGCATGGGAGAGAGGGGAAAATGCATACCAAATCAGAAATCATTATTTTTGCCCTTCAGAAGTGCAAAACAGAGGGCAACAGGTTAGCTGGCGGAAAGTAGATCGAATTTTAGGTGTGACAGGAGATGACATATGGAGAAAAAGAAAGAAATGCACTGATTCAAGCCCTGTGCTCAATACACATGCCACATACAAACGAGGAGACAGAGCTAAACTGAAGAAATCCGCCTCTCTTGTGTGTGCGTGTGTGTGTTGTGTGTGTGTGTGTGTGTGTGCCTGTGTGCGTGTATATATAATATATATATCATATACTATATATATATATACTATATATAGCACTTATATAGCTAAGTATGCGTAAAATCAAGGTCATCATAAAGTTAACATGTACCAGATGATAAAGCGCAGCAATTTTGACAATGACCTTGTATTTCACAGAGCAAGTGGTTGTTCAAGTGGTCATGCACATAAAGCTGTTGTGTAACATGCCATTTTGTTTGCTAGCGAAAAATATGCCATACTTATTTGAGACCATGCAGTCATTTGGACGATTCATTAATTGTATTAGAAGGTCATAGTAAATGCTAAGAGTTTTCTCAGTGGGTTAGGTTTTGCCTGACCCGCTTCACCTCACTGTGTTCAGTGAGAAGGCAGAATATGGAGCTGCAGAAGCAACACGTTTGACTGAGATGGAGGTAAATGTTGGAGGTCACCGAGTTGGTGTCCAGACCTCTATCTAGAAACTGGCTGTATCTTAGACAGATGGGTCCACAGACGAGTGTTTTCAGGTAAACCCTGCATCTGCTTATAAGGGTTAAGGTTAATTAATGTGCAAGCAATTAATTTCAGGGGTTTTCAGCTTTTCTGGGTTTTTCCCCTAAAGTTTTTGTATTCAAAAAATCTGATTGACTGAACAGTTGTTAAGTGGTAAACCTGTAAACATGTGGTCCCACATGTAATAGAACAACTACTTAAGTTAACAAAGTTGATTATAAATATACCTTTAATTTAGCAATACTGGAACTATAAACATTCTTAAAACGAATTACTAATGAACTATTTTACCCAATATTTGTGTGTGGTTTGTATTTCTATTTCATGAATGGATCTTAAAACATGACAATAAGGTCACATTTTTGTACTCGCAGCTTCATTGTCCTTGCGTCAATGTTTTTTGTTGTTGTTTTTTTGTTTTTGAATGGGTGCTTGATTAAATGCCTGAAATAAGTTCTATGATTAACACATGCTCAAGACATTCTCACATTTTGATCTACATCATAAAACACATCGCTAATAGCACCTTGCGACAAGCATTTACTTATCTTGAAAAAGGCTTAACAAGTGGCTAAATGGGACTAGGTGACATGCCTCTTGTTTATAATAGCGCCCTTGCAAACTCTTACTGAAACATTCAGTGAAAATATATTTTAAATAAAGCCTGAAAGAGTTGTCTGAAGCGTAATAGTGGTGATGTTGAAGTCATGAAGTCTGCTGATTGTATTTAGGCATCAAAATGCATAAAAGTTGTGTTGTTGGCTTTGTGTTCATTGCCGGAATATTATCTTTATGTCTGAATAAAATGTGTAAGTATCAGAAACTTGGTCACAGAGCTTATTTTCTGCCAGGTGCCCGCGTCCAAAGTGCTTTAATGTTGTAATTTTAAAATAAATAATAAATAAATAAATACACAATTTCTAAAATATTCTGGCTACCTTAAATCATGCAGAAAAAATATAATAATTAATTATATATTATTCATCATATCATTCATCATAGAAAAGCAACAACAAAAAAATGTAATACATTTTAAGAAAGTCTGCTATGTTTAATTTACTCACCATTTTTTTTTTTTTTTTTTTTTTTTTTTTTTTAAAAACACTATATCAATTACACCCCTAAACATGCATACACACACACACACACACACGCATACACAAAGCCTGAAGCTAGAAGGCAATAATTTATCATTACCAGCCTTCACTATGATGGAATACATTCTTGAGTGTGCCAAAGGCGACATTATTTTCCCTTAAACTCTTGCGATTTCTGTAACTCTTTCTTTGCTGTGGCAAACATCTCCTCGGGATCAGAAATTAGAATCTTACTCTTCCTCACGGCACTAACAGGAGTGATGCCCGTGAAGGCTGAAGTCTTCTCAGGACTTTCTTTACTAACCTTCTGCGCAACTGGAAATGAAAAATAAAAATTGCTCAAGCAACACAAGCCCACCTCTATAAATTAGAGTGTGAAAAACATAATTTATAATCTGCCTGCGGATAGCCCTTTTCAGCTGACTCTATGAAATAACAGTGCACATAAACAGCCAGCATAAAAGGGCTACAGCCGCACCCGAGAGAGTGCATTACACCATGAATCAGTTTATTAACGTCTGCCGGTGGCACAATGCCTTTGGAGGTGAATTTATTCATTCGTAAAGATCTGTTTACGACGTTTATCTACACTCTGGTGCCAGACCACTAAAATGTAACAAACAACTCAAAGATAAAGATATGGCATGAGGGGTTTATAAAGAAATGACATTAGGGGGAGACATTAAGATTTTGTTTTTTTATATTTTTTTTTTTTTTTTTTTTTTTTTTTCCTCACAAAACAAGTAGCTGCTCAATGTCAGCCTGCCATATATAGGCTCGATACATTCTAAGACAGTGATTTAAACACTGTGAAACCTCATAAATGAGATGCTCATGTGCATCACACAAATAGCGCTCCTTGCCTGAAGTGTATGCTTACAGTTGATTCCAATAAATTTTGATGTTAGCATATTGCTAAGCTAATGATACAATACTCTATAGTACACAATAACAATTTATTTTTGATAACATCAAGATTTTAGAATAAAATGTAATGGAAAAGTGCATATTTTACTGATATTTAGTACTGCATTGAATATGTTACTTTGTCTTAAATGCTGGATGATTTATATTTATTTTTTCTGAGTTTACCTTCCTGTCGTGAGTGCACAACAAGCCTTAAAATACTGTCTAGCTCAGGAGTATCCAAACTCAGTCCAGGAGGTCCACTGTTCTGCAAAATTTAGCTCCAACCCCAATTAAATACACCTAAACCAGCTAATCATGGTCTTACTAGGCATACTAGAAACTTCCAAGCAGGTATGTTGAGGCAAATTAGAGTTAAACTCTGCAGGATCTTGGCCCTCCAAGACCGAGTCTAAACACCCCTGGTGTAGTAATTGATAGATCACGTATCAGTCATACGTCACATTAATATTTCCGCGCATAGTTAGCAGACAATGTAAGTCACAAACTTGTAAAAAGTTATAAATCTCCAGCATCTCTCACATCACCGCATCACCACTGCTGCCTGTAAAAAACACCATATGCGTGGCTAGGTATGCTTTTCGACTGACTGGATCGCCTGCGTTGAAGCTGGTCCTTTGCCTGGTTATGATCGAGTTTTTTTGACTGTTTAAGCTGGTCCTTTGCCTCGGTTATGCTGGGGAGGTTGCTTTTTCGCGGACAGGTTATGCGCCAGTCCTTTGCTGAGTTTATGCCTGATCTTTTTCGCTGTTTATGCTGCGTCCGTTAGCACAGCACTATGACCAAGCATAAACCAGATAGGACCTGAAAATGTAAAGACAGAAATTACTTTGACCTATATTAAATATATATATGATGATGCAGATGCAAAAGCCTCCAAGTGCCGTTTAAAATTCCTCTAAAATTAGCATTTTTCTCAGGCTCCTATATTTATGTTCAGTTATTTCACTTTAATGGCAATGAATATAACCTATTCATTGCCTTTAAAATAAAATTACTGAAACTATACATAGGAGCCTGATAAAAATGATCATATTAGAAGAAAATTTCAAATGGAATTTAGAGGCTTTTGCATCTGAACTCTTCATATAGAGATTAATTAATGTATACACAAAAAAAAAAAGATTATTGCTGCTACACAGTTCTTAATCATTTTGTCACAGGTCTGATTTCATTGCATCATCATCTATCCTATTTTTTTTTTTTTCCCACACATGGATCCATTTTGACATTATGAACAATGCCATAGAAACAATTAACAATTTCCGAGTGTGAGAATGTAAACTGAAAGTTTACATGAATGAAAAGTTTTCTCGCAATTATGATAATGCAAGCCAACGTAAAGGCTGAACTATTCTAGCTCTTGTTTAAATTTATCCCACCATTGACATCTGTTGTCTTTTGAGGCATTGCAACAATAAAACAGATTTGAGTTCCTGAGCTCCTGCATTGAGCAGCTGAGCTCAAACCTTGATCTCCCTCTGAGTATGTGACACACAGGGCTTTGCAATTTTATGCCTTCTAAATAAACTGAACAGATGTCTCCCTTCAAGGTAGGTGCTTGATAACTAACTCTGTCGGTTTCTCTTTAATGTTGTCATTCATCGTAGATAAATGAAAGGGGCTGGCTGGCTGTTTGAAATATGAAAGGAAAAATACTGGCTAACTAAACATTCCATCAGTTTGGTTTTATTAGATTTGATCAGTGGAGCTCAGAGATAAACAAACTCTATGGAGAAAAATTATTCTGCTCTGTTTGAAGCTCTGCATACAGGCAAGCAGGGGGTTTTAAGTAATATTTGACATGAATCATATATTAATACCCTCAACATTCTTGCTTACAAAACTACTGTAGAATTTTGTTCATGCAAGTATTTTTTTTTTTTTTTGAGTTTTTTTTTTTTTTTTTTTTTGTTGCCGTGTCTAATTGTGGAGTATGTAAATGCGTAATCAAACTTCATCTTATCTCAGTTTATTATGCAGGGTTTTTATTCGTTTTTTGTTATTTATTGAATTAAGGCCTATTAGGTGATGTTATGAAGTATTTTTTTATCCTCAGTAGATATCTCCAGTAGAACTATTTTCTGCCGTCATCGGTTTGCTAACCTCAACAATATGTATAAAATATAGACCCGTCTTTTGCTTTTTTTTGCTTTTTTTTCCCTAGACATTTTATATTTTCATACTAACATCATTTATACAATCTATAAAATTTGTAACATACAACATTTATTTTTCTTTCTTTCTTTCTTTCCTTAATATAGCATTTTTAATTTATATTTTCAATATTATTTAGCTTTTAGTTGTTGCTGCCGTATTCATACTGACTGGCTGTTACTTATTACAGAAATTGGCAAATAGTATTATGGCTTATTATTATTCATAAAAATACATCACACTAAACATTAAGGTCTTTTGAAGATGGCTTTAAGTAAGCAAACTAAATAAAAAATAATAATAATTTGAAAATTCACACACAAACACACACACAGACACACACACACACACCAGGTTTGTATATATTTCCTATATGAACTGATGTATGAGTATTAAAAAACCTTATTTATAGACAGACCGCAGATAGAAAGGATGATAGGTAGATAGATCGATAAGAATAGATAGCATAGATAGACTAGATAGAATAGACGAGATAGATAAGTATAAAAAAAATACTATGTACATTTTTGCGGGATTATTCTTATAAGCATGAAAAATTGTAGTAGTCCACGTTCCTACACAAACCCTTTCAAATGTTTAAGATTGTACATGAGTGTTGGAAGCTGTTCATCTCTCCGGATCAGTAGTGAGAGCGGTCAGAGCACAGACAGGAGGTCTATAATGTAGGGTTGGAAAAAAAATGTCATCTGTCTCTTCAGAATCGTTGCCTGAAACTACCTGCCAAACGATCCCCGTTTGACCGCGAGCCCCTCATCAAAGCAGAACAGCTCCAGGCCACAGACAGAAAGAAAATGAGGTGGGTCTGCAGATTTATTAAAGGCTAATTCAACTGCACACTGAAAAAACACGGTGCTCACGGGGTAGCATTCCAGCAATCAAATCTTGGCTCTTTTAGAGAATCTGTCAGATTATTTTAAACAGACATTTCTCTGAATTGGTGCTTTCAAAGTCTTGGTGATTTATTTATGACACTCTTACTATTTTATTTTTTAATCGATTTTTGACTGTCCATCATGTGATAAACCACTTTTTCATCCTTCTTCACAACCCACGGAAATATATTTGCCAGATGCATTTTTTTATATAAATCAAACTAATAACTTTGTTTTTGCTAGCATAATACTCAATTCAGTCCAAATCTTGTTACCTTCTAAGACAGTGTTATCAGCACAGGTATGCCTACCTGCTAGGCATCACTGCCAGAAGCACCTCTGCCGGTGCCATTGGAGCAGCTGAGGAGTCATCCCTTCACTGATGTTTTGCCCCTTTAATCCCGGAACATCTCAAGGTTCTCTGCATGATGGCAAGCCAGCCACCGAAAGCGGACATCTCCCTGACCCAGTCATTGCTGGCATGCATTTTCCACATTATCACACCAAGTGAGGTTCTATTGATAGCTTCACAGGTTGTCCATCTGCCTTGCTGTGCGATGTAGTCCGCCACAGCGCTAGACCTTGATAAACCCTCCATCTTCTGCAACTTACTGTGACACCAGATCTTTCCTTTCCTTGAGGGATGCTTTGCAGCACACATTTTAGGTGACAGATCCTCGCATCAAGGCATGTCCTTCCTTGAGGCCTATGTGAGACCCAACATCTCTGATGCTGTAGTTGTGATGCGCCCTGTTCCACTGTCTGCGTCACGCTCCACTTGCGTCCTGTGCGGATCTGGGCTTTAGTGTTTCTCACAAGAAGGTCGGGTGAGTCTCTTAACTCAAAAAGCCACGCTCTCCGGACCTCCCGTCTCCTGCCTTGTAGCCCAAACATGATGGACTTTGCCGTGGTGAAGTTCCAAGTGTTTCTTTTTACCAAACAGTACCACATTGGAAAGGCTGCGCGGGAGGCCAAGCCATTTCTTGATGTAGCTATTTGCCATCCTGTCCATTTTCAGGACGGTTGTTAAGGTAATGTCGCACAGCTTCAGAGGCCACATAAGACGCTTGTACAGAGTAAACTGTTACCACCAAACCTTGAATTTCCCTGGGAGGCAGCTTTGGTCGATCTTGTTCAGCGCATCTATGAGCTGGGATATCACAGTGTCAGCCATGTGCCTGTCAGATACATCAGCCGTGTAGAGTCTTCCTAGTCTTCGGACAGGTTGGTGCAAAAGAAGAGGAATTTTCTCACCGCTCACTGAGAAGCAGATATTATCATTCCTAGCTCCCTTGCGAATTGAAAGGCTTCAGGACTTAGGTGGCTTTATCCTCATCCGAGCCCATGCTAGCAGCTCCTCCAGCCTTCGGAGGAGTCTGGACGTGCATGCAGTTGTCTGGAGAAGGGTGGTGACATCGTCCATGTAACTTCTTATGGCTGGAAGCCTATGGCCTGAGTGGGCCCTGACTCCTCAGACCATCTGCCTGCCACCGATCAAGATGATCTCAAATGCTGCAGTAAAAAGGATGGGGGAGATGGAACATCACATCGCTATGCCCCTCTCCAGCGGGTACCAACCTGTCGAGATCTCTTGGGTTGTGTAGCAAACTTGGAAGGTGTTAAAGTACTTGGTCACTATGGTCTGAATGGGCAGTGGCACATATAAAAAACTGAGTGCAAAGGAGATTATTTGGTGGGGAACTGACCCGTAGGCATTCTCAAGGTCCAACCAGACTACGTGCAGATCTGATCTATTCCTCTTGGCTGTCTGGATTTGGTCCCAGATCATAGCTGAGTGCTCCACGCTGCCAGGGAAGCCTGGGACTCCTGCCTTCTGGCAACTGGTATCAATGTAATCATTTGCCAAGAGGTAGCTGGTTAGGCATTTTGCCAGAACTGAAAATAATATCTTTCCCTCTACATTTAACAGGGCAATGCCTCTGAACTGGTTGATGCTGCTGGAGTCTTTTTCCTTTGGAATAAAGATGGTAACTGCTTTGCTCCAATCTACAGGGATGGATTGCACTTTCCAGGCCATTCCCATCAGCTTCCACAAGTGCTTCAAGAGCAAAGGGCAGTTCTTATATACCCGATAGGTTACGCCGTTCGGTCCAGGTGCTGATGCTGCTCTTGTTTGCTCCACGATCTTCTTGACCTCAGACCATTTGGGAGGAGAGGTGTCAAATTGCGAGGTGGGCTCAGGCAGCTGTTGTATATACCCTGGAGATCTTAGTGGGGATTCCTTCTGGCTGTCGCTGATCTGGGATTTGATAAAAACCTCAAGCTCGTGCTGGGTAGTATGCAGCTTGCCAGATTTCTTCTCCTCCAGGAGACGCGGTTCGTTAGTGCGAACTTGATGCAAAGCCGCAGTCCCGAAGGAAACTCAACTTTGCTTTCTCCTTGCGGTTTCTGTGTTTTCTGATCCTCTCAGCACGTCTCAAGTCTGCAAGTCTGGTCTTGATCTGATTCCACAGGTTCTTCAAGCCCTCCTTCTCTTGGTCTTCGGCTTTCTTCCATGCCTTCCGAGGAGAGAGGACAGCAGCACCTCCTAGAGAAACCTTTTGAATGAACTAACTGTAAGATTTCCCTCTACCGTCTCCCAGTTCGTTTGGGAATAGACCTCCTCTGGGGCAGATGTACTTCCCGCAACCTCTCTGTTCGACCTTAGATCATAGAATGACATTTCCAAACATGCTTTAAATGTCGCAGTGGTACATAGAACCCCTCTTAGTGTGACTCTGCCCCGAGAGTGAGATACAGCTTGGAATCGAAGCTTCTGATGACCATCCTTGTCGCGGCTTTTGGCAGTTGACTTTGATGTCTGCGGAAAGCTCCGGATGCTTAGATGTTACCTTGTTTTTTTTTTTTTTTTTTTTTGAGTGTGCAGAACCCAGTGGCATATATTCAATAAATTTAAAAGAACGTTCATGATGCTGTTGACCTGATGCTCAAGCCATTGCGTTGGTACGCCACCTGAGCTACGCACCTGTGTGATGCGGGTTGATCTTTTCACTATCACCATAGATACAATGTTGGAATCAGCAGCCATACTGGTGGTGACTCAACCTGGCTTTGCATTCCTCCTTTTCTGACATGCGTTGCATGTGCAAAGAAGATTGAATCTCGGCTGCTCCAAACACAATTAGCCTTCCCTTAGCATGAATGGTGTCAACCATGAATGACTGCTTGTCACCTCTAGACCACCGCACCAGCCACATTTATCAGGATCCGCTTGATCATTAGTCATTGCCATGCACCAGTCATAACATGTTGTCTGTTCGAATGGTCATATATTCCATCCAGCCTCTCAGTGACTGCCCGGAACTGTCTCTTTCTTGTCGTGACTTGTAGTTATTTAGGGTTTTCACTGTAGCAGAGCACCACTGAATGTAGGTGAAGAGGGAGGGGCTAACTAAGCCAATTCCATACCTGCGCTGCCAGTCGTTCTGCGTCAGCCGTCTTACCATGAGACCAGCCCTCCAGTCTTTCTGGAGATGCAATTAGCTATATTCTCAGTTGTCACTGGCGAGCCAGATAATCATGTTATCAGCACAGGCCTCAGCCCCTACTCGCGCTTTAGGGGGGCCGACAGGGAACTTTTTTGGCATCACTAGCCAGCAAGCACATCCGCTTGTGCTGTTGCGACCGCTGTGGGAGTCATCGCCGACGAGCAGCCACCCTTACTGATGTGTCACCCTTTAATGTTCCGGAACATCTCAGGGGGGATAGTGAGCAGCGAAGGTACGTCTCTGCGCACCCCGACAGCTGTCCTAGGATCCCATGTTTGCGCCACCCAATGTCTATGTCCTTATACGCACGAGAGCACAGCCAAAAACCTCCTTTTCTGCCTCCTCTGACAGGCATTTTTGAGTGCTCTCTTTGGTTTCACGGCCGTTAGGTAGCTGCACCCACGAGACTTCAGAGCCGCTGGGTAGTGCCTCCGAATGTGAGCACTCCACACGGCTTGGGGAGAGCACGCAGCAGCCAGCTACATGTACTCTCTTTTGTTTAACGCCCCTCCCCCCCCCCCCCCTCGGCTCAAAGGCAGAACTCCAGCCTCCTCCATGGAGTTACGGGCAATGCGACCATGAATTGACTGTTTGTTGAAAGGGTGGACGCCAGAGGACAATGTCAGGCACCGTAAAGAGGTTAAGAGTTTATGGTGATCTCAACCGGGAACCTCAGCTGGCGGTCGAGATCAGCTGCCATGCTTCACTCTCCTCCCGGTGACAAGAGAGACCGCTCCTTCTGCCTGCCGCTTTGGCTCTCTTCCCCTTGTCTTACAAAGTGAATCCACTCTCCACAGCAACACAATGTTGCTAAGCTAACAACACAATACTGTAATGAGCACTTTATACATATACATTTTATACATTTCTGTTGAATTTATCTTCGTCTTCAGTACAAAACTATTACTAACTATTATATATAACTCCATAATAGTATACTATATACTAGTATGTAACTTATATATATATATATAGTGGTGTGAAAAGGTTTTTGCCACCTTCCTGTTTTTAAATTTTTTTGCATATTTGTCACACTTAAAAGATTCAGATCATCAAACAAATTTTAATATTACACAAAGATAATGCAAGTAAATACAAAATGCAGTTTTTAAATTATGAATTCATTTATTAAGAGAAAAAAGCTGTCCAAACCTACATGGCCCAACGTGAAACGTAATATGCACCCCCTAAATCTAATAATCCGCTGGTATCGTGCCACGCTTTGGCCCACCATTAGCAGCAACAACTGCAATCAAGTGTTTGCGATAACTGGCAGTGAGTCTTTCATATCGCTGTGGAGGAGTTTTGGTCCACTCTTCTTTGCAGAATTGTTTAATTCAGCCACATTAGAGGGTTTTCGAGCATGAATGGACTGTTTAAGAATCTCAATCGGATTTAAGTCCGGACTTTGATTTGGCCACTCAAAAACCTTAATTTAGTTTTTCTTGAGACATTCAGAAGTGGACTTGCTGGTGTGTTTGGGATCATCGTCCTGCTACATAACCCAAGTGCACTTGAGCTTGAGATCACAAACTGATGCCGGACATTCTCCTTCAGGATTTTATGATAGAGTGCAGAATTCATGGTTCTTCGTCAATTATGGCAACGATTGTCCAGAGTCCTGCAAGCTGCAAAGGCAACAGCCACAGATCATCAGCACTACCAACACAATGCTTGGACTGTTGGTTTATGACTGTTCTTTTTATGAATGATTGGTGCTTCGTTTTACGACAGATGTAAAGCGACACACACCTTACAAAAAGATTCAACTTGTGCTTCTAATCAGTCCACAGAATATTTAGCCCAAAGTCCTTAGGGGATAATCAAGATATTTTTGGCCAAATGAAGAGCATGAGACTTTCAGCTGTTCTTTTTGGTCCCAGTGCTTTTGCCTTGCAGAACTACTCACATGGATGCGTTTTCTTGCCTCAATCTATGTTCTTATTGCTTGCAACAAGAACAAGTGAACCTTAATTGAGACGCCCAAGTGAGGCCCGGCCAGTTCTTTAGATGTTGTTCTGCGGTTCCTTTTATGACCTCTGATGAGTCGTCGTGTGCTCCTTGCGATGTAATTTGGTGGCCGGCAAACCTGAGCGAAGGTTAACCATTGTTACAAGTTTCTCAATTTGTGAATAATCGGCCTCTGACCAGGTTCGCACTGGAAGTCCCAAGACCTTTAGAAATCCGGCTTTTAATCCTCAGACATGATACATGCTCAACTGTTTTGATTATCATTGTCTTCTTGAATTTCTTTAGATCTCAGCAGTGATCGTGTTGCTCTTTAAGCACTTCACTTTGTCAGACGTTCTATTTAAGTGATTTCTTGATGTAACAGGTACTGGCCAGTAATCAGACGCTCTGGGTTCGTTTCGGCTAGTGAAATTTAATTCCGCTTTTCTAAAACTAATGTGTTAATAAGCAGTATTTTCATGGCTTTTAACAGAGGGCGGGCAATTAGTTTTTCAAGTAAGCGAGCCAAGTTAGGTTTGGATGGCTTTTTTCCCTTAATAAATGAAATTTATTTAAAAACTGCATTTTGTATTTGCTTGTATTATCTTTGTGTAATATTTAAATTTTGTTGATGATCTGAAACATTAAAGTGTGAAAAACATGCAAAAAAATAAGAAATCAGGAAGGGCGCCAACACTTTTTCACACCACTGTCTATATATATACTATAGACTTACTATGTATATAATTATTATTAACAATTGGGCCATTAAAGGATAGTGCACTTTCAAATTAAAATTTCCTGCCATAATTTACTCACCCCATGTCAATCCCAAGAGTGTTATGTATTTCTTTCGTCAGGTCGAAAAAGAAAATTAAGTTTTTGATGAAAATATTCGAAGGGTTTGTTCACACATATAAGTGACTCAAGCGATCCAAACGGTTTGTGTGCAACGGTCAAGAATTACAGTTTCAGTGCCAGCTTCAAAGGCTTTAAATGATGCCAGGCGTATTGAATATACAGGGTCCTTATTCTAGCGAAAGATCGTCACATTTAAAAAAAGTATATGCTTTATAAACACAAATGCCTAGACCTTGTTACTCTGCCCACCCTCTGCCGATGCGCGTTCATGATTTCACGTGATACATAATTACGTTGAAAAGGTCCCGCTTGACGTAGGCGGAAGTACAGAGCAGGTTTAAAAACGGGTGAGAAGGAGGACCCGTTCAAAAGTTGTTGTATGTTCAATGACACATATTCAAATGTCTTTGTGTCAGTTTATTGTTTAAAATGGTCATTTCGTGTGCGTATCCTGGATGTTTTAATATTAAAAAACCTAGAGGAAAATTTTCGCTAGAAAATAAAATTTGAACTTTTCATAGATTTCCCATACACAATCATGAGCGATTGAAGCTGTGGTTGCTCGCGCTGCACTTGGATATCAACACACCCGAACATGCTCTGATATTTAAGAGAGTGTGCAGTGATCATTTTTTCGACGATGATTTCAAACCCTCCCAGCAAGGAAATCGCCGTTTTCTGAAAGCGTCGGCTGTAGGCCCAATACGTTGTTACAGCAAAACAGAGGTATGAGGTTTTTTTTTGTAATAGATTAGAGCATTAACGTTTTTTACCGTCAATGTGTTCAAACGGGTGAAGTTATTTATTAATAAACTGTCCCTCTGACTCTAAAGAACGTGTAAAAATTAATTTTTTACTCAGTATCATCTCGTTTGCGAAATTAGCGTTCACTAGCAAAAGACAATGACGGCTGAGCTGGAGAGAGGTCCAGGGAAGCAGAGTGTTTTGGGCTAATGTTCCACAGTCACCACCAGCAAAGCATAGGCCTCTGGTCCAGGAGCTACTACGAGCAGTTTGCAGATGCGCAGTGTAGTGAATTTAGCTCACAACAGGAAATATTAATAATTAACCATAATTAGTTATAATTAACTATTCATATTTTTAGATTCGCTGTAGATATTTAGCTGACCTCTCTGGGTCAACTGTCTTGTCAATTCTAAGAACATTAATTTCCTGGTTTAGGGAAATAACTTTCTTACTGTACAATTTTATAAGTTTGTAACGTAAATCTGCATAATTATTGACTCCGGTTATGAGCAAACAAAGAACACGTCAAGTGTGATACAAGTAAAATTTTATTAACTACATAAACACTTAAAAACTAGTCTAACATACTACATAAACACATAAAACTGGTCTAAAAATCCTTAATTACCACACATAAACTGGTCTTCTAACATACCACAACCACATACACGTACACACACACATACAGTTGGTATAGGTAAGGGTTAAAGTTTAGCACTAAAGAAGGAGACATAAGGAATGACATTTATGGAACCATTTGCATATTCCACAGATCCAAGCCTTCAAGGATACATCAGATTCTGAGTTCAAACACACCTTATAAAAAGGTGTAACTGATACTTAATGAATCAATTAAATCGACTAAGTTTGATACTTAGCGAGTCTAGGCGGTCTGAAAGAGATTCCTGATGCAAACTTAAGGCCCAAGATCTTGCTGAAATTAGTTGATGAAAGGAACCAGTTTGAGTCAGAGAATCTTTAGTGAATGGAAAAGTCAAGGCCGAAAAAAATGCCTGGCACAATGCTTTGGTATCCTGAAATGTTTTCTCACATCTTCATCTGCATCTGACCGAACCACAGACTGGGCGGGTCACATGAAGTGTGGCCTTTAAGGTCGGAGAAGATCCCGCCTTTCAAGATGGGCTTGTCCAAAGAGCAAAATGGAATTTCCGAGCGGGAAGTGGCAATTGCTGGAGGGTTTACGACTATTTGTGTGGAAACATGGAACTTAGTATCTGGAAAATGAGTCGGGGAAAAAAAAAATTATTAAAGATTCTCAGGGCCCTAATATATATTGCTTATGTACCAACATATAATATACACTCCTGTTTAGATCATCAGAAGGCGAATTCATATAAACTAAACACGGTAGGTTTAGGTTATATGACATTAGTGGTTTATTCGTAAGCATGAATACAATATTCTATAATACAACAGATTAATACAAAACAGCAATGATATACACAATGGCCTGAAGAATATGGGTGTTCATTCAAAGAAGGTTTTTCTATGAATTAATTAGTAGAAAAGTCAAGTTCTACTCTGCCTATTCTATGGGGGACAAAGGTGGGGTATCCGACTCCAACATTCTGGGGGATCCATAAAACCAGAGATATCATGATTAGTTGTCATGGTGACCAAGGTGGGGGATGGTGTTCAGCAGAAATCCTGGCATCCAGTTTATTGAGTGAGGGGACTGTGACGATTTGTTAATCTAATGAATAATTGATTTGTTAAATCAAATAAAAATTAGTGTGTCAGATTGGTCGAGACGCTACATCAGTCTAAACTTTGTTTAGTGCTCACAAGTACTGAAAGTGTTGGAAAGAGGAGAAAACCCTCAACATCTGGGACATATTATGCCCTCCCTGCAAGACACTTCCACCAGTCTGTAAGTACCATCATTTGTGACGAGTTAACAAAGTGAAATTATGGTCAATTATGCTTTTGTGTTATACATTGGAAATAAATTCATTTCTAAAAAAGTATTTAATAATTTGGTGATGTTATATCCTTAAAAATGCACAGATATACTGTAATAAATGTATTGAATCTACTATTTACATTACTAATTTATATTCAGTTATATTATAAACCAAATTTAATCTATGTAATTTCACAGCCTCCTGTGTATAATCAACCAGAACAGACAGAAGAGCAATTTGAAGAAAGTTTGGAGCTTGATGTTAGCATGCTTTCCATAGATCCTCCATAGGACAAGAAAGATCTTAGTTTTCAGCCACTGAGTTCAACCTCAACGTCTGCCCCAAGCACAGAAGATGAGGAATGTGAAATGCATTGGAAACAGATAAAATGGATTGTCAACGAGCCCAATGTCATGGAGCTTTTCAAAAGATGTCAAGAATGTGGATCAGTAATAACAAAGACCAGATTCGTTGTTTTACCTTTTAACTCCTTTTTTTTGTAAGCGGCGTTTGACTTAGTATTTGCACGTTCAACTTGTAAACACTGACTCGGTACTTCCGCCTACATCAGGCGCGACCTTTTCAACGTAATTACGTATCACGTGAAGTCGTGAACGCGCATCGCAGAACAGAGCAAGGCGAGGATTTGGGTTTATAAAACCTATACATTTTTTTTTTTTTTTAAATGATCGATCGTTTCGCTAGATAAGACCCTTATTCATCGTCTGGTATCATTTAAAGCCCTTTGAAGCTGCACTGAATCTGTAATTTTGACCTTCAACCGTTTGGAGTCCATTGAAGTCAACTATATGCTGAAAAATCCTGGAATGTTTTCATCAAAAACCTTAATTTCTTTTAGACTGAAGAAAGAAATACATAAACATCTTGGATGACATGGGGGTGAGTAAATTATCAGGAAATTTTAATTTGAAAGTGAACTAATCCTTTAAAGGGAAAGTCCACTCAAAAAGAAATACGCCTGATTCAAGCCATCCTAGGTATATATGACTTTCTTCTTTCAAACAAATACAATCAAAAAAAAAATCCAAGCTTCCAAGCTTTATAATGGCAGTGAATGGGGTTTAAGATTTGGAAGTCCAATAGTTAGGTGCATCCATCCATCCATAACAAAAAGTATCCCAAGCGGCTCTGGGGGCTTAATAAAAGCCTTCTGAATCGAAGCACTTGCATGTATAATGCGAAGTATAAGAAATATATCCACATTTAAAACTTTTCGAAATGTAATCTCGAGCTTCTGCTAACGTCGTACGATTTTGTATTTGTCTGCAGAAGAAAGTTAATTATTGCTCCTTAAGAAGGCGCTTGAGGGTGAGTAATTAGTGTTTTTTTTTATTTTTGGGTGAACTATCCCTATAAGAGATCGAAAACCAAAAACTGGATCAATCAGCTGTGAGCAAAGAGCAATAAATTCACCCCTCTCGTGCTCCAAAGTAAAGCAGTTCACAGTGAAAGATAATTTTAGACAGAGAATTGCCTCTCTTTGTGAACGTATATGAATTGTTAATTAAATAAATTCAGTTGATTGACTTTTAATAAAGGGATAGTTCACCCAAAAATTAAAATTATTTTATTAAGGTCTGGCTGCCAGACATACTTTCGACACCTGCACTCTGCAAGTGACGTCACTGCGCAAGGTTTGGTTACACTTTATTATAAGGAGGGCTTGTTACAGTGTAATTATACATTTACATTTAGTATATAGTTTGCATCAACAATAAGATGTATTTTGAATTCGCTCTTTATCACCCTAGTCCGTTATGCCACATTTAGCATTTTCCAGTATGGGATGAAAAGTAGAATTTTTATTTTTGGGTGAACTATCCCTTTAGTTGATGGTTAAATGTGTTTAAGTTCATGATCTTTTTTTTAAAATAAAATTATCTTAATCTTTAGCAGGGAAGTTAATTGTGCTGAGACTCTTGCGAGAAGTACATCAAATGTGTTTGAATTTGTCAACTCTAAACCTACTCTAAAACAACTAGCTTTCAGTAACCGAACTCCGAACCAAATCAATGAAGTCTGATCTGTGTTTGACCGGTGACTACGTGATTGAGTTGATCAGTGAAATTGGCTGTGGGTGGGATTTTTTTCGTTAACTGGTTTGGGGGAAAAATAAAAAAAATCAATGATGTCTTAAAGCCACTCTGTCAAACACTGCCACACAATTTTTTTTTTGCAAGGAGGCATGCTTGGAGTAAAAAACAAATGAAAACCTAATAATAAAAAAAACCTAAATATCCATGTAATAAAGCAGGAGAGACCATCTTAGAGGTTGGATAAATCTGTTTTCTGCAGTGCAACATACAGTCCATCTGGTTCTCCTCAGAAGGCCGAAGCAGGCACAGCTGAAGAGAGCTCCATGCTGTGTCAGGTGCTTGGCCTGGCTGATTGCTTCTTGTGTGTACTCCGCAGTGGGTGATTATGAAAATACCTCACAGTAAGTCTGTCATGTGGCACATAAGTGTTTATCTGAGCCTCTGATTGCGGTGTAAGGACACGGTTTGGTTGTCAGGCCTGATTCCGATAGGGTCTTTGATTACCTGTGTGGTAAATGGTGACCTGCTATTTGGGAACCATGGAACAATTTCAAAAGAACCCATTACTTTATAACATCTTGCGGAGTGGCCATGGAGATTACCATCATTCAATCTACCATGCAGAAATAGCACGAAGGCGGTAATCTATAAAGATTACTAAGAAACAAATGTAGCTTCTAGGAAAACCCTAATAGTGGCATGACAGACAGAAAATGGCTAAGAGATGATTCAATGAACAGTTTCTGATGACAGATTTCGCATTAGCCTTGCCCTTTTTCATGGATTGTTTTTGATAAATCAGAGTAAAATCAATAATGTTTAAATGTGATCACACATTGTTCATGATAACCATTCCATTCCGTATAAATCATTGCAAGATCCATATGTCAATACTCCCTGACTCAGAAAGCTAGGGTAACAATAGGCTATATGTGACATTTCTGAACAAGCTGCTGAACAAGTTAATTTTCATGAGTTCTCTCTCAGAAAATGCCAGTTGGGTATTTGTTGAAGCCAAGATGCTAGTTGAGGTGCTTCAAATAAATCAATATATCTAGTTGAAAGAGACTAGACTGCGACTCATGACTGTGGATCTGTTAGCCTTGCAGGATCTTAAATTATGAAGATGCACTTGCGATAGAAAACAACAGCTGAATTGGATCCAACAGGGCCAAGGCCAGGTTTTTCTCTTCTGCCTGGAAGAAAATGATTCAGAGGTACTGAGTGATGGCTAAAAATAAGCTTAAACCAGCATGATTTGCCATTCTGGTTTAGACTGGTTTATACTTGTTTGGTGTTGGTCACTAACAAAACTAGATTACGAGCTGTTTAAGCTTAATTGGACGTGGAAGGGAACAGCATTCAGATATTAACTTATGCTGACAACCATGTTCCCTTGTGAAAAAAAAAGAAGTGTGTTTAGTATTGAATGTGCATTTGTAGTGTACTTCAAATCCTAAAAGTGTATTTTAAATCTGTACTTCAGATAATATATATTTTAACCAAATAAAAAGGTAATTTAAGTGTATATAAAGAAAGTACACTTTCATGACTTACATAATAATGTCAAATTAAAAGTTTTCAATTAGTATGAACATCCAAGTTTTGTGAAGTTAGGACATTTAAGTCACAAGATATAGGCCATTTAGTCATTATCTGCCACATCCACAAATATATCTTTGCAACGATAAAACACACTAATGAAAATCACAGGACTTTTGTCTATAGACGGTGTATAACCAATTCTGTGCAAATCAGACAAACAGCCTTGAAAAAGAAGAAACAGAGTATCTATTTACACTAAGTGCAAATAGCCCGCCTTGCACTTAGTGTAAATAGCATTTATCACTAAGAAAATATGCTATTTTCATTTAGTGTAAATAGGCTCTATCGCTTATTTACACTTAGTGCAAATAGCCGCTGCCAAAAAGAAAAGTCTGTCAAATTTCATAATGGCTAAGCATTCAAATTTGACATTACAAGCTGCTTAATTTCAATTGGCTATTGGCAGCCATGTTTGTTTGATTATGTGAGTGATATCTGAAGAATATGTTCGTATTTGCTCCAAAAACAACATTTGTAACATGATTGATCGTAAAGCATCAAAGTTGTAGCTCCCCCTATGGGCACAATTTAATGTAACTTGGCGTATATCCTCAGAATGTCCTGTGGTCCATTGCTTTTACAACATAAAGGTGTACTGTATAAGGTATAAAAATAGGTTACGTTTGTACTTCGTATTTGGCAGATACAGGACAGTTTATGAAAGTGCACGATGCCATAGAGATTCATTCACAATACAAATCCATGCACTGTATAAGCAAAGTTGGTGTGCACGAAGATGCTCTTGCAGTTTGTTATGTTGATGCAGTGATACTCGTCTATCTTTATTGTAAGCCATCAGTATAAGAAATGAAAAAGTGTACACAATAAATCTTCAAACATGTCAGAAGCAATTGTTTCAAAGCTCACCACAGCCTGTCAATTAAGCTTGCTTTCCATGCACCTGACAGTATCCTTATTACTGCCAGAAGCAAACAAATAAAATCCAAGCAAATGGGAAAAACATTTATTGTGTCTTGTTTCCTTTACAGCAACAAATGAGCTCCATCATTGCTTTTTTTTGTATTTTTTTTTTACTTTTTTTCTGCATTAATCTCAGTTCAGTGCTTCCTCCAGGCCATGGCTGTGATATTGCTGTTCACCGGGGGTCTGCCTGATTAGTAATAACGGTTAACCTTTTTGGGGGTTTGGCAAAACATTAATCAATGGGGCAGTTGATTAAAAAAATGTTTAGGATAAGGGTGGGGGGCACTGGGAGTCAGATTAGTGTGGAAAAATAAGAGAGGGGAGAGAAGATAATTATAAATCTTAAGCCTACAGCCTTAAGCCTAAAATGAGGCATGTTGCCTTGTGCACATTTAAGTTTTTTTTTTTATTTGCCAAATAATATTAACAAAAATTGAGCTCAATACATGGTCTTCTTGCATGATTCATGAGCTAATTTTTTTTCCAAAGAAAAATGCTAATATTGAAATACTGGCAATGAAAACCATATTAAGTAGTTAGGGTATCTTTATTATTCCTTAGAAAATACATATAAGTAATTTAATAATAATAAGAATATAATAATAATAATAATAATAATATAATACATATAATATAAATAAAAAAACACGGCTTCCATGTATTTTAATTTTTTGGGAAAAAAATCTCTGCCGAATCAAAGTAATGTGGTGTAACTAATATGCAGAAAAACAGAAAACAGTTATAATGTAATATTTTTATATAATATATACACACAAACTATTATGTTAATTGCATTTGGTGAGCATTATTGAGCTTCTTTCAAAAACATTTTCAAACTTTACTAACCCCATGGAATACATATGTGACATATATGTTTTCATATTTTTATAGATTTTCAAAAGATTAGATGTTGGACATATCAGTTGCATTCGATGTGGTATTAATGTATTTATTGGTACACCAAACTTCAAGGTTTTGGAAATGTTACTTTTTCAAAAACTCTATGAAAACAACATGGATACAAACAGTACTTTACAAATTCTTGGTATTTTGGATACTTTTTAAAACAGGCAAATGCAAACTGTGGACACTTCTATGTTCCTTGGAAACTAAATAATATGAAGAGACAGGTGGTTGGCAAGAAGATAGAAGTGGCAAGCAGGGTTGATGGGCTTTATTTGGCTCTGTTTCCGTGTGTCTCACCACACCTCTTTTCTCTTTCTTCTCGCAATAGCATTGGCGTTGCCATTGCTGCTGTCTTTTACTTGTCAGAAACCCGAAGAAGGATGGCCTGTGTGGAAACAAGTGTTGAAAATTATATTCTCTGTATATCCTCATATTAATGATTATTTAAAACTATGTAAAATACATCGTTTTAAATGGCACAATGTTGGAAAGACAACAAAAATATTAAAGAATAGCTTCACCCCCAAAATGGACAATTTGCTGAAATTTACGTAGGCTAAAATGTAGAGAGGTTGTTGTTCTTTTAATCTAAAACAGATCGGGAGAAATGTAATTTACATAAATGCTGCCCTAATGGATGTTCTCGGTGAATGGGTGCGTCAGATTTAGAGCCAAACAGTGATGAAAACATCAAATAATCCACAACCAGTCCATCAAATTAACATCTTGTGGAAGCGAAAAGCTGCTGTCGTAAGAAAAAAAACCATCCTTAAGATATGTGTTTTTTTAGTAGGCTTCTAGTCCTCTATCCATAATATTGCTTTGTCCGCAAGAAAAAACAAACATCTCATCTGAATCAGGAGAGAAATATGCACAGATCAAGCATATACAAGTGAAAACAGATCTCAACAAATATGTCAGTGGATTTTGATTGAGAGGACAACGGAGGATGGACTTTTTCACTGGAGGAAGGGTTTATTATTGACTCATATTGTGGGCAGTAGTGATGGTTTAAAGTTAAAAATGTTTTAATTATGGATTTATTTCTTACAGACATGCAGCTTTTCGCTTCACAGGATGTATACTGATGGACTGGAGTTGTGTGGATTACTCGTGGATTATTATATTGATTTTGACCAGATGACCTGAAGGTGAGTACATTGTCAACTAATTTTCATTTTTTGGTGAGCCATTCCTTTAAAGTACAAGAAGTAAGAAATGTTTGCCACATGTGCCAGCAAAAATCATATACGAGACAAGGAAAGTGTTTGCATCAGGGTCTCTGTTCTGGGTTTATTGTCCAGTGACTCTCTGCAGCCTTGACCAGTTGACTAGCATGGCACAGAACAATTTAACAGTGTGAAAACACGTGCAAAAATGCGTCATCCTCCCACACAGCACTGCACACACAATATAACACAGTAAACAAATTAAACACTGACACAAAGCACACGACAGTCTCTTTCCTCCCATAATGCATTGCAGAGAGCATGTGCTAGGTATTCACTAGAGGCCTGATTAGGGCGATGCAGATGTATTGTATGTGAAACATGTTTATTTGCCCAATTAGCACCCAAATAAGTGACAGATGTAATCTCTCAAATATCTCCCGTTATGGAGAGAAAAAAAAACGGAGGGAGTGTGAATCCCTTCCTCCTCTTCTTTCTGAAGCTCATAATGATGAAGTCTGTAGGTGTTCCGTGCCTCATTAATGTGTCAGCCTTGACAGAAGGAAGGACATGCTGGAAACAGTAAGGCTGCTTCGCTTGCACTGCATGAACATGTTTTACTGCCTATGCTACAAAAAAAAAAAACTGTACAAAACCTTGAATTGCTGTATACAACACGAGTCTGCAAGTAGAACACAGCTGATTGCAATGAACCTGTGAGTCTAATAGAAGACAATCGTAATGCACATCAGATGGCATCATGGCATCATACACCAGTAAACCATGTGATGCCATGCTATCAGTCATTTCATCCACGATTATTATAGTTTTTAATTTGTAATATTTTTTTATTTATTTATTTTAAATTTTCAATTAGTCATTTTTATATATTTCAGTTTTTTAACAGCAACAACAATAACATTATTATTATTAATAATGTTTCTAACAGTAATAAGAATATGTTTGCCGTTGCAGTCATGACAAATGCCGTGACAGCCCTGCCGCGGCCATATTTTCTGCAGACCACACAGGGCTTTGTGTTTATTTGAGCTTTTAACCCCAGGCTGAAGAACAGATGTAACCTCCTCCTGGCTGCTGACACATGTCACATTCAGAGGGCTGTAGTTTGTTTGACTGTCACAACATGTTTCACCAATGCCCTGTGGTACTTCTCTCAGTCAAAATACAAGGTCCTTTCTCTCAAACGGGTTGAAGATTGGACCAAAGCTGGTTTCATGCATGCATCTTTGAGGGCACACAAATACCTTTATGTCCTCTTCATGTGAATACATGTTCTGATGTTCTGAGTATACACAACCGTTCAAAAGTTTGAGACCAATGCTAAATTTATTTGATAAAATACAGTAAAAAATAATAATATTATTGTGAAATATTGAAAACAATTACAAATAACTGTTTTCTATTTGATATATTTTAAAATGTAATTTATTCCTGCATTGCAAAGCTGAATTTTCAGCATTGTTACTCCTTCATTGTCACATGATCATTCAGAAATAACTCTAATATGCTAAGTTGGTGCTCAAGAAACATTTCTTATTATCATCCATCTCAAAAACAAATTGGCGCTTTTTAATTTAATTTTTTTTTTCAAGATTGTTTGATGAATTAAAATTCAAATGAACAGCAATTATTTGAAATAGAAATATTTTGTGACATTGTAAATGTCTTTACGGGTCACTTTTGATGCAACTGCGACTAAATGTAGTAATTTATTTATTTAAAAAAAAAAAAAAAAAAAAACTTTTTACATACACTGAAAATCACCAAAACACTTTTTTTATTATTATTTGTTCGGTCTTTGTACTATTTCGTCTAACTGTAATAACTTTGTTTTCCCCCCCAATAATAAAGTAGTATTTTTCTTTTTCTTTAGATGACTTCACAAATCCATTTTTCTTATTCAGCCCCTGTAAATTTGTCAGATTACATAAGTAAAATGGGTTTTGAATGGATTTTCATGTCGATGATGACGGTCTAAATACTTTTTGGGGCACATTAATATATATTGACAGATATAGACAGAGAGAAAGAGAGTGAGCGAGACATTGTGTGTATGTGAACCCAAACCTTACAAAACCTTAATAAATGTATTTCTCTAACCTCTACTGAAGGTGACATTAATCATTTTCTTTAGTTAGAACTTCCATTCCACCTTGAGAGCACCTCACCCGTTTTTATCAATATTAATGGTTCCCTCTCCTTACTTAGCTAAAGCTATTTCACACTTGGTTAGCTAGGCCATGAGAAGTGTCTCAGGGGTGGTATATTTAGCGAGCTTCCTAAATATTTTTCCGAGATCCCTAATCACGCCAGCAAACCTGCCATTTGTGCTAACACACTACAAAATTTCACGCAAGTCATTTATTTTCCCCGAATGGAGCAATTGCTCAGTTTATGCATGCCGCTAAGACCTTTAAGCAGTGCTTTGAGAATTCTAATTGGAAAGTGTTCAATAATATACATGCTTCCTGCATCACTGTCACAGTCCGAGAGAGCCGTCGACCAGTATTTCTCTGTCTGAAGATGAACAGCGTTGTTGATTTTAGAGGGAAGAATGGTGTCTATGGTTCTTTCAGCCAAGTACCCACATATACCCACGCACTTGTTTGTCAAGCGCTAAATGGATTTCACAAGGTCACTAGGCTAATTGGCTGACTTGTGTATACTATATCACACTGAAATTCATTTGAAATTGGAGTTACCAAACAGTTTGCAATTTCAAACGAAAACATGTTATTTTTATTTGTAATTAATTTGCTGAAATCATAGGCATTGATTGGCAGCCCTATATTCAAATTGTCTCTTTATAATCAGAACACCCTGAGAAACGTGCCCCCCCCCCCCCCCCCCCCCCCCCAACCCCCCCCCAAAAACCCCCCCCCCCCCCCCCCCCCCCCCCCCCCCCCCCCCCCCCCCCCCCCCCCCCCCCCCCCTGGTTTCCAGTGTCCCATAAGGTCTTGGTGCGACAATGTGTTTTCACTTCCTGTGCAGACGACCCTTAGTTGTCCTCAAACTCCTGCATGCTGCCAGCAGCTACGCTTTCACAATTCAATTCCCATCTCTAAATGAACCGTTCAGACTCAATGCCTGGGTTCTGACCTTGAATAGATGAATACAGCCAGGAAGGGCATATTTCTCTCTTCCATGCAGGGATGTATGGATTTCTGTACCAGCATTCATATGATCATTGCACATCGGCTGAATCCAGAACACGTTATAAAATCTTACAAGACCTTTGAAATGACTGGCAGCCGTCAAACTATGCAAAATTAAAGTGGATTAGTGATTGTTTGGTTCTAATGATTCAATTTTTGAAGAGTAATGGTAGCTATAGGCCTGTCTACCAAATATAGACTATGGTAGAATGTGAATGAAAATCAGCTTTCTTAAAAATGCTTTCAAATATACTTTTTCAACTTTTCAAACAACATTTTCGCTGTATAATTGAGCTGATAATTTCTTTGACTCTCTCTGTGGGTTACACAATTTTGGCAAAACAGATTCGCTGTGACTTTGTTTGGAATTGAAATTTGTCATTGTTTGAGCTAAAGCAGGAACTTACAGTTCCCTTTCATGGGAACTTCGAACTGCGTCCTCTAGGGGTCACTATGGGGAACGCCTCGTCATGACCCGTGTCTGAAGCATACATTGAAAAAACACCAACTCGTTGGCCGGCGACAGCCATGACGTCACTACCGGTGCGACTAAAATATAAATAGGCGCCGGGAGAACACATCTTCCTCTTCTTCTTTCGTCATTGACGTGATGGGTTGTTTGACGTCGTGCATTCTGCTGGTAGAGTTAATCTCATTTATCTCATTATGCGCCGCCTATCAAAGCTTTTAAGTATGTGTGTTTCCCTCCGTTGCGTTCTGTGATGCCCTTTGTTTCTCCACATCTGATGACACACCATACATGCCCGCGCGTCTTGAGTCCTATGCCTTATTTTTTTGGGCGAAGATCAGCGCCTAGGCGCCTTGAAGAACCTCCCGTGGGCAATCATGCGGCGTGCACTGTGCGACGCTGTTTCCAAGGAAAAGTATCTGCTCATCTGTCTATTGTCTCTTTTCTTGAGGAAAGAGGGGCAGCCATCTTCTTCCCTGTGCGATCAGGACCCGTACCGCTTGTCCTGAGCCGCACGGAGGGATGTCATCTTTGGTGGGGATCTGCAGGTGGATCGGCCGTGGTGAGCGTTGTTGTAAATGGGGGGTTTTCCCTTCGCGTTCGCTGCTCGCTACAACTGGGTTCACGAGAGTGAGCCCGCTGGAGGATATTTCTATTTCATTTCACCATTTGTGCTGATTCAGGGCCATGCTTGCTGCTGTATCAGCCCAGCAAAGCAGGAATGTCTGAGGAGGGCAAAGAAGCTGAGGTTGAGCCTTCCCAATCCTCCTGCCCTACGTATGATGAGCTTTTCGTGAGAATTATGGGATCGTCTCAGGCCACCCGGAGACCGGCGAGGCTTTACTATTTTAACTTGCTCATTGACAGCGGTGAAGACAATGACTTTGGTGAAATAATCTTGACTGAAAAGGTTACTTAGTTTCTGGGCCATTAACCCTTTTCGAGCTCAGCGTGAGATGACCCTTCTTCCTGTTTTTCCATATAAGATTAGCAGAAATGGCCGAGGCCCGATTTTGTATCCTCACGCATCCATCGATTCCAGACATAGCGATTTAATGCCGACATCGAGGCATGTCGCTAAAGCGGTTGATGAGAATACATTCCCCTATAGAGAGACGCTGGCCACTATCTCTTAGGGTGAGACTTCCTCTAAGACTTCCCCTTCCTGACATCTCTCGCCTCGGATTGCCGCCGGGCAGCTTACGCAGCACTTCCGCAGCAGTCTTCGGTGTTCGCCCAGGATATCGGACGGGGAGACAATGGGGGGGGGCTGCGCCGGAGTCCGCTCTCCGCTTCATTGCCCACGATGGTGATTCCCTCCCAAGCATATCAGGGCTGACCTGCTGAAGACCAGGATAGCGGCCTTCACTAAGTCCATGTCTGCCGCCCGAACAACCCAGGGGGTTCCGTGCCCAGTCTCGGCTTTTGAGACTCATGCGTACTGGGGGCATCAGCCGGGCTCATAGCTTTCTGCGGGCCTACGCTCGCCCTCCGGATCGCCGTCCTCCTCGCCACCTGCAGGCTAGGAGGTGGAAGAACGCGCTCGCGGTATCCAAGAGAGAAGGTTCAGTAAAGTGACCTAAGGTTGGTGATCAGACAGGGCTGTCATCCTTTTTTCCGGATCAGAGTGATTACCTCGTATCCGTCTTCATTCCCTGGGCGGTCTACCATCTCTGCCCTTATCTTCACCTTACTAATTCCCCTGTAACCACCATCTTCACCTGACCAAGGTTAGGTGGGAATTTCCTGCATTATAGTCTCCTATGCTGGGCCTATGATGTTTTTGGTTGGTTCTATGGCTTCATAGTTACCATCTTACTGATGGTCCGGTCTAGCGGCTTCTCCGGACAGAGCTCTGACTCCGGAAACCTGGTGGGTTATGTTACAAGATCCATGTCGAAATTATGTATAGTATAGAAAATATATATATGTGTGTATCGTACATGAGTGCTGGTGTTGTTTGTATAACCTTCCTGCTAAGTTTTCTTTGCAGTTTTCCCAAAACTGTGTGGTTCTGTCCCTTTCTAGGTAGTTCCTCGATGGGCACCCTCTCTGATTGGTTCGAAACCGTGCTCGACTTGCAATGTTTACTTTCACTCGTCGGTATATAATGTCCCAGCGGTAAGAAACGCGGTTTCTGCGTCACCACCTTTCCTGCTCCTGGTCATAACCAGGCTTCGCGGCGGAGCCTTCGTGAGTCATCATGCCCCGGCGCGTCACTGTGCACAATTTCCTGGACGTCCCGGGACTGGGGTTACGCTTTTAATGCTACCGATGCTGTTTTCTACCACTGTATTATGGTTCGCCCTCTTATCGGGTTTTCCCTTTTCATTTTTACCACAGGATTCCCCCTCTTGCTAGGCATCGACGTAGTATAGTGGCATTACGTAGATCCTTCCGTGTAAAGATGCTTCTCGGGCAGTTGCTCCCCTCCCTTTGAGGTTGTATTGACTTGCTCTCCCGTTTGGCCCTAGTACTCCTTTTCACGGTTAGATCCTTCAACAGATGCTCGGAAACTCTAAAAACTAAACCCAAAACAATGTAAGTTGCACACGTTAAGCTTATGCCGCACTATATCTACACGTACACTCTGCCCCACATACCGTTATAAAGCTTGTGTACGTTATGCTTTGCGCACTTTCTAAATCCACATAGCTGGTAAGTGTGCAAGTTATGCTTTGCCCACCTTATTATCTCAAAAATTCGCACATAAGTGGATAAGGGTGTGCCACCGTCTAGTGCATTTGCCCACTTTTCTAAAATATCCATACGGTCAATGGTACTACGAGTTATCGCTTTTATGATCTCTCCCTTTCTTCTCGAGTTGGTTAGCGCCCCGGTAACCACCTTGCGCTCCTCCTTCGAGTAACACTAGTGTGTCTCTGTCGACACACTCTGGAAGCATCGCTCCCCTCTAGGATATCACCCACCAAAATTTCTATTTGGGTTCAACGCACGCAGCCAATTTGCTATTTCATCACTATGACTTCCTGGCAGTATCCTATAGAGAATATAGTCTATAGAGATGTGCAGCTACCTTCATGGGTCTGGCAGTACCTGCATTCTGTGTACAATGGTTGCCCATGGGGTTTTAGGACCAGCTCGAGGAGCACACGTAACAACACACATCGCACGCCCCAAATGCCCTGAGCTAATATGTAAACCTACCAACTAGCACAATCTCCTGTTCGACCTATCAACATGGCTCCGGATTCTGGACCGTCCTCGTTTGGGGGGTGAGTTTGGGCTCCCTACGTGCTCTGCTAACTAGTTTTCCAGTGTGTTTGATGTGTTTCATTGTGTTTCCAGGTGGCTGCCGCACTTATTAGTTTATTCTCCTCACCTGTCTGCCCCTCGTTATCTGCCCCATTTAAGTTCTAGCCTGTGCAATTCTCCTTTGTCTGGTATTGAATGTTCATCTTGTGCTACATGTGTTCCTGTCTGCCCTGTATATCCCGTGATGGAAGGCTTAAAGACTGTGTTTACTGTGAATTATCCTGTGTCTCCTCGCTCCTCAGTGTAGTACAACCGTGACAATGGTTAGTATAGCAAAACCATGGTTCATTTGTGGTTACCATTGTTCCTATAGTAACCATGTTCTTTTGGTTGTATTCGTTGTAAAACCATGGTTATTTTTCATAAAGGAAGAAGAAATACAATATAGCTAGGTCTCAAACAGTGGATTATTTATCATGATTAATCATATATCGTCATATTGCCCTGTCCTAAAACTGCTCAATGTGAAAACATTAAGCCTATAGAGGGAACAGAATAACTTACTATAAGGCTGCTTTGAGACAACGTGTATCGTGGATGCTATACAAATAAATTCCTAGATTTGAGGATGCAGAAAAATGCAATCAAATGTGCTTAATCCATACAAACAAGTTCATTTTCATTTTCAAGTGAATGTAGACATTTTATTTTATGTTTATAATATTGAACTTAAGATTGTGTTAGAATGATTAATGCTGCCTGCATGAAATACCTCTGCTCATGTTTTTTTTTTCAAGCTGGTCATGAGAAGGGTTATGGCAATTGATGATACAGTAAGCCTTAACCATTCCAACGGCATATTGAGTAGAACAATATAAACATAAAATAATGTTAAACGTCTACATTCACTACCACCCAGTCTCTACTGTAGCTCTCGTGTCCTAAAATCCCAGAATGCATTGCGCTGTGACGACATTCTTATTCTCTATTGGTTTACTTATTACCTTTATTTTTGGGTGTGTAGGCTATTTGTGAGGAATCAGTGATGCAGGGCATTTATACAGCTCTACAGTCCAATAGAGTACAGTATAACGGTACATCACAAACCAGTAATTTCATATAACCAGATAAGTATTTATCCAAGTGCCTGTTTTATGGTGTGCCATCAGCTATACTTAAGATATATGCTCCTGTTGTCCAGCATAGATGAATCGAGTTTGCTACAGAATAAGCCATTGGCAAAAAAAATGTAAGTTTTGAGAGGGCCATTTGTCCACAACGCTTTGAGTGCAGTGTATGTGGGGCAATGTGATAATATGATTAGAAAACTAACCCAAAGAGAAGAGCTATTTTACCTAATTGTACACAACCACAGGCGCAATTAGAGGTTTCACAGAGTAGACTCAGGTCTGAACATGATTGTTACCATATCTGGCATATTTAAACAAGTGGCTATACAGCACTGTCGGAAACATCTTGTGAGCGTGGTGCTTAACCTCATAAAATTTGCTTATGTTTTCTTTCGACATATTTTTTTATTCAGTATACCATAGCCAAGGTTTCTGCAGTTGATGACATGTAAATTTGATTAAAGCAAGACAAATATCTGCCAGTGGCTCATAAAAAATAAACTATTTCAAGGGGAAAAGCTTTTGTACCTCAACTGCTGACTGTGGTATTGTTTTAAGCAAAAGCTCACTAAGTTTTGTTCAAGACATTTTACATTTGCTTTAAGTAAATAGATCTTAATTTGGGGATGTTTAGATATTAATTTTAGCAAAACAAAAAAACTGAGGAAGATATCACTATTATTATTTTTTATTTTATGTTTTTGGTTTTGCTTCTGCACGTAATTTTAATGAAATGACTATATGTGGGACTTTCTGCTCTGATTTAAGACCCTGTTTACACCTGGTATTAAAGGATTAGTTCACCTGCAGAATAACAACTTCCTGATAATTTAGCACCCCCATGTCATCCAAGATGTATTTCTTCGGTTGAAACGAAATTAAGGCTTTTGAGGTACAACATTCCAGTATTTCTCTCCATATAATGGACTCCAATGGGAGGCAACAGGTTGAAGTTCCAAATTGCCGTTTCAGTGCTGCTTCAAAGCACTACATGAACCCAGCTGAAGAATAAAGCTCTTTTCTAGCAAAACGATCTGTCATTTTCCTGTGGGAAAACCATAGCCTACTTTTTAATATAATATTTTCTGTGGGAAAAGCATAGCCTACTTTTTAATATATTACTTTTATATACCCATTGAAGTCCACTATATGGAGAAAAATCCTGGAATGGTGTCCTCAAAAACCAACCAAAGAGACATGAACATCTTGGATGACATGGGGGTGAGTAAATTATCAGGACATTTTTTATTCTGGAATTACTAATTCTTTAAGATGTGTTTTGGTAGATCTGATCACAAGTGGACAATGCTAAATACATGTGTAAACGGGAAAGGTTTTGAACTTGTCCACTTTTGACCACTTCCAGAGGCAGTTTAAGGCCCTGTTTAAACCTGATATGAAGATGCATTTTGGTCGATCGCATCACAAGACGACGAGGGAGACGCATTCCCCTTTACACCTGCTGTTTTAATCGGTCTCTTCTGTCCAATTTTGACTACTTTGCTGATTTCTCTGAGGGGAAGCTTTCAATCTAATATTGTGAAAAGCTTGCACAATTTACTTGTGAACGTGAATTTACTTAAAGTGTCATGACACCCCAGACTACTTTTTCTGAGATTTTAGCAGATGTGTTTGTGTTGCACATCATAGAAGACAATGTTAGTATCCAATCATTTTAACTGTTGGAGAAAACTGGTTAATTTTAAGCTTTTTTGTGCTATTTTCATCTTCCGGGTTTAAAATCTACATCGTGTTGACATCACAATTTGTGACATGGCAATGGACTATAGTACATGGATGACGCTCGGTGTCTATTAATCTATTAATCTATTCTTATCCTATGAGAAGACGCTTTGCTTAATTATTCACAACAGCATGTGTTGATTTGCTATGACAGACGTTTCAGACTGTGAGAAGACATCGCGCACATTAACTGAGAGAAACGTTCATGGATCGAAGAAGAGTGTTTGTTTTTGCTTTGTAATAAGAGTTCAGCACAAAATTAAATGTATAAAATTATGATTGTATTGGAGGCTTTACACCATGAAATAAAAATATAAAAGGTCATTGCGAGAGGTAAACTCAGAATTCAGAGAAAAAGTTTGAATTGCAAGATGTACATTTCAAATTCTGAGAGAGAAAAAATGCCTGAATTATGAGAAATTATAATTTATGTGTAAAGGAATAAGGAGTTTTACTGCCACACGTGTTCATTTCAGCTGGAAACGGCAGTGAATTGTATGCATAAGTAAATTTTTAGAGTTATTAAAAAATGTAGGTAGTTTGCATTTCTCATATAGGTGGTAAAAAAGTTAATTCTAAAAGCGATGTAAATGTTCAAGTTTTCTAGTTGCAATGAGCGATATTATAGATTACACCACTTACACTACAGATGTTTGATATAAAATACTACTGTTTTAGTGAGTCTCTATAGCTGGGGGTAAAATGGAAAGCATTAAATTGCATGGTTTATCACTAGGGGTTTTCTTTCTTCAAGAAACAGACATTGCAGAGGTACACTCAGAATTTTCTTAGAAAAAGTCTGAATTGCAAGATGTAAATTCTGAATTCTGAGAGAGAGAAAAAAAGTCACATATAAAATTCAGTTATCTTTCTTATATTTTATAGTTTGTGGTGGAAATAAGCTTTAAAATGATTAAAAATGACTTATACACATCAGCTCTAACTTTGTACATAAACTGTAGTGTCTGGACCAATCAGACACACAATTTTGTTTTGTTATATTTAACAAATACTCCGTAACACCCCTCAATCAACAAGACAACTATGAGGGCTCTATGGACCTTTCTCCCGAAATGCGGCTAACGCCTCAAAAAGGCAGAACAGGCCTCTGGTCCCATGGCAACCAAAGACAAACCATCTGATAACACTAGTTTTATTGCTCAAAGGAATGCGGGCAGAGCAACTCTCAATCAATTCCCCCTTAAGAAAGACACAAAATGCCCATAAAAACGGACTCTTCTCTAATTAATTCATAGAAAAACCTTTCTGTGAATGAACACACATATCCTCAGGACATTGTGTACACCATTACTGTTCTTGTATATTGTCTTTTGAATTGTATACTGTTTTGTGTGTGTGTTATGATAGATCACTAGTTAATATAACCCCACCGATACCATGTTTGGTCTCTTTGAATTTGTCTTCTGATGATCTAAATGAGCGTTTATATTATATGTGGATACCTATGCAACATGTTAGTGTTCTAAGAATCTTTAATAGTTTCCGTATCAACATCCAATTCAGTTCCCTATGCAAATTACCATGCTCTCAGACAAAGGATCATAAAACTCCCCAGTATTTCCAACCTCCCGCTTGGAATTTCAGCCTTTCTCATTGGACAAGCCCATCCTGAGAGGCATGAATCTTCTCAGACTTTAAAGGGCTCCCGCACAGTTCGGCCTGGGTCTTCTGCTAACTCTTCTGATTGCTGCCTGTGTGGAGAGCCTGAGCCGGTGCGGGCGTGCCCTGTGGGCTCCAACATATAGCCCTTCAGTCTGCAGTTCTGTTAGATTGTGAGAAGATGGGGATGCTGAGCTGGTCTTATAAGGACACCCTAAGTTTGTGCCAGGCCTCAGGCCTTGACTTTCCATTCACCAAAATCCTAGTATCTCAGCTGATGTCTCTCTTAGCTCTTTTTCACTTTCCACTGGGAAGAAACTCCCAATCACCATCGAGTCAGAACATCTTTGGAATTCATCACTCTTCAAACCCAGAAGAACGTGATCGCAAGTCCAAAACCTTGAAACCGTCAACGACAAAGGCAATGCAAGTATCATACATTTAACTAAATGAAACAGAAGTTTAGTATAAGCTATAGACCCCGTTATAAACGGCGCTGATGGTTTTACTCAGTGGTTTCACTGACTCTTTTCATAGCGTCATGCTCTGGTTTTCCCTTGGTTTCATCCATCAAGTCTCTTGCCTTCCACCATGTTAGTGTGGAATGTTTGTTTGTTTAGATTATTGTGTGGTGTGCTTTAGTGAAAATAAAACCTTTTTGCACAGATTACTCGAGTTTCTGATCCTGCTTGTGAATAATGTCCCTTTACGATTTTGATCCTTACTGCATGCTCTAATGCATTAATACTGTATTAAAGTATTTTCTGTGGCCACGAAAATACCTTTTCCTAGAGTTGATATGAAATTACACTAAATGTTCACTGGACGAACAGATTAGTTGATGGCAATTTAATTCTGCTACAGTTACTACTGGCAGCTGAGATAAATAATTTTAATTAATTATAATTAATTGTAATTATTTATATATAATTTCCCTTTTGAGCTAATTTGCTACAAAAACCCGATGGACTTTTCAGACTGTTACTAGTGTCTCTTCTGCTCTGAGTACAGGTCATTACAGGCCTGGAAGCTTACACTTAGGATTTGCCCTTAAACCAGCAGTATTCCTAGACTGTCATCATGTCTTTAGATGGCTCAGGCAGTAGCAAAGCTCTTTCCAGTCACTGCACAATAGGATGATGGCATCTGTATCGGCAATCTCCATTTATAAGGGTTGTTATAGGTAAATGCATACAAACATGCTATAAAACATTAGAGAAGACTAAGTTTATTTATTTTATGAATCCTTCAGATAAATAACAAAGATTATGTCATTATTACCCAGATAGCAACAGAGTGTGGGTCGAGTCTGGCTTACATTCGGCAAATCTGTCTTAATTCTGGCACTGTTTTTTTTTTTCACAGTCGGGTGTGAAACAGCATTTGGCTGAACTCTGGCTGGAGTCTGGCCAGCCAAAAAAAAATACTAGAATCAAATGGTATCTATTTGGCTGAGCCGTGACTGGAGTTTGGTCTGCCAGAAAAAATAACATATTTGGCTGAGATCTGGGTGGGTTTTGGTTAGCCAAAGAGTAAATAAAATATCTCTGGCATGAATGTGCTTGACAACACAAACAGACTTGTGTACAATGTGTCTTCCAAATTGTATAAATCCTTTACAATATTTATTCAAATAACAGACACTTTTGGAGATAATAATTAATTAAAGAAACAATTATGTACTGAAATCGACTGAGAAATAAAACATGATTGTGTTTTTATCCCCCCAAAAAATCAGCCCCCCAGTACTGCTCTGTCTATTATTTTTAATTTTTTTTTTATTGAATGCTTGAAAGAAACAATAACAATTGTCATCATTGTCAAATCATAACAATACAACAACAGTCCAGGGGCCCGTTCTTCGTACGTCGCTAACTCAGTTAGCTGGATTTGATTGTTGACGATTTGGCAAGATCTTGGATTGGTTGGTTCTCGAAGCTCATCCCGGCGTTGCTGTATAGCAACAGGGTCCTAAACTTAAACATGATCGGGGAAGCAGCTTATTTCAGGTAAACTGGATTGATGGCATCTTTAAAGCAGAATTGATACTTAAAATCTGTCCGCTACCACTGCTACTTTATTACAAGAGTACTCTACGAATCCAGGGACAATAATTTAAAATAAAAATTATTTAAAAATGTATTAAAATAAGAGAATAGTTGTGTAGTCTTTTTCAATACTAGAAACAGCCAGTTTTACTCACTGGAACGGGTATAGTCATACAATATAACTTCAAATTGTATGGGAGTCTTACACACATGGTATAAAGATAAGAGAGCCGTGCATTAATTTGAGTGATGACAGCTTTTATGGGAGGGGGAGGGGTTTGATGGAGCGCAGGATATGCAGATAACATGATCTTGACCCTTAAGAAATTTAATTAATGCTGTCACGTAACAAATCTGTTCAAATATAAAATTAAATGAATTGCTAATTACTACATTGAAATAGAAATGGAAAGCCTGTACAAATATTAGAAATCGTGAATATAAATAATTGGAAATCATGTAAAAAATAAAAACAGTGCACATTTAATCTATTAATTAATCTATTATAACATTTATGCAGCTTTGTTCGCTTGGCTGTTTCCTTATAAAAGTCCAGAAATTTGTCAAGTTTTTCGTCAGGTGTCTTTTTTAATTAAAGATGTCATTACGTCTTGCCGCCAGCCAATCGCTGCATTGCCGATAGTGGTTCGCGTACGATAAGAGACCCCTTTAAAACCAAACATTATTGAAGTCAATTATCTCAGATAACTCAACCAGCATACTAATAATTCACACAAACATGTGCTGGTCAGAAGAAACCAAATTAGCCAGATAGATTAACGCGATGATATCATCTTGGATGTGACATTTTATCTCGGATGTAATAAGCGACGTACGGAGAACGGGACCCAGGGTCATTCAGTCTTTTAGTCCAGAGGAAGTGCCAAGCCCTTTAGCAAAGCCATTGTTCGTATTGCTTTTAAATTTGTAGAGAATTAAGAGATTACATAAGGCACAGATATAGATTCCATCTGAAACAAAACTCTGATTTTCTTATTGTTTTTTTATTTAGATGACGAAAGGCACTGTTTTCCTACAAATGTTTTACAAAGATCCACTGAGTGACAGGAGATTGGAAAAGAAAGAGCTCTAAAAAGCATGAGACCTCCATGTGGCACTGCATCAGCAACAATTGCAAATTCTTTTGGACTAACAGGAATTCCATGCTTAACTAAAAACTTAGATTGAATACTGTCTCGATGATGTAGTTTGCAATGCATCTTGGAAATATGAGTTGATTTACATTGTAACGTTTATTATTATTTATTAGCTCTAAAAAGGGGAATATTTATGACGAATCATAACTGGTTATGATTCATAATAAATATTAGATTATATCTTCGAATTAACTGTAGCAGAATCGATATTACAATTATTTGATCTGTTCGTCCATCGAGCAGACAATATAATCATTTATCATTTCAAGGAATGTTTATTTTTCTGGCCGCGGAACAATAAACTGTCCTTCTTTGTTCAGTGCTAGCAGTAATTCTTAGCCAAAGGTAGCAAAGGTTCAAACATTCATTGACCTCGAACTGTGAACAGTAAACAGAGACAAACCGTTGTGAATATAAGGGATTTAATAAAATGAAACTATATATAACATATAACTAACTAAAACATATATACACAGAATGAAACAAAGTAAGGAAAAGATAAAGAATAGAAAAGAATGGCAGTATTTCAAATCACTTAACCACAACCTTTGAAAATAATCAAAGAATCCAAAAATCACCTTAAAAAAGGACTGAAACTTAAACACGCATCTAAATAATTTCAAGCGGTTACTTGCATTGGTTTCGATTGCTGAAGAGTCCGGATGCGGTAGATAACGGAGGTCTTTTGATGAGTTCGTGAGGAGTCAGCTGGAAGTTTTACTTCTGGTTCTTCTGAAGAAGTAGTCCACAGCGACTAACGTTACTTGAAAATAAAAACTGCCGGAAAATAAAACTCAAGAGGAAGGTCTTGAGAGTCCCGAAAGGTGTTGTCTCAAACGAAGAAGAAGTTTCTGAGCAAAGATTATTTCGGGCCAATCGCTTTTGAGAATTCCTATTCTGTATGGACTGGCCAATAAGAGGCATGAATTCTGAGCGGGAGAAACTTTCTTTGTCTCTTGTTTATGACTCATTTGCATGCTTTATGGCCGGTCTGGAATATCCGTAGTTTTAACCCAAAATATCGTACGAGTCATATGATGTGTTTCACAATCACATACTGTACGTAATTGTCCGAGAAATGAAGAACGGGACATGATACCAAGAAACAATAATTGAATAGATTAAACCAAAGATACAACACATACACCTTCATATAAAGGTTTTTTTATGGCTTAACTAATACAAATAACGAGTGGTAAATCATCTAAACAACAAGGGAATGACACACCACATGAATATACAGATTACAAATTATAATGATTAATTATAGTCGAAATAAGAAATGTCTTTAGGTGTGTGTGTGTGTAGTTGGGTGTTTGTGTTCGTTTGGCCCTTCAAAGCTCTAAGGGGAATGTTTTTGAACTCAGATTCCAGGATCCTCGTGGGGGCTGGTTCTAATCTTTTTTGACGGCGAAGAACCATTTGGCAAATTACAACCCCTATACAAGTAACATCTCTTACCAGAACTGTAATTTATATGCAAATATCAAAAGGCTAAAAGGGTCTCTTAAGCCATAAAACCCAAAGCTCATGCATGATCCTATGCAGACGCTACAAATCTACGGCATTAAATCGGCTTTAACAAAACAGGACTAACTTTTGTCTATGAGCGTTTATCATGCTTGAGACTAGAAGAAGGCGCACCACCCTATTTTTATAACCATTTTTAAAACAAAGAGCAAATATCTATCTATCTATCATTATCTATCTATCTATATCTATATATATATATTATTTTTTGAAATTTTTTATTTTACCACTGTATTTTTAAATTAACCCAATTTATTGAGAAAAACAACAAATAATTTTTGTTTTAACAATCAAACACAAAAATTAAACAAATATCTAATTCCTAATGTTTTATATGCAGATTAAATAAGTATTAAAGAAACTTTTGTCTTGTCTCCCGAGGCCACAGGAGGTTGCAATGAGCCAAAATTAATGCAGCACATTTAAATTGTCAACGCAAGGAAGTAATTCTATAAAAACGTGCATTACATCTAAATTAAATCTTAATATAATTTTGTAAATTGCATAAACATTTATGAACAAAACAGCATCATGTATTTTTGCATTGCTTAATCCAAAGAGCCGAAGCGCCATCCACACAGATTGCATTTAAAAACATATTAGACGAAGTGAAAAGGAATAAACCTCCACAAACTTGCGACGTGTTTTCTAAAAGTTTAAACTGTTTCAACTTTGCATGGCTACATCTCTTGTGAGACGCGAGTGCAGCCGTCATATTTGTCCGTCTAAAAAAATGAGCTGAATATGCGTTCTGTGTGAATGACTTGGTTTCGGTTTTAACCTAATCACGTTCTTTTTCGCATGGCTCCATAGGTTATAGAAACTTGAATGCATGCCGCAGCAAACATGCACGCGTCTCGTGGGCTAGACTAAGAAAACTTTAAAATGCAACAACGTCACTTACATCAACATTACTGCATCTCGTGCTCCACTGAATACACTCCCTAGCGCACTCCTAACATTTAATTGAACTATTGTTGCATTCAAATGCAAATGTTTATTTTAAATTCGACTAATATAATTTTTTTTATTCACAATCTCCTCATCACAGGCATGCACAGCACTAAATCAGCATGTGTCCGTTGTGGTGCGTCTGCATCACTCAGAGCACGGCTACATCGTGACTATATCGAAAAATGTTTATACGTTATCGAAGAAGGGGTGTACGTCGATAAATATAGATACTGTGTTATGCCCATGCCTAGGTCACCTTAGGATGCACCGAATGTCGGCAACCGAAAATTATGCGTAGAAAATAGCAAAAAATAAATAAATAAGCGAAAAGACCAAATACATTGTACTGAGCAATGACGTGACGCGATCAAATAGAGGCGCGCTAATGCAGTAAACATGATGGCAGTGTGAAAACATTTAAAGCTGTCTGAGAAAGATGCAAAAATCATTACAATCACTGACAGCGAGAGACTGTTTAGTACTGCATCGCATGTCTTCGATGAGAAGAGGAAGGGTGATTGCTGCTGTTACGGTATGATGATTGAAATCGTGAAATGCCCTTAAACAAGTAAATAAAGAACGTTATATGTTCTAATACACGCACAAATTGCATGTATTCAAACAGCGCTATCTGCTTGTTAACCAGGGTTCAAAATCTAAAGCATGAGGAAAATCTGTGCTGAAACAGTGTTAATCGTCAGCTGCTCAGTAACATTTTTATATGTAAAAATGTATTATTAGGTAATTCCTTGGACAGACTGGATCTAAACGGTGCTTGTATAATTGTGCAAATTAACATGCACATTTCTTTTTTAACTGCAAAAAAGGAATATTTCGCTGAATAGTATATTCACATGAACATAACACCCTTGCTTTATCAAATTTTGGAATCATTACATTTCTTGCCTTGTCTAAAGATGAAACAAATGCCTACTGGATGAATGAGACACTGGTGAGGAGGCCACCACACCCCTAAAGAAATTGCCACAAGCGTCACAAAGACAACCACGATCCAAAAGGATCTAACCAAGTCCTCTAGGACAAAGACAAAACCACCCACTGCAGGCACCGTGGCATCATGAAACACCCAGACCCCATAGAAAAATCCTCTCAAGCTATGACTCATTCATAAGATGTAAGATTTCTGTTTGTTTTCTATCATAAATTCACTGTTGGTGTAAGGCTCATTTCATAGCATGGGTGGTGTGGTAAACCTTCTAATTCCTGTGTTTAATGTTTCAGCACTTCTCCATGACATAACTAAACAAAAAATTCTTATGGAGCAGCAGAGGAACATTATAAGGATGGTGCAAGATCTCAAATCAAACAATGTTCATGACATCACAGAATCTAACCATTTAAGTCCAGAAACAGTTTCCTATTAAAGACTTAAGGTCATTAACTTCCCTGGAAAGTGATCTTCAATCCTGTCCGGAAACGAGATAAAAAATGGTAGGTAACAGTCTCAGTTATGCATAGTTGCCTACTGTCATCACTCTGGTCTGGTTGTGATTACTTTTATAAGTAAATGGTGTGTGTGTGCGTGATCAATCATAGTGTTTTAGCTTAATAGTGACAGCATGCTTTAAAAAATATTGCAGGTACTTGAACTTAGATTGCTGGGTGGAGTGTATGTGAAGGACATGGTCTAGCGAATTGTGAGGTAGGCAATCAAAAATGTCTTGGCTAAAGTGAACTGGAGAGGTGTAAATGGGAAAACACCAAACCAAAGTTTGGAGCATAAAAATATTGTGATTGGTAAGTGCATTTTTATTGTAAGTCTTTCTGGAACTTTTTTTCTCCCACATGTCATGAATGAATGTTGAAAGTCATAGTTCTTAGACGGTGGTGGTGTCTTAAATGCATTTTTAACTCTGTATTTGTATGCTCTTATTGTAGAGGCTGTAAGAAGAAAAACATTCAGTCAAAAACATTTCATCTAGCTGGTGACCGTGTGGGTGGCAGAAAGAGAAGAACGACTTCACAAGATGTTGATGTAAACCAAAAAAGTTATTCTTAAGAGAGTGAATATTTTACATTGCTTTTTTTAAGTATATATTTTTTTATTTGTTTGCACATCTGTACATAGGGGTTGTATTTAATTTGTCTTTTGTTTGTTGGTTTCTGTATTTTATCACATATGTGTTTGTAACAGTTTAATTTGGTTTCTCTTGTTTTTTTTTTCTTGTATTGTGACTATTTGTTTGTTGCTTTTGTTTTGCCTTATTCTAGTGTTATTGGTTTATCTTTTTCAAATTGTTTTTATTTTTACTGTTACCTGCCTGAGTATTTTTTTCCCCTCTACATCAATAAAACACTATTATGCATTTGTTTTTGTTTTTTTCCCCCTTTATTATACCTTGCACAACATATAAATATTGTATAGGGTAATTTCTGGTTTAGTTTTGGCATAATATTGGTCCAGTTATGGCTGTCTTCCGGAGCTTCTGGTTCAGTCAGGACCACTTTCGTCAAATATTATTTGTTACAATAAAAGCATACAGTTAATGTTGGCGGTATGGCTCTGTTCTGGGTGAACTCCACACGCCTGTCCATGCAGCCATGCCTGGATATAGCGGGGAGAGCAGCAAATCAAACCCCCCCCGGGGTAACGAACAGATTCAGTAATCATGCATTCATGAAACAATTCACAATTTAACATGAGTTGTAGTAAACATCCAGATACATAGAGGATGATTGCCATGTACTCAAATACATTTAAATAAATTTATTTAAATAAATAAATCCCGGCTAGGAGGAGTTGGGGATGGAGGAGGAGTTAGAAGTGGCATGCAGCCAAGCAATAGAAAAAGAGGGGGGGGGGGCTGGAGAATGGGAATTTAAATGGACTGCTGTGATAAGTGTCAAACGTGGATTGGTACACGTCAGGAACAGCTGATCGTCAGCTGATGCGAGCTTGACTGACGTGGCCTGCCTGAACTAACGTGATGCTCAATATAAGTTGTGGCTGAGTTCTGGGGTAAAGGTGGTGGCAGTTTGGCTTTTGTCTCGCTGACATCTGGGGCTTCTGGCACTGTTGTGGGCCAGTTATGTCTGATTTCTAGGGGCACTGTGGATTTGTGGGTGAGTTTTGGTCTGCTTTAGGCCTGGTTCTGGTATTCTTTAGGCAATCAGCTTAAGGGTCATTCGAGGGGAGTGGGCCGTGGTGGTATGTGGGCCATAACAACAGCCTAAATTCAACCAGATAAGGCCCACAACCAATTTGCCATCTGGGTAGTTACTCACCATCATGTCATTCCAAGCACAAAGAGAGAAATAATCAAGAAACTTTACATAACAAATTCTGATTTGCGCTGCTTGTAGGGCAGAACTAGTTCACTTCATCTTTTAAATTAATGATGTTATGCCAACCCTTAGTTATTTACCAATTTATCATAGATCCATGTGAGACTGACTGATGTTCAGGGGGTTTTTGCTAGAAAAAAACCTTTGACACATAATTCTTGTTTAAAGGGGGTCATATGATGCTGCTAAAAATAAAATTTTTGTTTATTTGGTGTAATGAAATGTGTTTATGCGGTTTAAAGTTTAAAAAACACATTTCCACATACTGTACATTATTGTTTCTCCTCAATGCCCCGCCTTTATGCAACGCGTCGATTTTTACAAAGCTCATCGATCTGAAAAAACTGTTGATGCCATGTCCCGGCCGGAGCGACGAAACAAAAAACATGAAAACCCATTACAAACGAGGCATTTGTTGCATCCAGTGGGGACATAATTACTGATTATAATGACATATACTGGTTTCACGCGTGGGGTTGCATCGCGCAGCGTAAACATAAAACCAGGTCTGCATTGTGATCGGGAGAATGACAAAAAACTACAAATGCGTACTCTACACTTACAAAAACTCGCGTGAATCATCAGTGCCACATCCTTAAATGAAACCATTACAGCCTGTGCATCAGAACTGCTGGCATTGTAGTCTACTTTACAGGTTCAGTTCTGGAACAGTGTTGTAAATACAACTTAACCACTGATTTGTAGTCGTGTCCTCTTTTGGAAGACCAAACAAAGTAGTTTCACTTTCACAACGAAACACACGGAGGCCTAGCGTGAGCGGCGGGCTAGAGTGAGCAGAGGCGCGGGCTTGAGAATGGCTTGCCCGGCGGATTCGACGAAGGAGTGGCAACCACATTTGACGACCCCGGACTGGACTCCTCTTCGTTCACAGTGAAAGCCGATCCGGCGATCCACAGCACTAAGTGGATGTATTTCCTCAGCGACCAGCATGAATCAGCTCTAGGCATGACGAAGCGGATATCGTCCTCTTTTGGAAGACCAAACAAATTAGTTTTGCTTTCATAACGAAACACACAGCTCTTCACAACATGGTGACGGCAACAAAACTACAGTGAGAATAAAAGTTACGCCTTCTTTCTTTGCGTGAACATTTGGGCAGCGTTATGCAAATATTCCCACATAGTGAGGTAGATATGTGGGGGCGTGTTAGAACGAGCCATTTTAGGTAGGCGTGGTTAACTCTTAACTTTTATAAAGAATATCTCTTTGGATTTGAGACTTTAGTCTTTGCAACTTTATAGATCTTCTTTATGCACCAATAGCTTCGTAACAGTCCAAAGAGAAAGGAAAAATTTAAATCACATCATATGACCCCTTTAAAGTTTAACAACAGCAGTCCTGCCCTGGCACCCGAGCACTGGGTGTTACAGAAGCAAACATAAATATTAAACTTCCTGCATATGTTGCATTTTTTATTAAAGGTCAGTGTTACTTGGAGTCATTTTACAGGCTGAAATGTTTTCTTTTGCCTGTGAGTACAACAAAGTTTTTTTTGCTAGTTATAAGTCATCACGTGAATCAGCATGCAAGGCATTTTAAATATGATCACAGAACATTTTGCTGCATAATACTATTACGTTGCTTGCACATTTTGTGCTCATCCAAAACAGATGAGTGCGAATCTGGCAACAACAGTTTTTAGAGGGGACAAGTAAGCTTGTGTTTCACAGGACTTGTACCCAAGCACTTCTCATCGCAAGTACAATGCTGTAAGCTATTGAGCAAGTTTACTATGCCAGAAAAGCCAAACATATGAAGCTGGTTATGTGATGCAAACATCAAAATGTATTAATTTACAAATCATGAACTATGGTAAAAGTGTTTTGAGGTGATAACAGGCATTGCACAAGAAAGTACATGAAAATAGGTGTTTATCAGTGATGGGAACAATCGACACACAACATTTGTTAAGTTAACCAATCTAAATATCTAACGCCACCTAACCTTAAACCAAAGGGCCAAATTACGGAGGGTATATGGACATCCCCGAAATGACCTAACAATCAGAAGGCAGAACAGGCCTCTGGGCTCACGGTAACCAATTGTGATATCAATGGTTTATTGCCTAAGGCATCGGGCAGATAAACTCCTCTTCCTCATAAGGAAAAGACAATAATGCCCAGAAAAGGACTTTTTTCTAATTAATTCATAGGAAAACCTTTCGTTGATTGAATACCCATATCCTTTGGTCATTGTGTATACCATTACTGTATTGTATATGGTCTTTTGTATTGTATACTGTTTTATGCATTTTATGATAGATCACTAGTTAATATAACCTCAACTATATCATGTTTGGTCTCTATGAATTAATCTTCGGATGATCTAACCGAGAGTGCATATTACATGCTGATACCAATGCAACATATTGATGTTCTAAGAATATGTACTAATTCGTGCCTCAACACTCCAACGAATTACATATGCAAAATACCATGCGTAGAGACAAAGGGCCATAAAAACGCAGAACTCACACTTGAGATTCCGGACTTCCTCATTGGACAAGTCCTTCTTGAGAGGCGTGAATCTTTGCAGGTTTTAAAGGCCGCACTTCATGTGACCCGCCTCAGTCGGTGGTTCAGTGAGATGCAGATTAAGATGTGAGAGAACGCTTCAGGATATCAAAGCTTGTGCCAGGCCTTTCGGCCTTGACCTTTGTCCTCTTCAAGTTACTCTGACGAAAACTGGTTCTTTCTCATCAACCAACTCCAGCAAGATCTTGGGCCTTAAGATTGCATCAGGAATCTTTTCAGACATACGCAAGTATCAAACTAGTCGATTTAATTGATGCATTAAGTAACAGTTACACCTTTTTACAAAGGTGTGATTGAACTAAGAATCTGACGCTTCCCTCAAGTGTAGATCTGCTGAATATGCAAATGTTCCATAAATTTCATTCCTTATGCCTCATTCTGTACTGAGTTAAACTTTAACCCTTTACTATACAACTGTATGGTGTGTGGTGTGTTATGTGTAGTTAGACCAGTTTGTGTGTGTGTATGTTAGACCAGTTTAGGTGTTTATGTAGTATGTTAGACTAGTATAAGTGTTTATGTAGTTAATAAAACCATACTTGTATCACACTTGACGTGTTCATTGTGTGCTCATAAAGCGGATGTCACTAATCATGCAAGATTACGTTACAAGCTTGTAGAATGTGACAGCAAGCAACAGTTATGCCCTTAACCAGGAAATAACTTATTAGAAATTGACAAAGATTAATGTGACCCTGAGGGTCGGCTAAATACACAGGGATTCTAAAAAGAATAGTTAATTATAACTAGTTATGGTTAATTATTCATATTTCCTGTTGTGAGCTAAATTCGCTACAATCAATAATTTGCTCCTGTAGTCATAATTTATGGTAACAGGACTAAAGTGGTGGAGGTTTACTGCTATTCGTCTAGTCATTTCAGTATGTAAACTGTAGGACGGGTAAGATAAGTAAGTTTTTAGAGTTCTGTAAAAATGTAGGTAGTTTGCATTTCTCATATAGGTGGTAAAAAAGTAAATTCAAGAAGAGATGTAAGTGTTAAAGCATTCTAGTTGCAATGAGCGATATTATAGATTACACCTCTTACACTACAAATGTTTGATATAACATATTACTGTTTTAGCGAGTCGCTATAGCTGGTGGGTAAAATGGAAAGCATGAAATTGCATGGCTTTACTACTCGGGTGTTTTCTCCAGGGACACAGTACATCCCCACAGGAAAAAAAGAAGCAACAACAACAACAAAATATGTTTTGCTTCCACATGTCATAATTCCAAAATTTATAACATATTCCAAACCATATTACCCACACGCACACATGCACAGAGACAGCCATATTACTACTAAGGGTGAGACTTATTGGAAGCTACGTTTCTATCTTTGAGAGGAAATTTCTTGCTCTTTTTATTCCCCTGAGGAAAGACCAAAACTCACCCCCAAAGGTACCAAATCAAATCGTTTTTACTTTGCCACTCTTCATTAGGAAGAGTCAACAAACCCTTATCAGCATTCGGCATTCTCCACCATTTCAGCGTAGATAATTGATTATGTTTGCGAGCCATGTGGTATTGGATGGAACGGAAAGAGATACAGCGCTAAATTAAGTTTACCTTCCGCAGGCTCGACCAGACAGAGATGCAGTGACCCTGTTGCTGACAAAATAATCAGAATGACAGTGTTGAATGAACAACGGACCCATTTTTCACGCTGTGGCAGCGCAGCGGCTGTTTTGTCGGTGCGAGTTGCTTGCATGCTTTCATTCACTGGCACGTCTCATACACACACACACACACACACACACACACACCCACACACAAGCACTCAGCCAAGCTGTGTTACCCTTGAGCAGACCGCATTAAATGTTGCTTGCTTTATTTTGCTGAAATTATTAAATTGAATGTTCAAATTCCCACTGTTTGCCGACAGCATCATGCAGTGAAGCACATATTTTCAATCGTAGGAGGTCTGGCTAGCTGTGATAAAGGCCCTGCAAGCATGTCGCACAAACACTGCAGTGACTCTGTGAGCAACATTCCAAATTAGCAGCTGCATTATGTTCAGCTTGACTTAGCTCATCTATCACACCTTACGATTTATCTTCATTATGTGAGATGAAGTCTCTAGTTCACATCTGTTTTTTTTCACAACTCTTGCTACTTGAACAGTGGCAGTGTTATTATACTCATTATTCTGATTAAGGGTGTTATTTTTTTTCAGTTAAGATCACTTTTTGGCCTTGTGGACCTTTAGAAAATAAGCTCCCTGAAAACTCATTAGTTTATAAAAATGTGTCTACTTAGTAGGGTACTTCTAACAGTGTATATGCTTGCCTTTTTTGTGTAATTTTCACACCAAGATGTGTAATATGTTTAGCATCTTGACTTTTTTTTTAACATCTTAGGGCAAATTTTATAGTTAGATTTGATTTATTCTATATTTGGAATTTAATATGTTGACATTTTAAATAATAAGACAAAATAGAAGTGCATTTTTCTAGTTTTAGTTTCATTTGAACCCAAATTTGACGAGTTTGAAAGTGAAGTAAATTATGTTAATGAAAAAGGCAACATATTTCTTTAGGACTGCCTGTTTTTTCTCAAATGTGCTTTCCCCCATGCATGGCATCACTTGTGGGTTTTTTTATATGTACAGTGCAAAGAAATGACTAATTATTTGAAATGTGGTGTGGATAATTTTCATTATCACTTATTTTTAGTTTCATTAATTACTTCCAGTTTTTAATTTCACTAACTTGAAAGGAAACTTTAAAGGGATAGTTCACCAAAAAAATAAAATTTTGTCATCATTTACCTACCCTAATTTTGTTCCAAACACGTAGGACTTTTGTCTATCTTCAGAATTAAACCTGTTCATCATATAAATTGATCCGTTCTCTTCAGAAAAGTTGGACCAAAACCGCCCAATTCATATCAATTAGTTTTACAATCTCTTTAGGAACTTTTTCAAGCTTTTGAAGTGGTAGTTGCATTTTGCACTGTCAGAGGATGGACATAAATCTCTCAGATTTCATTAAAAATAAATTCAATTTGTGTTCTGAAGATGAACACAAGTCTTAAGGGTTAGAACAATATGAGGGTGAGTAAATGATGACATAATTTTCATTTTTGAGTGAACTATCCTTTTAACAAAATCAACGATTGTGGTGGAATCTAAACTCTCTCAGTAATTTAGATAGTTAATTAATTAAGAAAAACATTACAATACATTTATAAAGTTAATACATAAAGTCAGCCTCTGTGACATAAAAGTGGCCCGGAACATCCTTAATCTGACTGCAAGCACGTGATTCGCCGCTGAAATCATTCATGTCTCAAAGACTCGCCTGTGTTCACTTTGACCCAGCAGGTTCAGTTGCAGTGACACATTCCCACTAGATCCACCAATTTATTTCCCAGAATGCTGTGGTTATTTATTTATTTGTCTTTAATAGTGTGACCTTTTGACAAAAAATGTTTCATATGTTTTTATCACACTGGCCTTGTTCCTCCAACTGTGTTAGTGTCTCTAGACACTGACAGGCTTATTTTCTAGTTGTAATGTGGCTGTGGGATCCTTTTATCCTGTTCACCTCACCGTTCCGAGGCCGATGTGGAGAAACTCATTTTGTCAGAGAGCACACATTGTGCTTTATGTAGAGGTCATAGGGTCAGATTCAATGGTTTAGACAACCTGGCCATAGCCAGATTGTGGTAATTTATTTCTATTTTCTAGTTGAAAAAATGGACTTTGACAAAAACATACTTCAGACAGCTTACTATTAAACGAGGAGACTTTCACAGTAAGACTTGCATGCATTATCAATGGTTTAATTGGTTGGTATTTTTCACCGTTTCTGGGAGTCTCGTTTTGTAAATCCTCTCACAGATTTACCATTTGATTAAATACTACACCTTTAAATCCGGTCCAGATTGGTTACAGGTACCAAAAACATAGCTGAGAAAATACACCAGCTGCATGCCGTCTGGTTGAACATTCTTAAATTGGTTTGGCGGTAACAAACCTTTCCCCGGTGGGTGACAGAATTACCTTCAAATGTCTGTGCCATTAAGGCCCAATCCCAATTCTATTTTATACCCCTACCCCTCCATTGGCCTGGAAACCAGTGTCAAGGGGTAGGGGTGAAAATATTCCCCTAAGAATTGGGACACCACTACTATGCTGTCACACGTCATCATCACACGTGTACACACACCTATGCTGGTGAGCATTAGAGCCTTTAATTATCTTTCTAAATTAATGTGCTGCTTACTGATGCGCACACACACACATATCAGAGATCAACGAGTCAGAAGCCAGGAGCAAAGATACTGGTCAACGCTGCCCCATGACTTTTATTAATAACAGTTTAAATACTGAATCGCTGCATTATATTTTCCAGCAACAAGAGGATAAAATCGCTGTTTTTGAAGTAAACTCTAAAAAGAGAAATGCACAGACACAAATGCAACTTTCATCGCGCGCTCTCTGCTCCCACAATTGGCAATATTTGAGAAAAGGGTTAGCGATTATAATTAGGGGGGCGGAATAGCCCCCCTCAATGTCTAGGGTGGTTATTGCTGATCAGACATGAAAATGTTGTGGCCTATCGTGCAGTGGTAATGATAAGACGTTGCCAACTTTAGCGATTTTTTGCAAACATTTCTTTGAGTAACATGACCGTAAATATGAACTCACAATTGAAAGTAACATAAAACAAATTGTTTATTAATGCCAAAAGTTAAAGTTATGGGCCTTTGTGAGTAGGGAAGCCAGTTTACGCTGAGATACATAAATCATACCCCTTCGTTTGAAGTGTGGTCCCGAAAAATCTTCGTTTGAAGGGCTATCTGGGCCTTCTCCTACCCCTACCCCTCCAACCAAAAGAGAATCGAGACACCCCTACTCCTTCACGTGAACGCGCGGAACGGAGGGGTAGGGGAAAGGGGAAGGGCTAAGGGGTAGAAATCGATGTGTTAGTCATGTAGTTCATTATAAGACTTTAATAAACTTAGGAAGATTCTCTTCAAACTGCCAAGACAGTAGATGAAAGTAAAGGAAAAAAATTAACATACAAAATACAATTATGCTAATTCCTTCTATTGCACCCATTGCAACAATGCTGAAAATACATGTTTGTAGCCAGATATATTTCAGAATGCAGCAGCGTTCCAAGAAGTCTACTTATGTTGTGTATTATTCAGTGCTAAGTATTAGCCTGTTACAGTTTGTACAGATTTTGGTTAGTTTGCATGAAATCTGAATGAGTTCAAATACGTGAAATATAAAACTCTAGATGGAAAAGCAGATGTTGTACAGTTAGAGGATATCTCACTTACTTTCAATTGTCTTTTTTGTTTTTTGTTGACTGTCTATGCTATTTGTCTAATGAATTCCCCCTTGAATATCAAACCAGTGTTGTAGTACTCATGTCCACACTTGGTCTCAAATCAAAACAGAGAATAAAAGTTGGAGTGGATGAAGCCTGGGTTTGTGTCGTTGTCACTCAAATGTCTGCAGCTGTCTGGAGACATACGTATGAGTGTGGCTCATATGCACGAGTCGGCACAGACCGTGAAATCCAGGCACAGTGTTGTAGTACTCGAGACCAGAGTTGGAGTCCGTGTCAGCACGGAGTCCTAACAAGCACGAGATCATGAAAATATGGTCTTGAAATTGGACTTGGACTTGAGACCGATTTCTGTCCTATCTCGAATACCTTTTGAAATCATTCAGATTGCTGAATCCGAACTAAGGGCCAGATTAACGAAACAGGGCAAATTAGCGTTAGAGCGCAATTCCATAAAAGCACCGATAGAAGGGGGAAATTCTATGGGTGATTTACTAACAGTGTGCACATTAGAACGCAGAACACAGACGCAGCAAAATCATTTCCAGAATGACCAGCACACTCTGTCAAGAGCAGCGCAAATTACCACTTGCTTTAAGACATGCTTTTCTTGGTGCGTTAAATAATGGCGCAAATACCAGTAATTTGATGAGTGCAAATGTACAAACCCGATTCCAAAAAAGTTGGGACACTGTACAAATTGTGAATAAAAACAGAATGCAATGATGTGGAAGTTTAAAATTTCAATATTTTGTTCAGAATACAACATAGATGACATATCAAATGTATAATTTTAAGGGAAAAATAAGTTAATTTTAAATTTCATCTCAAAAAAGTTGGGACAAGGCCGTGTTTACCATTGTGTGGCATCCCCTCTTCTTTTATAACAGTCTGCAAACGTCTGGGGACTGCGGAGACAAGTTGCTCAAGTTTAGGAAAAGGAATGTTGTCCCATTCTTGTCTAAAACAGGCTTCTAGTTGCTCTACTGTCTTAGGTCTTCTTTGTCGCATCTTCCTCTTTATGCTGGGGGACATGAGCGCCTGATACACAACTTGGTTGTCTTCTTGTCCTCTTTAGTCGCGGATGAACATGCTTCCCAGTTTTCTCAAAAAAGAACTTCAAATCTTTTGCTATCGTCTAGACCACAGAACAGTTTCCACTTTGGCCACAGGTTCATTTTACATGAGCCTTGGCCCAGTAGAAAACCCCTAGTCGGCTTCTGGACTGCATGTTTAGATATGGTCTTCTTTTTTTGACGATATATAGTTTTTCAGGGGCCGGCAACGGCGATGGGCACGGTGGATTGTGTTCACCGCAATGTTTTTCTGGAAGTATTCGTCTGAGCCATTATGGATTTCCTATAGCGTAGCATCCTGTATGTGATGGGGCAAAGTGCGCGTCATAAAGGCCGCTAAGATCACGGGCATCCAGTTATGTTTTCTTTCGCAGGCCGCCTGACGTCCTTACGCATCAGAGATTGTCCCAGATTCATCTGAATCTTTGGATGATATTTGCACGTATATGGATGATGGATAACTTTTTCTCTGAGGAAACTCCTTTCTGATATTGCTCCAGCTATTTTTCAGGGCCGGCGCAGTTTAGGGAATGGTGATCCCGCCATGCTCCATCTTGACTTTCTAGATACCCTATGCGCAATTAATCCGCTCTGATGAGGCTCTTTTTATACCCAATCATGTTTTTGCCAATTGACCTAATAAGTTGCAATTTGGTCCTCCAGCTGTTCCTTATATGTTCATTTAACTTTTCTGGCCTCTTATTGCTAACTAGCCTGTCCCAACTTTTTTGGAATGTGTAGCTCTCTTGAAATCCAAAATGAGCCAATATTTGTCTTGACATTTCAAAATGTCTCACTTTCAATATTTGATATGTTATCTATATTCTATTGTGAATAAAATATAAGTTTATGAGATTTGTAAATTGTTCCATTCCTTTTTTACTCACAATTTGTACAGTGTCCCAACTTTTTTGGAATTGGGTTTGTAAGTAAATTGCGTTGCGTTTTAATACTCTCCTCCCATAAATTTTGTGTCTGAAAGGGAAACTCCTACAAATGCATATTCAGTAAGGTCAAGTGCAAAAATAACTGTGTCCACGCCTATTCAGCGCTAATACTTCACTGCGCATCTTTAGTAATTCTGACGGTTCTATTTTAATGCCAAAAGTTGGTTTGCGCTGGCGCAAGCTGTTAGTAATTCTGGCCCATAGTGTTCACATGAACTCCAAATGAAGTGATTGTGTTGATGTGCGCACAAGCGTCCAATCGGATTATATCTTCTGAGTTTCCTCGATGATGTAAGATGTGTATGCTAGCCATCCTCCTACTTCTTTTTATTTGTTTTAAAAAAGCAGACTTAATATTTATTTATTTTGGGTCCTAATTAGGAGATGACAAGCACAGAAGCTTTGTGTGTGGTGCTTTTTATCAAGCAGTAATGCTGCTTCCCATGCCCAAAACAAGGTATATGTGGATAAGAATCAATTTACACTTACTGTACACTTACTGTATGATTTGACAGCAACAGCTCATTCTGTGTATCACACATCATGATATTTTTACGTCATTACAAATGCACATAACTCTCCAGTTTCGGTTTTCAGTCCGATCAAGTGTTAAGATGTGCCATTGAATGGATTAGAAAAGTTATAAACCACCCCTTACAATCTGAATGAAATTTTAGTCGGATTTAGCCAATTAATTCTGACTGACATGGTTACATGTTGCTTTTTTATTTCGTCTGGGCTACTAGTCCAATTACAAATGAAATGCAGCTACTGTCACAAATATTGTAAACATGCAAATACTGCAGCTAGTTCTTCCTTGGAAGAGCTAATTTTAGCTTATAAACGTGACTTTTACTCTGCCAATTGGATTAGAGCTTGTTGTTTTGGAAAAGCTCTTGTCATTTTTGTGTGAAGTATGCATCAGACACTCTGCACTGCAGGCATGACGCCTAAGGCTAGCACTAACCAAATATAGACTCAGTAACCACAATTGAGAAAGCAGCCACAAAAACCCTTGCAAATCTAAATTACTTTGGGACTGGATCACAGTCTTGGACATAGTAAAATGACAAGAGCGAGGGTCTCTCTCTCGCTGTCTTTCCTTGCACCGAAGAGATAGCGTTGTCATTGGGCAAGGATGAGTATAATGAGATGAGGAGACTTTTCAGGGATGCAAATTCTCGCCAGAAGACACTTAGCTAAATGAAGACCCGACAATAAACAGTCACAACTGTTCAAATCAATTTTGTCAAACCCCTTATTTGTTTTCCTCTCTTTCTGCATGAAACCAATTTAACAAATGACCACCAAAATGAAAGGGAATTCTGTAGTACCGAAAGTACCACATTAAGCCTCAAGGAGGAGCATAGAAGATCAGAAAAATCATCCAATTTCAAGGGCTGAGAGGCAGATCAAAAACAAGTAGAGCAGCAAACGTCCCTGTGTGGAGTTGGCCTTGAGCGGAGTGTGGGGCAGCGAAGCACTGCTGGAATGACAGCTTCTTCCACCCCGAGAGATAAGATGCTTTTCCCCACACCTGAGGCTTGTTCTGCAGCCAAGCTCATTCACGGGGACCAGATGGAGCACATGGATAAATTAATAGTTGGGGGAAGGGAGGGTTTGTCAGAAAAATCTGACCCATCTATGCAAACGTGATAAAACAAAAGAATAAATACATTTTGTTAAAGTAATAATTTTAGCAGTTATTTAGACCAACATATTTAACACTTTAAATATTGTATTTGCCACTTTGTCACACAATACATACACATATCACTGATAAAAATAACATTGTAAATAATGTGCTATAGACAGTTCAATTTCAGTTGCGACCAAATAGATGAAATAGAAAGCTATTACAAAATTGGGGCACTTCAGTGCATAACATGCCGCTCATCTAACATGGTACCCACTACTGCACTAGTTGTGCTCCTTGCACACAGGCCTGTTTACTGGGAACACCAGCTGCTGACTTTTCCTTTCTTTTTTATTTTGTTCCTACATTTCGTTCATTGGCCTCTGTAATGGATTTTGAAGGTGGGTGCTCGTGCCCTTTTAACGGCACTTCTTTGTGGCATGACAGAGCTCTTGACGCTATGTCCTCTGATGATAGCTGTCATGCATTGGTCACACCACCCATGTAATCAAGGTGTTGTGGCAGTGAAGATGGTGTAGGTGCATCAGGGAGTGTCTCAGAGTGGACTGGGTCTGAGTTCTCTGCTTCAGAGAGCTCATCAGAGGCAGGTCTGCATGTCATTGCAAATGAGTCTAGGAGACCTGGATTTACACCCACACAACTCCACGAATGGGACCCTGTTGTCACATAGTCTAGTCAGGGTTAGTCAAGTCGTACTGGAGAGCCGCATCCTGCAAGAGTTCAGGCTGCCTAGACCCCCTTAATCAAACCCACCTGAGACAAGCTAATCATTGTCCCCAGGATTACTAAGGCTATAGGCAGGTGATGCTTTTCTCAGGGGTTGGAGGGGCGAACTTTGTCATGACTGAGCTGGTCTCTAGGACCGAACTTGCCTACCCCTGGTCTAGGTTATCAGCATCAGATATTTCAGACTCTGAATCATGACAAGAATCACCTTATCTTCCTCATCCTGTTCTTCATGCAGCATCTTTACAAACATTTCGGCCATTATTCTAGAATGACTGGGATCAGCTATCCAATGAGCTCAAAATTTTCCCCTAGGGCCTTTTTCCTAGTTGCATTTGCACCGCCAGTAATAAGTATGAAGTGACGTAAGTGAGGATGTGATCTATCACTGTTTTCCATGTTCGTGGAGTACAGTAAGTATATGTAAACTGTGTGTTTACATGGCTTTTAAAAATGAGTGACAGAGTTTTGTATGGCATGCGTTTGGCCAATCAATATTTACGAAACTGGCAGTTCCTATTGTGTTGGGTTAGATGATTTAGTCCCCCAAAAGGTGTTCCTATAACTAAAATCATACCCAAATCTTGCAGTGTGAACACGTCAAAAAGCGGGTACTTCTGCCAATAGTTATAGTTATATGAAAACAATACTCCAGAGCAAAAGCTCCAATTTACATCATGTTGTCCACTTTATGTGTGGTGTGCTTGGAATAGAATTTTCGCTAGCACTTAATTTTACACTCCTGTTTGTTCCGTGTGTACATTCTATGTATTATTATAGCAATTACAATAACCCTGAACCTACCTTAAACCTATTGCAACCCATGTAGTTACCTTATACTGCAGTACTTTCTTACACTCTAAAAAATTTCAAGCTGTTTCAACTAATTATTATTAAGTAACTAGTTCCACAGAAATGTTACGTTGCTAGGAGAAATGGTCTATTTTCTGTCTTCAAAGTGTTGCCTGAATTATTTTTTAGTTGGCTTAACCTTTTCTGAAATAGTTTTATAGTCCATTCAACTAAAATGTTTGAATTGGTCATTTAGAAAATTACAGCAAATTATGTGCAATCAATGTACCCCTTTACCTTACTCGCGTGTTTCATGTACCACCGGTACATCGAGCTAAGATCTTTTTTATCTTACTTGGTTTTTAAGAGTCAAATAAACATATACAGACAATACCAAATTACCAAAGGCTCCTGAGGACAGGAGCCTTTCTTGAGGGTCTTGATAATCTAAAAGCAATCAAAAAACCCGACACGCCTAGACATGTAGTGTATGGAATCTTGCCAAGGATGGAACTAAGTTTTTTGCAGATAAAACTGTTCTTTACGACTGTTTCTAAGGCAACCGCAGAAGGCTAACAAGTCACTGACATCTTGGATGGCCTGAGGTAAAATAACAGCAAATTTCCATTTTTGGGTGAATTAATCCCTTAAACGTGGCTCGCAGTTTTTGTCTCGTTGTGCAGTTGTGCGCGCTCGCAGTCACTGTATTATAATAGTGGCTTTTTAGCAATAGCAGTATTGTTTACAAAAGCAGGTTTAGTGTGCAGTATTAAACAGAAAAATTGTGTGTCGAAGGAACCAAAACTCGTTTTTCTCTGGCCAGATGAAACCAGCAGTTTAATTGCAGGCTGCAACAAAGTCAGATTGTGCAGAGGACTGGTCTGGTTCCTGTGGTCTTGTCCCGATGGCCGTCTAGGTGACGAGGTCTTCACTGGGGATCTGTCTCTGGGGATCAAATAGTTGTCATTGGCTCCCTGCCATTGCAGGGCTGTATAGGGCATTGGCTCTAGGTCGGCTGGTCGCACTTATCTTGGACTGGATCGCTGTAGAACTGGCAGTGACCATCTGATCTGGTATACCGACTGGATCTGGGTGGCTACAGTGACCTCAGAATAAGAATGAAACAGACTAATATTAACGTAGATGCCACTGAGAACAATAAAGCACATTTTAATTGTAGTAAAAAACTCTAAACATTTACACATATTACCGCAAGCCTTAGTGTTGAAAGTACACACACACACACACACTATGTAGTTGCAGTGGAGCGGACTGGTCACATGGCAGTGTTTGGTGCCTGGGAAGAACTGACTGCCCATCATCTGAAAACTTGCAATGATGTCAAAGCATCAATGAAACCTTCGGCCACACCCTGATGGAGAAAGAAATGTACAATTTATCTCAAAAAATGAAATTATACTTTTTAAATTATTTAAAATGTAACAATATCAGTTAATTAAATTTGTGAAGAAACATAAGTTGCAAACATTATTTTTTTTGGCACACACACACACACACACGGGGAGCATTGATGTTGACTGTTATTTGTAACAGAACATGCACATTTCATATTATAAGTCTACCTTAAACAGCGTAAAAATAATATCAAAATACAACGGCCCTGCCTTTTGCTGATAAATACCAGTGGTGATGTTTTACAAATCGATTGATCAATTGTCCCAATGTTTATTAAGCCATGGTCTCTTTATCAATGCAGGGACTCGTGTGCACCATCTAGTGATTCACTACCTAGGGAACTGACTGAGACATACCCTGCTTTGACAACGGCCTTGTGAAATGATTCAGTTGTTTATTCATGTTTGGAACAAACTCCTCTTCCGAAGCGCCATTCACAAGAACAGAAACGCTGTTTGGAGTTTGCGCGTTTGAAAAAAAGCAAGATTTCAGCAAAGCTTGTTGTTAGTCACGTTTAATGTCGTCTTTAACTTCACGGGACAATTGCAAAAGTTTGCACATGCAAAAACACATTCAACATGCCCACGTTAACTTCAAATAAGTGCATTACTGTGGTTTACATTTCGTCGTAGTAAGCATCAATGGCTTATAAAAGAGAAAGACAGCGCAATCTCTTCATGCCATCTTTTCACTTCACAGAAACATAAAAATATCATACAACACGCCCATATTAAACCTAATATTTATGATAGTAACACAGCTTTTGACATTAAGTGTTCCATGGATTAAACAAGAAGAAAGACCATGTTTAATTTCCCGCAGACATACAGCGCTTATTCGATGTTTTTATATTTTTATGTTGCACGTTTGTGTATAAATATATAAGTTTTAAATAATACATTTACACCTTTTTTTAATATACAAATTAGAAAAATTCAGTCTAAGTACAAATATTTATTCAGTGCCACTTACCTGACACATTAACTTGACATACACTTAATTTTTCTTCGGACATACGACTTATAAAACACTTCTAAATATCCACTCAAAAACATTGGATATGCTGTACATTTTTGTTGATAAATTTAGTCTAAAAAATAACATTTATTTAGTGCAACTTACCTGACGGCTGAACTTGACAAGATGGCGCTAGGCGTTTTCGTCCCAAACGGGTCATAAGTCACTCAGGCTCGTGCAGGTGAATGATCTCAGTGTTGGCTGGATTAGTTTTTATTAGTTTAGTCAACATTAGCATAGCTAATTGTTGACTGGATTTGAAAATAACCATTCATTTAATAGTTTTTAAATATATTTGTGTAGACTTAATATAATATGTCTTCTCAACTAAGCCCAAGCAAGAAAATTAGCTCAACTGAAATGTTTTTGCTCTTCCAACATTTTGTTAATTTAATTTTTTTTACTGTGGGTAAGCACACTGTAAATACAAGTACTGTAAAATAAAGTGTAACCGAACTTTATTTAATCAGATGGGTTTGCAAGTTTAAAAATGTTACTTGAATCATGTAGTAGTTATGTTTTTTAGTGACTTAGTTAACACTGTTACAAAAATAATATATGAATTGAAGATATAGTATAAATTATCATATTAACAACCATTAAACTCTGGCGGACTCAGCGCGGATAAGGCGGGTCGTGAGGGCACAGTGGCTCGCCGGGAGAAAAATGTTTATGCTTCATTTACATAGCTTTCCTTATATGGTATCAGCCCATATATGGGTTCATTTGAAAGCTTGGAGTGTCTTCTTTACAAAGAATACCATTTCTTTTTGTTTTTATATTCATAAAGCAGTAAAATTAAGTTTAGAAATGTATTCGTCCCACACACGATTTTCTGCCTAGCCATTGCGAATTTTCTTTACGAAGAATGTGTATTTTGTATATTTTTCACAAAAAAGTCAAGTCATTTATCATAAGAAAGCTCTCATTCTCAGGAATTTTATGATGTAGGTTATTTTATTGTGTGATAATCATAGATCGAATTATCTTCAATATAATCGCGATGAAAAAAAAAAAAAAAAACGGAAATTTTTTATTGTGTAACATTTCTACTCGTAGCACTGCTTCATTTAGCCGCAAACAGCCACAAATATATATAAACTCTATACTACCTTTTAGATTAGGATCTCTTCTTTCAAAAAAGACCATATTCACGTTTCTGCATGCTTCCATCGGTGAGATAATCGCGTTCTGCCCAGGTAACGGAATCCAGAGCGTCTGCGTCGGGGATCACAGGCTCGCCATGGCATGGCAGAGCGGGCACACGCTGGCTAAGTCCCTCATGCTGCTTCTGATGCTATATCATGCTCGTCGGGGGCGGGCTTGCTAGTTCTGGGCTGCTATTGGTCAGTTTACACTCACTCAGTCGGCCATTACAGACCTGTGAAATCATGACTTAGAGCTAATGTCCTACCCGTCATCGGCAGGCATTGCGGACACAGAAAGGAGGGGTCGTGCTCTTCCGCAATCGCGATCAGCCTATTGCTACTGGGGAATGAAGTCCACGAAACGAAGGGCGAAGAATTAAGGCTTTTGACTGCACTAAAGTCGGTAATAGTTGTAGTGCGAATGTCGTCTCGGTATCCTTCATTCTATGATGATCATTATTATTAGCAAGTTAATTCTCTGATGAAGAATCGTTTCAGACGGCGGCCGTGGAGACCTTGGAGAGCAGTGACGCGCAGGCTATCGCGGTGAGACTTAGATGAGATTCTCCTGTGAGTTTATGAGCGGTTGGGCTTTGATATTGAGCGTGCTAGGGGCTATAGTAGTCAGCGCGATATCCTGTTTTGGCTGACAGAAATGAAGTACCCTTATGCATTTTCAGTGAGTATGTAGGACAGTAAATATACAGTAATATAGATGGATATTAGGCATGCGGTGTAGATGAGCTAACTTATTTTGTTTTTACGCTGGGACTGTAGTTAGCGGCTAGGCGGTCTAGCGATTAGCCCGCGCTCGGGACCACGGAAGGCAAGCACAGGTCTGATGCAGGATTAGAGACAGATTCATCGTATCAACTGTCTGGAGGTGAGAGATTGCTTGTCACTACCTCAATTAGCCGAATGGCATATAATGGGAATGATATAAAGCTGAGATATATGTCTATTTTAGGATGTTATAGACTAGCGCTATATAAATATTATAATCGTAGACCTCTTGAGCATCCTGAAAGATGAACTCATGATGTATAGATCACAATATGCATTTTGGGTCGTTCAATGTCGTCAATGCTGCGTCATTGTTTGTATATTACTTCTTAGAAAAACATAAAAATGAAACATATTTCAATTAATAATCAATTAAAGTGCTTTTGGCACAGAGTAAAATAGGATTGTGGGTTTAATGTGTTTTATAAAGCTTGTTTTTGCAAGAGAAACTCACCATGACATTTCGATGCAGAATTGTACATTTTCAATCACTTCACAAATACTGTTCTAACTCCTGTTTAGAAGCTGTTTTTTGAAAGATTCTTTTTTCTGGTACTTTTTGGCATGTAGTGGCATCAAACAAGGTAAATTCCAGAGAGTTGAGCCTAATAGAACCTGAATTACAGAATTTAAAAAATATATATTGATTTAAAACTCAAAAAGTGCCTATGTTTTTTTTGTGTTTATAGTAATAGTTGAAAAATATATAATGTTATTTATAAAAAAAAATTACACTCATATTTTGTAGTTCAAAAGCGTTTTCTTTACAAAGGGAAAATGAACTCTATTTTTTTTTAATTTCCCCTTCTACTATTGTATGTTTTAGGGAGGGTCAAACATTTAATTGAGTATGAAATTTAGGTGCGACAAATTCCAAAACGGACTCGCGAGCTTAACTGGTTAAAATTTATTGAAAATAGTAATTAAATTGTTACATGGCATGTGATTCTTTTCAGAACTGTTTGGAATTGTGTGGTGTTCCTGTGCACATTCATCATGCATTAAAGGGGGTCATAAGACGTTGCTAAAAAGACAACATTATTTTTTGTATTTGGTGTGGTTCATAGGATCAAAACACATTATTTTCACAGGGCTGTACATTATTGTTTCTCCTCTAGCCCCGCCTTTCTGAAACGCGTCGATATTTACAAAGCTCATCGCTCTGAAAAGCGAGGTGTGCTCTGATTGGTCTGCTATCCAGTGCGTTGTGATTGGCCGCATTCCTCAAGCGTGTGACGAAATTTTTGTCCCTTATGCCATACTGTGTATGCCATGTTCTGGTGTGACTAGACAAAACGGCATATAAAACGTGCCTATTACAAACGAGGGCATTTGTAGCATCCAGTATGGGATCATAATTATTACTGATTAGAATCACATTATACTGGTCCTTTTTACGCTGTTGTGTGCATCGCGCGGGCCGCGTAAACATAAAAACATGTCTGAATTTGTGATCGGAGAAACGACAAACAACAAGGTGCTATACTTCTAAACTGGCTGGCAATCTTCTGCTCGCTTTTGAATCATCAGTGGCAAATCCTTTAAATATGAAAGCGTTGGCTGTGAGTCAGCATTATTTGTCAGAAGACAGGCATTGTAGGCTACTCTCCCAGGAAACGGCTCTCAATGCGCTGCCACATCTGGAATAGTGGGTTGAAGACTGTTTGGAAAAGTGTTGAAATATCAACTTAGAGGCCACTGATGTCGAGTTGTGTCCTCTTTTAGAAGACCCATAAAAAGTAGTTTCGCTTTCACAACAAAACACACAGCATCTCCACGATCATGTCGGGCGGCGATCTAATCAATAAACAACCATCAAGTTGGTGCGTGGCCATTCTTGCTTTGCGTGAACCTTTGGGCTGGTGTTAATGCAAATCTTCCCGGCACAGGTGAACGTCAACATCGTGAGGGGCGTGTTTGAAACGAGGTCGTTGTAGAGGGCGTTGAGGGCATTCTTAACTTTCTCTAACGACTATCTCTTTGGGTTGAGACATGTATGTCTTTTGTCAACTTAGGATCTTATTCTATTCATGGAACTACTTGTACTTCACTCGCAAGAGTAAGAAAAAAACTTAAATGGCATCATATGACCCCTTTAATACAATCTTTCCAAAATGATTTGAGGGAAGCACTATGCAACTGTTTTTGCTCAGAATAAAATGCAATGTGAAACAGACTAATATGCTTCAGTGTAACTACACAAGACCAGTGTTAGGGAGGTTATCCAACAAGTGGTGATGTAGCGTGACCAATCTTGTCTGAGCAGAGGAAGAGAGTTCTCTTCTCTCACACTCATTTGGGTTGGAAAATTTAATTCGTCATAGTGGATCAGTTTATTCTGATAACTCATATAAACCAGGTAAATTGTGTAATTTTGACTATGCAAATTAATATATATCTATATAATATATCTATATATAATCTATATTAATAAATATAGTAATATATATAGTACACACACACTGTATATTATAAAAGAGGGGTCTCTAAGTGCCTGATTTTAAATTTCTTCAAAAATGAGGCATTGTGATGCAGGCTGCCTATGTGTAGGTTTAGTGCATTTCACTTAATGGAAGGAACTAAGTTATTTTATTGGCCATTAAAGTAAAAATACTCTGAAGGCATAAACATAGTGGACTGAGAACAATTACAGTTTTAAGACATGTGTAGAGGAGCTTAAGGCTTTGGGCATTCTGAAGCTCTTCATAACTGCTTCATTCATATATATCGATAAGTATATAACCACCACAACACTGAAGAGTTCACAGGCACACACACACACACTATATAGCAGGTGCATCTCAATAAATTAGAATGTCATGGAACAGTTCATTTATTTCAGTAATTCAACTAAAAATGTGAAACTCGTGTATTAAATAAATTCATGCAAACAGACTGAAGTAGTTTAAGTCTTTGTTTTTTTTTATTGTGATGATTTTGGCTCACATTTAACAAAAAAAATCCTGATTTTAAAAACTGGACCCGTTATGACTTGGTTTTTGTGGTTAGGGCTAGGGGCATTTATATATAATATATATATATATAGTAGATATATAAGGATATATTATATATTATATAATATATATATAGTATATATATAAATACTAGTTCAATTTATTTGGCTGAATAACATCCTTAACTGTTAAGCGTGTAATAAGTTAACTGTTTCTGTGCTGGCTACACAGACTGTTTCCAGAGAATTTAATGTTTAATTATTTCCTTATTTTTATATATTTATTTTTTGGGCTAAGAGATGCTTATTTTTCTGAGCCATTTTTGAAAAGACTAAGATAACAGGATCTTCCAAAGGATGTCTGAGAATCTTGAAAGTAGCTCAAATGGACAGGACCTCTCTCCTCGGACCGTGTTTGGGCTTAATCCGCCCAAAAAACCCAGATCAAATGGAGACTTTCAAAATGTCTGACATTTGCCATCTCTTTGGTGGTCTACTTGTGTGTGTTTATATGAAATAAAGTTTGTATAGACTGCAGGGGGGTATACACTGCATTTAGCCCTCGGTTTCAATCCAGTGGATTGATATTTACTGTGTTGAACAAACTGCATTTTATATAATAGTAATAATAACCAGTGGATTAGACAGAGCAGAATCTCTTTGATGTTCCAGAATCTCTTTCTACAGCATTTCAAATACAGCTTTCTCTACAGTCGTGTGTTGTTTTATGCATCTTTTATCCACATCAGTTTGTTATCCACACGCTAATGAAGCACACCTATCCCCATTAACCTCCTAGGAAAATCAAAACACATTGCTCCTCATGGCAGCCGATATGACAGTGTGTATACATGCTGAGATAAGTGTCTGGCCTGGTAACGTAGGTGTTCCATTTAAAAATACCCATAAAACACAAGGCGGGCTAATGGGCAGAAGGGGCATAATGCACCCTGATGATATTAACCCTGGACAGCGAGAGAAAATGATGACTTTACAACACACCCGCAGGTAATTATCATTTCATCAGATGGAACACTTTCATTCATCTCCGTAATTAAAATAAAATATTCTCCAAATGATGCAGAATTATTAATTAGTGATAACTTTGCATAATGATGGTGGCGATGTTTTGGGTGGGCATCTGCTGATATTTCTAATCAGACAATTAAATGGGAAAATTGCCAGATGATAACAAATAACAAACAGACTGTAATGAAAGATAATCAACAGAAGGAGGTTTTGCTCTCATGGCCTCTGCTTTGCTGTGTTGATGTTGATTATGCATTCACGTGTAGTGTAGTGTATTGTAATATGCAAGCCAAATTATTAGCTAGTTTTTATTGTGGCTGGATAATGTGTTAACCACTAGGATTCAGCTTCATTCAATTAATTCATTCAATTTAGTACTTTTAAGGGAAAGCCTATCATTTGTGCATCAGTAGTCCCTCCAAACAGAATTGCAAAAATTGTTTTTTCTCCCTGTCTGCCAAACTGCACAAACTGCTTTTTTATGGCCTACAGTATATATATTACGACATATATAATATCCTTATATATATAATATTTAGTTAGGACATATAGCAATATATAATAGTAGTATATATATGTTATATTTTTATACTTTCAATATAACATGATGAAAGATTAAAAGCATTTAAAGTGTACTTAAAGATAATACGCTTCCATTAGCGGTTACATTACTCAAGTACTGAGCGTTAGCAAAGTGGCAATAAACTTTAAATTAAACTTTTACTCTATAAAGTATATTTTAGAATCATTATTTTAATAATCTTTCATAATTTCTTAAAGAAAGAAGTACAACCTTATTTTGTATGTATTGACTAACATTCTAAGCTCTAGCTGTTTTAGCGACGGTCTCTAGACAATAAACGAATTATAAAGGACATGTAAGATGCTATCTAATATTAACGGTGACATCATGAACATCAACTTTTCCTGAGTGTGTTTAAGTGGCTATAATCGGGTGCTCCTGGTGCATCTATTTCACCGCGCCAGAAAATGTTAAAAAAAGAACAACCCAGGGTGCGTCTCGCAAAGGGCTCATTTATGCCAACTATGGTCGGCAAGTTAGCATACGTACCATATATTTCACTGATGAATTCTGTGATTCACGCAGACCCCATTGTTCAGGGGTGCAAACATCCGGTTCGTGGATGAGCCGCAGCGCCTGGCAGAGTTTCGCCGCTCCAAACCCTAGTTAAACTCAGCTACGCTGCTGATGCTTCGCGAGTAACCGTTCAGCTAGGGACGCTTGATTAGCTTGTTCAGGTGGTTTGCTTAGGGTTGAAGGCAAATCTGCAGGGCTGCGGCTCTCGCTAGTTTCGGTGCCACCCAGTCTGGGGCCTATAGTTCAAGCGAACATATCGGTCAACAATGTCGCAATCTTATGTAGTTGGAACTGCAGCTCTCGACCTGTGGTTAGAAGTGTAGTTTCTTGTTAGTAAGACATATGGCCTTAAATAAATATGCTTATAGACACTATAAGCAAGCTAACATGCAGTACAATCTACAGTATATATTCTATTCTATCTAAATATAAATGCATTTTAATGTATGTATTGTTGCGCGTCCTCAATAAGCTCCGTTTTTGAAGAGTGTGCATGTGCATAAATGCCTAAGGGAATCCGTCGTATGATCGTAAGGGAGGGAACCATTTATTACTCAAAGCATTCAAATACAAAGCAAATGACAGTGGAACATTATTAAAAAAAAAAAAAAAAAAAAAAAAAAAAAAAAAAAAAAAATAATTAGTCATCAGGTGTGCCATGTTCATAAAGTGGCTAGAGAAATTACTCCCTGAAATCAGTTACTAGATACAGAAGTTATTCTGCTCGTCACCACATTTTGCATGTGATGTCATTACATGGTCCGGTCTATATTGTTGACTAATGGTTTGCAGAAACGAGCAGAGATGGCAGTCCCCCCATGTTCCAAGAATAGTCGTGAGCGAGCCTAGTTTGTTTCCACAACAATGCATAGTACTATGGTGGTTAAGCAGAGTTATGCTGTTGTACAGGAAATGCACCCCCAGTAAAAAATTTTGGTAAGCCTTTCTGTCAGGGCAATCTTGAAAATCAACCGAGGCACTCAGATTTGCTGCTCGCCCTGGCCTAGAAATGGATCTATATAATATTCGCGTTCCTGTAAATCTGCCCATTTCCAGCGCGCGCGTGCCGCCATTCTGTTTTCCCAAGTGACAATGGTATACAATTTCTAATGGCATGGGCAAAAGGTCGAGCAAAGCATGCTAACTGTTCTGTCTTTGGCTGTACAAAGCACAGAACACTATTTAAGAGTATCGCAGCCTTCAAAGTATATGTGCAGTGGGTATTATTGATTATATTTACTGTATATTACGCTGCTGCCAACTAGCACTATCTAATGTAAACTGGCTGTTTACCTTCACAGACATAACTAACTGTTTTTGTAACTCGTGTGTTTTTAACATAAACTTGTATTTGAAAGTTTAGGTGCAATAAGACATGAAAGAGTCTAGTACTCTCATGCCTCTTTCTGTGCACTGGACTGTTTTTATCAGACACCCCTGTTTGTCTTTTCCTCTTCTTACAGTTCCTCACCGTTACAGTCAGTTTCCTCTGCTGGCAGCCTCAGTGCTCAGACAGCAGCGGTTCTGCGTTTGACCTTGAAGTTCGTGATATATGGCTGAGCTAGCATGGTGAAAGCAGGCTTGGTTTTTTCAGCTTCTCTTTCTGCTCAAATATGCATCGTTAACATGGAGATATAGACTCGCTCTGACAAACACATGCTCTTGTTCTTCTTCAAGTTGCATGTCAGAGGAGGTGAGAGGGTTAGGTTGTTGAGTTTTATGCACTTTTCCCCTTGTTTCCCTTAAGGCAGCATATCTGTAACTCAAAACAGAGCATCTACTGCATTATTCCAAATGAAAGCTTCTTGCCCCAGTTGAAAATATCTGATAAGAATAAATAATCCAAACATTCTTAGTGTCAGGCGAATGCATCAGGTGAACTGTCCGATTCTCATTTCTAGTGTTTCTCAATCCTTCTAAGCCAAGAGCTTGCAATTAGATTAAAATGTTAAGAACATAAAAAGTCAAGTTAGATATTTCTGTGAGACATGGCCAAACAAATTCCCTCCAGGACTTGGCTCATTTTCACACTTCTAGAAAACATTTTAATATTGTATGTCCCCAGCTAGCTAGCATCACAATGATTGATGATGCAAATAATGTCATGAGGCTCAAGGAAGTTAACTTTGAGACTGAAGTGAGACAGTCGCTCATGGAGACAAATATACCTGCAGCATCCTTAGCAGTGCTGTTTCTGTCACAGCGAAGCATGCAGTCCTTATCTGCTTGCTAATTGGTTATGTTTGACATGGATTTATTCTGCTCCCCTTATTTGATGGGATTAGTTCACTACCCTCCAGTGCGTTTACACATTCTCAAACGTTCCTTCACATTTCTCTACATTGCTTTTTTATTTACCACAAGTGAGGCTGCAAGTTACTAAGTCGATATCTAGCATTACATTTACACAGTTGTCCTTTAAATAAGGTTGGATAATATGGTTGGACATTAAACAGAAGTCTAGGTGACAAATTTTCCAAGCCAGTATTACTGTGTTGAACAAACTCCATTTTATATAATAGTAATAATAACATACAATAATACTTAATGATAGAATAATAATAATAAATAATATGGATTATTATTATTATTATGGATTATTGTAGTGAGTTAAATTACGTGCGAAAGGACTCTTTCAGTATATTTTTTCAACATGAGTCTAACAACAACATAATAACAAAACAAATATAATAAAAAATAATTAATACACAAATAATAACGATGATGATTGATGAATAATAATAATAATAATAATAATAATGTTTTTCTTTTAACCTGGATATTAGATATGCTGCTTATTATTATTATTATTAATATTAGTAGTAGTAGTAATAGTAGAAGTAGTATGTTACAATATAATTTGTGAAACATAAAGGTAAAAAAATTGTATTGATTAATTTACTGATTGATTGCATGTTCACTTTTAGGTTTACTGAAAAAGGTCTAATTTCTTCTAAATGTGGATACGGAGTAACTATTTTCTACAGACAGCAGAATGTAGGCAAAACATGACTTTGGATGCAGTATCAATGTGTCTTTTTGTTCTTTAAGCCTTGATATCTTGGCAATACAAATATGAACTGTTAAATGTTCATCATATCACAAAATGAAGCTGGAGCTGTGGCAAAAATAAAAAAGAAAAAAAAAAAAAATAATAAAAAATATTTGACAAAAAAACAATCACAATGTTATTGTTTGTTCCAAGTTGTGCAGCCCATTCTACACCAGATCACAGAGCATTAAAAGACCGTGGACATGCGTGTTAGAAATGTTAAGCCACTAACCAACCAGAACATGATGTACGTATATTATAGCCTCATTCTCCCAGAAGTCTGCTCTTCTGCTTTGGAGAACAAACTGAATCTGAGAAAAATGTCATGGAGTATCTGCCCTGCTCATCGAAGTCTAAAGTGAGCAAGAGCTTGTCCCCCTGCAGTCTCTGGGCATTTCAGTGCAGGGTCTTCATCTAATACAATGTGGCAAGGTCTGGCTACACTTTGGTCCACTTTACATGGCCACCGGCCAGCTATCTCTAGACCTATGTAGGTGATTTCAAATACCACTGAGTGTTGCTGCTAGGCGCAAGCCCCTGCTAGTGGTGGCTAGAGCTGAAGACGGTTACTGCTGTATATATGAATGTAGAGTGCCGCATGGCAAACACAAAGGCGAAGTGCCTGCTAGATCCTTGGATTTGTTGTTCTAGTCTTGTTGAGGCTTTCAGCCTTGATCTGTCTCAGAGTTTTATCAGTAACAAAAGCTCTTTGTTATAGGCAAGGGGTGCGTGCCAGGGACACCTTTCATGTGGCATCAAGATTCGCTTTAGGCTAGACATCGTATTTTGGCGCCTCAAGGGCATCGCTAAACTCACTCTTTCGCTGTTTGGTGAGCAAGCAATGAGCCTCAGTTAAAACTATTGTCTTGCTAGTCACTACAGGCGGCGAGAGTTTGGTTCTTCTTGCATTCTTTTTTTTTTTACTGGCTGGATGCTGTGAAAAGGGTTGATTGACTTCTTGGCTTCAATTACCATCCTACATACATTTAGCTCCTCTATCCAAATACTAGGTCTATAAAATGCACAGTTGTCAAGGAAACCATCTGAAGCAGTGAAGCCAAGCCGTAAGTGTCATTGTATACAGACCAGACCACAATGCCAAGAAATCTAAAGTGAGGCTTAGAATAAATAATGTCATTGTGATGCTCAAGATGCAGTGATTCTATCTGAATACTAATATCTTCAATGTATGCGTATTTACAGAGAGCTCAGTGAAGGGCTTCAAATCTAATCAAATTAAACAGCTAAGAAATTGTTATCCCCTGAATGAAAGGTACGTAACATTTCTTCCTAAGCTCAGATTCAGATCACATCTGAGCACCAAATCCTATTTTAAGCCACTCAGTGAGCTGAGATGAGTTTAATTTAGTTTGAACTCAACATCTCTAGCGACGTACCCTGCATGCTGATTAAGGTGTCCACCATGACACCGGGGCCACAGGAAGATTTAGTTTAACACTGAAACATGTTATCGTGCATGCTGCCAAATGACTAAGCAGTAAAACATAAGGTTTTAGCTCAGCTGAGGTTGTAATGGGGGCATCTGGGTGGTCGGTCTATGAGATTCTGAAATGTCTATGCATAAGCAGTGTATCACATTATACTCCACTACATGCGTGAGTGCCTTTGGGGGGGCATGACCTGCATACATGAGTGGTATTACCATGAATCCTCATCTCTTGCCTTCTTCTCTGTTGGGACTGTTAAATTGGTGCGATTAATTATACAAAAAAGAATGCAATGTAATTTCCGTACTTGGATCGTTCTTCTTCGTCAGGCACTTTAATATCCCAGGGTTTTCTTTCTTCCTTTCTTTAGTTATACACTAACATTTTTTTAAATAATTTATTTTATTTATGTGAAGATCACATTAAAATTGTCTTTTTACATGTCGTCATCACTTTTTAATGACTGTTATGTATTTATAGATTACATACTTTCAATCTTAATCTTATTTATGATTATGGGGGCATATTTTCGATTAATAAAGACATGCAATTCCTTGCACAATATTCTGTTATGACCTCAAAACACTTTTACCATACATGATTTGTAAACGAATACATTTTGATGTTTTCTTCACAAAGCTAGCTTCACAAGTAAAATTGCTCAGAAGCTCACCTGGTACAGCATTGTACTTGTAATGCGGATCGCTTGGAGTCCTGTGAATCTTGAGTCACTATAACAGAGCTCAAAGGTTGCTTTAGCAAATATTTTTTATCTCACAATTGCTTTTGTTAACACTGTTGGTTAGGTTTAGGGCTGTTCACACCAAGAATGATAACTATTACGATAACTATTTTAGCGTCCACACCATATATTTATTATAAGTGAGTGCTGCAGTTATGTAGTCTGTCACTTTAAATGCTCCAGATATTTAAAGCAGGATGGATTTTGATTGGCTGTAAATGTTTTTTTTATTGTCCATCAGCTGGAAATAAATTGTTGTGAAAGTGATTTCAGTGGTATTGTTCCTCTGTGACGTTAGTGTTATAGGTGGGGTTTGGACAAAATCTAGAAAGACTTTTAAAACTATCTATCTTTATTGTTATAATTATAGTTATACCATTTGGTGTAAATGGGACTTTAGGGTAGGTTGTATGTTATGTTTAAAGCATTATTTTAGCACCACTCACTGTACATTTAATTTATGGAGATAGGCATTATGTAAAACAACAGATTCATGTTAATCTGTTTCAATAAAACAAACTCTTTTGGCGCCTCTTACTGAACATGCAGCAATGCAATGTACTTTTGCAGAAATGTCACAGGCATGTATTTCCAAGTGGTTGATTTGAAAATATATTAAAATTGGACAGTTATGTTAAATCTTACCAACCACAAATATTTTAAAAGTTTGTGTGTGTGTGTGTGACTATGTGTGTATTAGTGGACAAATTAGACCTAAGCAGTGAGAGTTTGAAAAGTGTGTTTAAAGATACCAAGTTTCTAAAGTCCACAGGGCCCAAACTGCCAGTAGTTGAAAAAAAAAAAAATCTTGCAATACTAGCAATTCAAGCATGAAGTACAGCCTTTAGTCTTAAAAAATGCTGTGTTCTTTTTAATTTTAACTTTTAAAAATTAAACTTTAATTGATTGGCAGCCTGGAAACTACTCAAATACAGAAATGAGGATGAGCTGCAATTATGAGAAAATATGTACCGTCTTCACTTCTCTTTTAAGAAGTCTTCTAAGGATACTACTGGTTGTGGAAAAAAATATTGTCCATTGGGCTGACACTAGAGAACAAGAGCATTACTGACCGTGTGATATATGGCTCTCCGAAAGTGTTGCACCTTGTCACAACTACTATGTTTTTTTTAGTCTGCAGAAGAGTGAACATGCTTTGATGCAGGTTCTGTGTCTGTTTATGCATATGAAGACAATGCAAAGCGTGGTCATTGTGAAAACCAACTCAGCGTATCAGTAGTGTGCAGTGGACTATCACAAAATCACCATTTTACTCCTTTTAGCCTCATGTTTTTTAAATAAATACATCTCTAGAGGCAGTTCAATGCTGTCAATGCAAGTTGCGCCTTCCCAAAAGCCACAATAATACACTGTAATAGTCTTGCAACGGACCATATAATATAAAGTTTGGCCAAAAAGTTAGTTTGAAAGTGACATCACGTGGTTATAACTGTCATCTGAAACATGAGCCTTCTTGAAATGCATTTCCAGTATTTATGAGCCGGAATCAGCCCTCCATACACAACACACCCACTGCAATACTTCCTCCCACCTTAATGCACTTGTTCTTCAAATGCAGTATTGATCTGTCTGTTATGCTCCATTCGTCTTTCCACTCGTCTCTATGTACATACATACATCAGTATCAACCGCACAGCGGTTGTACACTTTGTTGCAATGGTCACCATTCAAGCACCTTTATTTAAAAGCAGTGAGTCAGCACTTGAGGTGTAATTAAGGAATGCATTAAACAGCTAAGAGCACCTTTGCGCTAAATGAGGTTGTATAACTGGAGTGCTATAAAGACTATTTGAGAGGAAATAACTGCTTTCATAAGAGCCAGAAGTAATTTTTAAGAGAATAATTCACCCAAAAATAAAATATTGTCTGTATACTGTAATCACACTTCTGTTATTTTAACCTGTCTTTGGCTTTAAACTGACTTTCTCTTTTAATGGGATATAAAATAAGAAGTTTTGAAGAATGCCACTGCTGCTCATTTACACACAATGAAAGAATATGTGACGAAAGCCAGTCAAGCTCAAACAAAGAACAAAAAAACACCATCAAAGTTAATAATTATCATGACTTGGGTGATGTACAGTTTATAACTTTCTGAAGTCATACAATAACTTGTATGAGAAATACCAAAATGTGACAAAATGTGTCCCCCCCAAAAAAAAAATCTTCTGCAGAACACTAAATAAGATACTTTGAATAATGTCTTGGTTTTGCCCATATTATGGAAGTCAACGCAACCCAAAATGTTCAGGCTCCAAAAAGGGCAGAGTGAAATTGCCAAGCCTTTTGAAATGACACTTACTTTGCACAATGTAAAGAACTAAATTTAAGCAATTATTCCCTCTTAAATCAAATCCAAACATTAATCAACACATATAAAAACTACATAAAACATGTAAAAGATTTACAGAAAACCTCTCAAATATTATTACTGCATGCACATTTTCAAGCTTTGTATACCAAGATGCAAGGTGCCAGAAGGTTTTGTGCTCCATGGAAGAAAACAATATCATACCGGGCTAGTTTAGAACAACATGTTGAGATGGGTAAATGCCAGAAGTTGTATTTTTGGGTGAACTATTCCTGGGTGAAGGTTTTACTCTTTCCACATTTCCCTGATGTCATTAGTGTGTACTTGAAATCACTGGCCTGTCAACAGCTTGAGAATATTTCAGCACACTAAAATAGGACAAGCGCAGTCACATCTCAGAATAATTGAAGTCACGTTGTCTGAAAGTGGGCGGAAGGGCAGTCAAAACTTCATGTGGCAGTCAGGCTCAGCATTTCCATTTGTACACAGCTATAGCACATGATTAATGGTAATTGGGCCCATCATCGAATCCCTATCACTGCTTACAAATGAATCTACATCATGCTATGCAAATACCCCAGGGAAAAAAGGCCTGTATACACAGACTAAATGACTGGTGCCAGTTAAACGTCAGCTGAATTCAAACTGACTGAATTGTCTGGTGCATTAGTAAATGGCAAGATGGCTCCATCTGTATAATGCGGAAAATGGGCCAACATTCAGTAAAACTGGAAACAAAGTGAGCACTGAGGCATTTACTGCAATATCAGGATTTGATCAAAGCATTCCCCTTTGATTTGAGCCAACGAGAGCTCAGATACATGAGCACCAGTCTGACATTATTCAGCTCAAACACAATGTGTTTTCGGCAGTTATTTGGTACTGAGAAACAATAGCACAAAACATGGTCTGTGAGATAGCAATTTTGATGTTGACCAGGATGTTGATGCATAAACACAGGATGAACAGAAAATCCAAGAATCATGGGAACTGAGGCTTCATGCATGCATTGGGTGGAAACTGGCCCACATGCATCCTGAATGCTAATCACATTATCAGACCCTTACAGTGATGGATCTGCCAGACTGAGCAGATAATGTAATAAAAATTATGAGTGATGACTTTTTTAATTCGGTTCTAAAGAAGAGCCCATCTATTGATCCCACTGGCTTGCATGTTTCGCTGAGTGCTCTGACCCCTCTGCCCTCCAAGCGAGTTCCACATGGTAAAGTAATAGTGGTAGGTTGAATCTTATGAGATATGAAGCCTTCTGAGGAGTACTTGTAGGAAATTATTTTTAGACATTTCCTTTCCTGCTTTGAAATAGAGGAAGTGGTTTAACTATAGCCCAGGGGCTTGAGGAGGATTTCTTAACCATATTGCCAGGACATTCAATAGGACAGAGTACAGCATTAGTGGACACCTTGGCCAGCCAGCCGAGCACAAATTAATTGTGAATGTTATAGCAAAGGCTTTAAGAATTTCCACCGCAGGAAATTTCCCAGGAACAATAGGACGGTGGGCAGTACTAAGTGTTTTTCCACCACAGGAATCAGGATGTAAATAAAGTTCAGTGTAAAAATGTGCCCCTCATAAAAGGTCCTTTCGCACCGCTTTAGTTCCAGAACTAAATGTACAGTACTAAAGTACTGGGACGATTTTGCACGAACAATTTCCCAGTACTATTTAAAGGGTTGCATCCGCACCGACAGTGTGTACTAAGAAGTGACATAAGCCGGTCGTCATTTGTGCGCGGCGTTCAACAACGTAAACAAAGAACAACGTTAACAACAGGAGGATGGAGGACGCTGTGATCGGAGCGGTGTTTTTGTTGTCTCTCCTCTTTCTGGCGGGGTCTCACAATAATAGACCATGAAACGTCGGACGTAATAGCTGCGGTTAACGCGATTGAAAAAAACGGGGAAGGAGGATAAGAATCTCCAACGACCACTGGCGTGCTACATTTGGTACAAGTGCATGCACTTCAGCATTCACGTCCATCTTCGCATTCACATACTTGCGAAATAGTTGACACAATGTTTGCAGTTGGTTTACACGGCCGTTTTAAATCATGGCTGGGTGAGGGCGTTTCATACGTGTTTGGCCAATCAATATGTCTCATGTCTACTTGTGTCACGATTAGTACCAGTTGTGCTGGTTAGACCCTGCTCCAGAGTAGGAGCTAATTTGGTTCTCGAAAAAGGCAGTTCGGTACTAAAATCGCTCCCAGTTCTGGCGGTGCGAACACGGCAAAAAGTGGGTAGTTCCACAATTAGTTCTGGTACTATGAAAAGGTTCCTGCGGTGCGAAAGGCCATAATGTCCCTGCTCGCGAGGTAGTACTTTTCAAAGGTCCGGGACTTTCGGGGGCGGGACTTGAGCGCTGAACATGCTGATTGGTTGAGTTAACGCAGCATTACATTTCAACCACCATTTCTTCGCACAATTTTTAAAAATATTACTGTTATTGTGTCATGAAATGTAGTTTTAAAAGTATTTTAGGCGAGAATGTAGTTGTTTAAAACTCAAATCTGCGGTTTATTTATAAAGACAGCACCTATTTGAAAATGTGCTTCGCTGATTTTGGAGACGTGAGGTTCTTAGTGCTAATATATCCCGCTAAGAGCGCCTCACTCGGCTTAGCCTTATGACCATTTGCGCTGGCTTGATGTTTATAGTGGTTAAACATGAGATATAATTTATTTTGAGAAACGCACGCAGACCTACGTACCAGACTATTAGCCTAATCTTCTCTGTACTTTAGACCACAATGGAAACACAGACAGCAACAGGTATGTGGGAAAAAAAGTTCCTGGGACAAATTGTTCCAGATAATTTCAGTGGCTTTGGTAACACTAAAATAAGATTTTAGTTTGGTAAAATTAGTTAATGCATTAGGTATCATGAACTAACAATAAACAGTAATTGTCAGTATTTATTAATCTTGGTTAATGGTCATTTTAAATATACTAATACATTTTTTAGTAGTGTTTCAAGTTGTAAAAACTTGTTTATCATTTATTTGTGATACTACAGTACATAGTGCATTAACTATTTGTAACAAATGTATCATTTTAGTAAATATGTCACAATATATTTTATGGCATGAACTGCGTAATTTGGTCAAAAATAATTGTGATAATTTTGACAAATTATGATAAACATTTAAAATCATATTGCCACTGCTTAGATATCAAGGCTAAAAGAAAAAAGGGTTGGGCCATCTAGAGGACATCCCTGAACTCGTACGGCCAAGGCTTGCCACAGCTTCAGACCCAATGCACACTACAAATCTAAAGGAAGGGCCCCCACCACGGACCTTCTTATGGAGGAAAAGATCGACCCAGACCTGAAACCTGTTTGTGTCACTAGTTTGTTTCCATGGAGAGTAATTATGTTGCACACCTGTTTCTTGTTGGGTTGTTCATTACCCTGCATATTTTAGTCCTCAGTTTTGTTCAGCCTTTGTTTGGTGTTATCTTTAAATGGATGTGAAGCTGTTGCATTCATAGATATTATTTACACTTTCTTTTCATTTTTTCATTCCCCCATTTTCAAAAATGAAACTCAGGCCCTGAATCAGGGATTACCAGACTCAGTCCTGGAAGGCTGGTGTCCTGCAGAGTTGAAACTAAAGAGTCTAAACTCGGCAGGACACCAGCCCTCCAGGATCACATTTGGTGACTCCTGCGCTGAATGAATGACTGTAAAAATCCTGATTGGAGCATCACTATTAGAGATGCAAAGTCCGATTCACTTCCGCAAACCGGTTCTTTTCGGACAGATTGGCTCATTGAACCGGTTCAAAAAGCCGATTCATCGGTTCCTGATGTCATCAAGCAATAACGTCTCTACACACTTCTATTATAACAACTCAGTGTTGTCCGGCGGTGCGAACACGGCAAAAAGTGGGTAGTTCCACAATTAGTTCTGGTACTATGAAAAGGTTCCTGCGGTGCGAAAGGCCCTAATGTCCCTGCTCATGAGGTAGTACGATTTCAAAGGTCCGGAACTTTCGGGGGTGGGACTTGGGCACACCGGTGCAAACCGGTTCTTTTCGGACAGATTGGCTCATTGAACCGGTTCAAAAAGCCGATTCATCGGTTCCTGATGTCATCAAGCAATAACGTCTCTACACACTTCTATTATAACAACTCAGTGTTGTCCATGTTGTATCAATGAAAAATTCAAATAAGTCATTTGTGTCAACACATATTGAAACATTCAAAAAATAAAATTATTTGTGCTGATTATTGCCATATAATTCAAATGGTGTTTGTGGTCAAAGTTTCATTCGCGAATCCTTATTTCAGATACGACTGACTGACCAATACTGACTAGCCTACAACTTGGATAAGATTCCTAAAAGTTTTACACCTACAGCACACATTACAGACATTGATGCACAAACGCGGATATGTTCTACATGTCTACAGTATAATCAATAAACCATTCTTATAAACTCCTTGGTTTCGCTTAAGCAACTTTAAATATAACATGCATGCACAAACTATTGTAAAATTTATTTACATCACTCGACAGAAAGGTTTTTGCAGGTTTTAATAAAATGTAAACAAGCATATTTCCAGTACGCGCCTGGCTTGCACTATCGTAAACTCACTCATCAGAATTCGTTAATCTCCCCGGCAAAACTTCGCCCGGCTCTTTCGGTTCTTGTTGAGTCCTCGGTAATCATCTGCAAACTTCGACAGTTGGTTGTTGAAACGGCTATTCAGTTTATTTGAGTTGGAGTGCTACTTCAGCTGTGCATCCTGCGTCATCAACCTGGAATTAAAGTTCGATTCAGTTTGATTTGTGAACCGGCTCAACCGGTTACTAACTGAGAACCAGCTCAAAAGAACGATTTGTTCAAGAACCGAACATCACTAATCACAATTGTACATAATGATAAGCTGAAAAAGACAGGTATCAGTGATCTTATCGGCAGATACAGTTTCAGTTATCTTATTGGCCAAAAATCCTGATCGGAGCACCCCTAACCATTATTATTAAATATGACATCACACAGTATAAAGTTCACAATTTTTCCACAAGCAGGTTAAGTTTCAGAGGGAGGCAGTGCCTCTTGGTTCACAAATGGTTTGCAAATTGACTAATTTAACCAGAATTTAATCTAGATTAAAAAGACAAACTGATCCCTAGTGACTTGATTTTTATTTTTTTATTTTGTAACATTATAGTAGTGAGAACACCCTGCAATTTTTTATAAACATTTTCCTACATTTGTGTATGTGATAGTCAAATACTGAAGTTTGAGTTCTCTGGAGAAGCTTAGTGTTCTTTCAGGTTATTAAATTTTCTGTCAAACTGTAATTATTGAATCTTCTGTGCTGCTGTCATTTTCACCAGCTTTAGCGCTAATCTCTCTGAACCCTCTCAAACACTCTGTTCACAAAGCAGACTGTCTCTCAGCACCATTTACAACCTTGCAAATATGTCCACTCCCTGGCACTGCAACCGCACTGCTGATTTCCTTAAAAGGATGATCGCACGGGTGCTAGAGATTAAACACATTTTAGCCTCTAGGCTAGTTTGCTTTGTGGAAAAACTGCAGGCCATTTTTTGAGGTGATTTACTGCAACGTGTCAAACTAGCGCTTGCACAGAAGGCCGGCATATAAGTAGCACTGTTTTCAAACAGACAAAGGAACACCGGGGAAAATAAGCTTCAGATGTTGTTAATAGAAGTGCCTTTTATTGCTAGGAATCTGTAATGATTATAATGACCCTGTCACAGCGTGAAACAGAAGAAAAAGCATTCCTGTTATATTTCTTAATAATGGTTACTGCTGATCATTCTCCATACCATAAATGTGTATTAAAACAGTAGATTGGCCTTACTTACTATTGGCCAGATAAATATGGCCCCGCCCCCAATCTCACACCAATGGTTGAGCAGTTGCTGTGCCAGGCTGGTCAGAATGTGCAAACAAACAAAGCAATAATTTGATAGCATACAATCGCAGTGGTACACTTTTTTGAGGAAATCCGCATACAAATAGCTTGTTTATAGCTGTCGCTGCATATTAAGCTGGAATAGAAAGTTTAAAAAAAATTACACACTTCAGCTTTAAAGAGCTCTGATGTGTGAAATGGTTCACGGTACCTCTGCTTTACATATAATCCTCACTTCTTCTTTAGAATAACTATATTTCCTCCAGCAGCTTTTAACCTCCTGAATTTTACTCCGTAAGGAAACCTTAACCATCTGTGGCCTGGTGAAGATAACAGGACGGATGCACCCAGACTTTGAAATTTACCCTTTGACTTTGCCCTGGAGATTAGCACCCTCGATATGGCGGCTCCCCAAGAGGATTGAAGGAGCTTTGAAATCTCAAATGAAGAGTTAAAGGAAGCTCGGCCTGTAATCCTCTTATCTGTAATGCATCGGGTCCTCTACCCCTCCACACTTATTGCAGAATGACTTCATAACTCTCTCTGTCCTCTCCTCCTTTCTGTCAACATTTGTGTGGGTGCAGTGGGCCCCTGTGAATGCTGAGAGTGAGTATACTGCAGTGTTTTGGTCTGAGGGGTTGAAATCACTCAATGTTTTTGTATATTTCAGTACATTTAAATAAAAATGTATCATGTACTAGGGGTGCCTCTAGACCTTTTTTACTGGGGCTCTGAAATACCACTGTGCTCCAGTAAAATATTGCTGAAAAATCCTAATGTGTCAATGGGATTGGTGCATTTAGACCTGCGAATCATTGTCTCTGATAATATGCTTCACAACATCGAAATCTAGAAAAGCAAAATTCAGCCAAAAGTCATGTATTGTGAATTTGCCTTAAATAGATTGGTCATGAGACCAAAAAGATCTAGAGAGAACAAGCAGATCTAATTAGGGAAGCCGCAGCTATAGCCACATCCGTTGACAATTTTCATAGAATAGGGCAGAGAATACCCATTGCTTGCCATAACAAACTCCTATCCGATGGAATCTAATGAAAACAAAACATGTATATGTACTAGGGATGTAACATTATCAAAATTTCACAATATGATAATATCTCGATATGAAGTCCACAATATGAAATAAAGCCAAATAAAGTAGAATATAATAATAATAATAATTTTAAATTATTGCTACTTCTATGACAGTAATAGCCATATATTGTAAAACAATTACATTGTGAAATAAATTAAAATGAATATATTATTTTTGCTTTACACTACAGTAGGGAAATTACAAAACTTCTTTCCAAATATCTACACTTGAAAGAGATATTTTGAATTTGGACTTCCGTAACGTTACTCATTTAAACCGCTGGCGGTCAGTAATTCATACTGCACTTTTAAGCTTTTATTTTGAAGGAAAACTCCAGCTTCAGTGAAAACATGCTTACAAAAATGCATCTCACTACAAATCTAGTGAAATGCTGTAATCATCTGCCGTGAAAATAAAGCATAACTGGTTGCCATTGCATTCCCAAACTCACAGCACATGCAATAATGAGTTAATTTCATTCACTGTGAACAGAGCCATTCTGAGGATCGAAAACACCGAAACACGAGCTGATCGCCTGAGCGAACGCAGACATGATGAAGGGATTAAGCCATATTGTGCTTTCGGTTTTAGTTCGTTTGACAGATACTGTGCCAAAGCATAATGGCCAAAAACAAATAAATGTTAAAAATTTTATGTTAGAATAAGACATTTAAATATATTTTAAAAGCTACACATTTTGCCCGGAAGACCTATCGTTTCATATCGTCATGTGACCACGATAATATCGAGACAGTTTTGCTATTGCAATACCACGATATTGATAATATGTTGCATCCCTAATATGTACATCAAATTAAGCGGCTTCCTGAAGACAAGGAAGTTGGGGATTCCATGGCATAGGTGCTCTTTTATAGCATTGCTTGCACATCATGTGACAATCCGCTTCTCTTCAATATGTCTCAATAGAGAAGAGGTATGTAGCTACTTCTTACATTCCAACTTTAATGTCTTTTCTGCCACCCTTTTTGGGTGTGTTTCTTTATAAGTGTTTCCTGCATCTTGCATGTGGCAGTTGACTTGTGGTTTCAGACTAAAGTGGTGCCGTGATTTTAAAGACTGTGTAGAATATCTTAAGAGCAGCAGCAAAGAAGTCCATGTTGAGTGCTCAGACAGGTACAAAACAATCCAGCATTTCCAGTGCTCTTATTAATACTAATTAACTGGTTTAATTCCTTAAAAAGGAGCTGAGCTTAAAAAGAAAACGTCTCAGGAAAGGATTTTTCAGCATCTCGAAAAACAAACAGAATTAGTTGGGATTTTGTCTCAGAGTTATTGCCATCTGAGCAAGTGTTTGGGTTCCCAGCGTGAGCTTGACGTATTATTGCTTATTAGTGGCTGTTCGTAATTCAACAGGTCCAATTTATTCATATTATCTGTGTAAACAAATCCAAGTTTACAGCAAAAGGAGAGTCTTGATATACAGAAAAAAAGAAAAAAAATTATGAGGGGGGTGTTTAATAATCAATCAATAAAAAAAGCAATGAATATATTTTTTTCTTTCTTTCTTTCTTTTTTTCTCATGCAGTATAATCATTCAACTACTGCCTATATTTCCTTTGGTTAAAATATGATATTAAATATGTATGAACCTTTGAGTTTAGGAGTTAAAAGGAAAACAAAATATTTATGCATTCTTATTAATCTCACCAGACACAAATGGAATAACACAGCGATGTGAATCATCCCAGAAATTATTTTCCATCTCAGTGTCACCATTTTTCTCTTTTTACCTTGTCTCAAATGAACAGAAGCGGAAGACTCAAGCAGCCTGACGCGCCGACACAAACAGACAATAATTGTTCCTTGGGAGTAATTGGGTTTTCAAAGCTCGCTGACACGAGAGAGACTTTTTTATTTGTTCAGCCCAATGGAGTAGAGTACAGCACCGAGCATCAGACAGACAGCACTTCTGCTCAAACATTAACAAATGGTTTTTTTTTCTATTTTGAGCCAGACCTAGAAAAAAATGTGAATAAATTGGAATGCCTCTTTTGCTTTGCATTTCAATTCAGGTTCACTGACATTGTATTTTCTGAGGAGTGTTTGTAGTTTAACTATTTCTCACATACAGTAAGTATGGTCCAAATTTTGATTAGTTACCTTGTGCATTATCTTAAATATTTCGTTTTTTTTTTTTATTCTTTTTTACAACCATTTTTACAAACAAAAAAACAAACAACAAACAAACTAATATAAGCAATTTTATGTTAATTAATTTATTCGTAGTATTAGTCGCATTATGAATGCATTCAGAATATATGCCTATTCACTTAGATCAAATCTGTAGGCTTTAAGTAAAGTGTTCATTTTAATCTGGTGATTGTTTCTTGCTTCACTTCATCTTGTTACATAAATGTGTGTGAGCTGCATTACAGGTGAAGGCTTGAAAACAACGTGCACAGACACAGGGCAGACACACCAGAACAGGATGACAAACAGCAGACATTTAAGGATGATGTGGTGTCTCACCTGTGGATGCATTATTAAAGACTGCAGGACAGAGGGTGAGAGATAATGAGCTCAAGATGCTGTAATGAGGCACGGCTCTACCTAAAGGCCAGATCCGGACACGTAACTGGGCAACAGCAAGTCACATCCACAGAGATCCGACATCAAGCATTAGCATCACAAAAGGAGCGTAAGCCCAACATGTCACAGATCTGTGGTATAAATAAATCATGGTGGTGCAGAACAGAAAAACAGATAAGTACGTTTGCATGCTATGGACAAAGAATTCATATTAAACAGGCTCATGATCACATCATTACACTTTTGTGACCTCACTGCAGTAGATGGACAGGTGCATTGTTGTCAGTGCCAAACTCATCTTTAACAGATAAAGGATGTCTTGACTAGGCTGTGTTTGAAACTGAGGGCAGCTGCCTTTCTGCCTCACATTTTTGTTTGGGGGGAAAGAAGTTAAGAAATATCTTAATATAAACTTTAATAAACTTGTAAGTGTAATTCTTGAGAAATTCTTAAGAAGTTCTGAAAATATTTTCTTAAGATCATCTCCCCCCTTTATTTGAATAGTCCCCCTCAGGCTGTCCAAGATTTAGATGAGTTTGTGGTTTGTGTCTTCATTGGAACAGACTTAGGCCCTGTCCCAAATGGCACACTTCATGTGCACTTTCGGCCTTGAGGACCTACAATGGCAGCTGTGTGCGCGTGTCCGTTAAGTCCACGAGACCGTAAGGTGGCCCATTTGTCATTTTAGCTTTTAGAAGGGTGCTCACAAGCACCCCCTTTGCGCTTTCGATCCGCACTTATGCTGAGCCCGCAAGCCTGCGAGCTTCACAGCAGACTTCTACCCGGCAGTCAAAGCGGCATTACGTCACGAAAGTGTGGAGTCAGAGGAAGACCGTGAGGGTTTAGGGTGCCATTTATGACAGGGCCTTAGATAAATTTAGCATGGCTTGCTCACCAATGGATCCTCTGCAGTGAATGGGTGCCGTCAGAATGAGAGTCCAGACAGCTGGTTAAAAACGTCACAATAGTCTTGTGAAATGAAAAGCTGCATGTTTGTAAGAAACAAATCTGTTTATTAAGACATTATAATCTTCAAACCATTGCTTTTGGCTAAAATATGAGTCCTTTATTCATAATATTGCTTTCTACAGTTAAAAAAAATCTGATCTGAATCAGGGGAGAAATATGCACAGATCAACACTGTGTATAAGCAAGCAAACAGTCCAAAACAAATATGTTGGTGGATTGAAATTTAAGAGAAGACAACAGGGAATGGACATTTTCCAGTGGAGGAAGTGTTATTATGGATTATGTACTCATATTTTGGCCAGAAGTTTTAAAGTTAAAATGCCTTAATAAAGAATGTATTTATTACAAACCCACAGTTGTTTCACTTCATGAATGAATGTTCAAGATGTTAATTAAAGGACTGGAGTTGTGTTGATAACTTGTGGATTAATCTGATGCTTTCATCAGCTGTTTGAACTCTCTCATTCTGACGGTACCCATTCACTGCAGAGGAAACACTGGTGAACAAGTGGCCTGTTGTATAACACAAAATCAGGGTTTTTTGGACAAATCTTTATTTAACACGAATTATAGTTAATGTATTATTGTGTGAAATAATAGTAATCAAAAAATAACATTCTGCAGGGATGTGTAGGTAAAAGGTAAAGGTAAATATAAGTTGGGAAAAGGGATATTTATAGATTGATTTAATACATTCTATCAAACAGCCACTGATTTGCACAAAATATTTTGACATATAGAATATATGAAGGCTTCCTAATGGACGTTACACAAACATTGGATTCTGACTTGCTTTATGCCTTCCTACCTCTGGATACTGCCTAAGAAGACAGCATTTTTCAGGTTTCCAACCCAGCCATGCACACACAAAAGGTAATAATTGCCTGGAAGAACTCAGTTCCATCTTTCTTCTGTGCGGTAACACAGGAACCAGTACACCACGTTGAGGAAATGAAGCAAAAAAAGATCCATCTGCTGGCTGGGCACAGTTGGAAATCTTTTACACACCAAAACTTTGGATTCATAAATATGTATGGAGTGGGTGGAGGTGGTAGGTGTCCACTGAAAAACATGCTATTCCAAATGGAAACCTCAGGTGTTGGAAGCTCAATGGAATCATAAATGATATCTCTCATCTCTCTTTCTTTTATCAACGCTTTCATGGCTGTGTGTGGCGAGACCTGGCAGCGGGCTGCTATGATTAATCGAACACATGGTGTGTGCGGCACAGGTGTGCTCTGCTGTTTTTCAGAAACAATAAGACATCCGCTTCAACCTATGAATCACTGCAATCATCTCATTCCTCTGGTTTCACAAACCATATCATCACTGACATCTCTATAGCGCTGTCTTCTACGTATCTTATTTGCATGTGAGTTACACTCATTTTCATCATGGTTATCACGCATCCTCTTCAATCTTCCCAAAGCACAGTGGTTGCATGGTTCTAAAAATAAATCGAAGCTATGTGGAATCTGTTTTTACCACAGTAATTACCGTCTCCCATTGGGCATTCATTTGGAGGACAAACTCTCCGGAGACGAAAGAGATTAAACAAACTGAAATTTCACCTTGAAAGCTTTTCATATTTAAAAGTAGCTAATGACAATTTACTTTGCTGTGAGATTGAGTGGAGAAAAGATGATGGAGGAGAATGTCAAACTAGAGTTTACATTTGTCTGAAGATAATGTGAATTGTTCTTGCTTAAGATGTTGTGGATGGCTGTCAAAACATTACAGTGTGGTTGCTAAGGTGTTCTGTTTTTTTTGTGCGTTGAAAGGTAGTTGCTAGGGTGTTCTGGGTATTTTCTTACTGGCCCAAATGAAAAGAGCCAAAGTCTCTATAATAGTTTGGTCTTTTGATGTGGCTTAAGTCCCCCTTAACAAAATATATTGCTACCATATCGGCCGATATTGTATTTTTTAAATTAATTAATTTATGAATTAATTTGACTACACTATACATTTTTTTTTATTTATATTCATATATTCCCAGAAAAATCAAAATTAGCTGAAAATTACCCTCAGGCCATCCAAGATGTAGATGAGCTTGTTCATCAGAACAGATTTGGGAAAAAATTTTACATTGTCACTTTCTCATCAATGGATCCTCTGCAGTGAATGGGTGCTGTCAGAATAACACAGCTTTTCACTTCACAATATGTTAATTGATGTACTGGAGTCGTGTGGAGTACTGTGATGTATTTATCAGCTGTCTAGACTCTCATTCTGACGGCACCCATTCACTGCATAGGATCCATTGGTGAGCAAGTGATGTAGTGCTACACTTCTCCAAATTGGTTCCAAAAAAAGAAACCAACTCATCTACATCTCGAATGGCTTGACAGCAGGTTATTTTTTAGCTATTTGTAACTATTCCTATAATAACATATTATTCTTAATCAGTTTTCAAAACAGTTATCCATTTTTGTACTATTCACAATCTCAATTCTGATGCCTCAATTCACTTGTAGCTTTTAAAACAATTGATTTCTTTTTCTAATGTATTCAGACAAAATAGTATGATTTCATTTAAATTCATAATATTGAATACTATTATAGTAATATCTGGTTTGTTGTCAACCAGGCAAAAATGGGAATAGTTAGGGATTTGTTCAATCTCTAACCCAATATGAGCAATAATAATATGTTTGAGGAACACCACTAAACAGAGATAAAGAAAAATCTTTCCCGAACCCTTTTATATCACGTCTTTTCCAGTAAATTATTTCACATATTAGACCATTCTCATCAATCAATACACCCTGACAGTTCTTTATCAAATAATGGACCTTTATGTGAGCCGCAAAATATTTCAGCCTGGAAAGCATTTCTGGCAATTTCTGTTTTCATAAACAACATATGCTCCATTTAATGTGTTTTGCAGCTTGGCTATTCTTGTTAGTTGCAAATTTTAGACTGTCTAAATGTTGATGAATATGTATGAATACACTTTTTGGTTTTATTATTTTATATTTTTTTATCCTAAATAGAAGGAGTGTTTCTCTCTCATAAGAAAATCATGTGGCCAAAAGAAAGCTTGTTGACCTTCTTTTTGGGTATAAAGAAAGGGTTCCTTCATTGAAGGATTGTAAGAAACATTGCTCACTCCTCATGTCTGCCAGTACTGCCTTTATGATGAACGCTCTGTTCTGCTAACAGTCATTTCCCCTAAACCAGGGCTGTCCAAACTCGGTCCTGGAGGGCCGGTGTCCTGCAGAGTTTAGCTCCAACCCTAATTAAACACCTGAACCAGCTAAGCAAGCTCTTACTAAGCATAGAAACTTCCAATCAGGTGTGTTGAGGCAAGTTGGAGCTAAACTCTGCAGGACACCGACCCTCCAGGACCGAGTTTGGACAGCCCTGCCCTAAACCCTCAAACGGCAATTAGACAAACCTTGGTTTGGCCTTCAAGATCTCTCTGCTTTTAGGCATTTCTGTAATTGCGGATGTTCTGGTAAACACTTGAAAAATGGATTGTTGTATATTATAAAAACAATCCAAAGTAAAAATCTGCAGATGGAGGACATTCTGTATCTCTGATGATCCATTAAGTGTTGGCCCATAATCACACAACATTTGATTCTCACCTCTGGGAATAAAGAAACCCGTGGTTAAAATTGAACCTTGATTTATGAATCTGTTTATACACTCCTGTGACCATAAATGACTAGTTTCTCATTTGTATTCTGTCAGGCAAATTAAAGCATTTGGGTTTTCCACTTATCATAGTTCATTAGTTTGATTTTACATCCTCTTTGAGCAGGACACAGTAAATATGCAAGATGTCAGGCTGAATTGCAGTGCGCTTTAGGCAGGCCTCGATTCAAATGATGGCCTCCACATGCTTGAAAGAATGATAAACTCAACAATAGATTTCTAGAATAGATTTATCTCGTTTCTAAATCCTTTCATCCTCAGGCATTTCAGCAGAAATTGTCAGATAAATTCAGTGTCTTGGATTCCACTGGCCATTCTTGACTTATTTTCTAAACAAATATCTAAAGACTCATACAAGTAAGTGTAACCAGTCTTTTCCAAAGTAGTGAAAAGTTAGCAACCCGAAATACCATCCAAATCTTTCAGTGATGCTCATTGTATCTCAAGAGGACAATAGAGGACAATGGTCAGGTTCTGAATGTAAAAACCCCATTCATTTTCTACATTTGATGACAGTTGGTGGTAACCATTGACTTACATAGTAGTTCCATGGAAGTCAATGGCTACCGTCAACTGTTTGGTTACCAGCATTCCACAAAATATATTCTATTGTGTTCAGCAGAATACAGAAACTCATACAGGTTTGGAACTACCTGAGAGTGAATAAATGATGACACAATTGTAACGTTTATTATTATTTATTAGCTCTAAAAAGGGGAATATTTATGACGAATTATAACTGGTTATGATTCATAATAAATATTTAGATTACATCTTAGTATTAACTGTAGCAGAATCAATATTACTATTATTTGATCTGTCCGTCCACCGAGTAGACAATATAATAATTTATCAATTCATGGAATGTTTATTTTTCTGGCCATGGAACAATAAACTGTCCTTCTGTGTGCAGTGCTAACAGTAATTCAAAATGTAGCAAGGGTTCAAACATTGATTGACTTCGAACTGTGAGCAGTAAACAGAGACCATTCGTTGTGAATATAAGGGATTTAATAAAATGAAACTATATCTAACATATAACTAACTAAAACACATATATATATATATACAGAATGAAACAAAGTAAGGAAAAGATAGAGAATAGGAAAAGAATGGCAGTATTTCACATCAATTAACCACAACCTAAAGAGAATCATCAAAGAATCAAAAATCAACTTAAAAGGGGCTCAAACTTAAACACACATCTAAATAGTTGTAAACGGTTACTTGCATTGGTTTTCGATTGCTGAAAAAGAGTCCTGATGCGGTAGATAACAGAGGTCTTTTGATGAGTTCGTGAGGAATCAGCTGGAAGTTTTTACTTCTGGTTCCTAAGAAGAAGGAAAAGTCCACAGCGACTAAAGTTACTTGAAAGTAAAAACTGCCGGAAAAATAAAACTCAAAAGGAAGGTCTTGAGAGTCTTGAAAGGTGTTGTCTCAAACGAAGAAGAAGTTTTCTGAGCCGAGTTTATTTTGGGCTAATCGTTTTTGAGAGTTCCTATTCAGTGTGTTCTGACCAATGAGAGACATGTATTTTGAGCGGGAGAATCGTCTTTGTCTCTTGTCTTATGGCTCATTTGCATGCTTTATGGCCAGTCTGGAATATCCGTAGTTTTAACCCAAAATATAGTACCAGTCATATGATGCGTTTCACAATCAAATACTGTACGTCATTGTCCGAGAAATGAAGAACAGGTAACATTGATACAAGAACCACAGTTGGAATGATATTAAACAAGTACATACAACACTGAATATCAGCGTTTGGCTTTACTATCAAAAATAACGAGTGTAATTCTTTTTTTTTTTTTTTTTTTTTTCCTTTTTAGGCTAAATCCATCGGGGAACGTACACACAACACAGCATATACCATATACAATTATAACTGATTAATTATAGTCTAAATAAAGAAATGTTTTTGTGTGTGTGTGTGTTAGTTTGTGTGGGTGTGTGTGTGTTCGTCTTGGCAATTTACAGATCTTTGTGGAATGTGTTGAAAGCAGATTGCAGGGATGCTCGTGGGGCTGGTTTAATCGTACTTGGTACGGCGAAGAACCATTATGGCAATTAACCCTATCGAACGTTAAGTTACTGACCAGAACTGGAATTTATATGCAAATGTCAAAAGGCTAAAAGGGGTCTTTTAAGCCATAAACAGTCCAACGCTCATGCATGATCATACGCAGACGCTACACAATTTTCATTTTTACCTGAACTAATATTTTTGAAAGGCTCACCAAGCTTGCGTTGATTTGATACAAAATACATTAAACATAGTGAAATATTATTAAAATTTAAAGTAAATGTTTGTTAGCATATATTCTATAATGTCTATGTTTACCTGTGATTGCCAGCTGAAGTTGAGCAGCAATTACACCAGTCTTTAGTGTCACATGATTCTTCAGAAATCAATCTAATATGTTCAAGAAACATTTTCATTAATAGAAGTGTTGAAAACAGTTGTAATGCTTTTATGATTATATTTGTGAAAATCATGATACTTTCCCCCCTCCCAAGATTCTTTGATTAAGGTTAAAATGTTGTGCTTTAAGTAGTTTAGTTCATGGCTTAGATTTGGTTCATTGCTTGGTTTCTTTTTTTTTTTACTGCTTATGAAGAAAATGAATGGGGAAACTATTCCTGGAGCCAAGTGAGCGGTCACTCTTGCACTCTATTGAGTTTCAGTCGAAGATGTACCTCTCTGTAACCATTAATTGACACTGATTTTGGATGGAAGACAATCACATTTATATTCCATGCATTAATATGCTAGTGGCACTAGGGGGAAGACAAAGTTCTGCAAGGCCTTTATTGAATCAGGACTTTTCTTTTCTAAACAGTCTCAGGAGAACAAGACACAGAAAAAGCAAATTAGATCTTCTCCTCGCTGGGAGGTCATGCATTTGTACGCATTGGGCCTAAATTGCAATTCCAAAAAAAGAGGCCACTTTGTAGAACTTTGATCCCCTGAGCAATGAGTACAGTGAAATACAGCCACAGAATTATTTCCCTGTCCTGACCTCAACTCACCAGCAACAATTACGGTCCCATTGACTTGCAAAGCAGAGGTTGTGTGCTCTCCCTTTGGGTGCCAGTTAATTATGGTGCATACAGGGGGACTAAAGACTGATGGTGAGGTGCTGAAGTTATTATCCTGACTGGATTTATATTCAGGCAGGAAATTCTTTCTAATATTTCCCACCTAAAGGAACTAATATCATATTGCAGCCTCCTGTGCAGAGAGGGTGTACATTTTAAATGACAAAAAGTGGAAATTCAAATGAAGTTGACATCATTAATTCAATTATTATCACAGGCTCTAGACTCTCCAGACTGAAAGAGGAGATTTTCAATCTTATTATAATTTCCTGAAGTATTACTCTGTAAGCAGACCTCATGGGAAAAATGTAGGTATTGCTTTTATGACATCTTTGTTTGAATTTACGCTTCCCTGGCATATCTAATGGAGAAGTTTTAATTTCTCTATGTCTTTCTCTGTTTCTCTGCACATGGCATTGTTGAAATGGTATAGGATTACATGGGGTAGGGTGATTTGACTGGCTGGGGATTCTGTTTGGTCTGGTGGTTTGTGGGGAGCGGATGTGCTGATGCAGCCACTTTGTTTCTCGTTGGACTGATTAATAGCACAAAGCTCCAAATCCTCAGAGGGGATGCCGAGACACTCGGAAACAGTTCAAGATGAGACCGTCCCCCAATTACCTTCAATAATGTCATCTGCATGGGGGATGGACAGTACCATATCGCAGGCCTGGTTTTTATTAGATGAAGGTGAACTGAGCTAGTGAGGATGTGTGTGTGCGCACACACACACACACTACTGTTCGAAAGTTTGGGGTCAGTAAGATTTATGGTTTTGAAAAAGTCCTATGTTCATGAAGGCCGAGCATTAGGGTCACATCAAAAACACACTAAAACATTAAGAGTATGAATTATTATTATAATTAAAAATAACGTATAACTTTCATCAAATTACATGACTTTCAACTTATAATGCATCATTTATGAAAACCTGATATAATACTAAGCTAAAACTAATATTTCTGTAACATGTAAGCCAGGACAAGGAGGAGCGAGAATCCAAATGCAAGCACAGGGGTTTATTAAACACAAAAAAACAAATAATCCACGAACCAGGGTATAATCCACATAGAGACAGGAACATAATCTACACGGAGAAGGCGAGAGTGTAAACCAGAAACACACATACAGGAAAAAGCAATCAACCATCGATCCTGCCCGAGAAAAAACCACAACTGAAGCACAGACCTTATATACACACACACAGACTTAACAAGCTAATGACACACAGGTGGAAGTAATCACAGAATAAGTCCAGGCAAAGGTTTATGGGATATGTAGTCTGTGACGGAATGGCAAAGGAGTAGTAAGGAGTGCGCTCCAGTGGAGCTCATGGGCACTCCAGCTGGTGATCGTGACAATTGACATCTTGCACTCAGATATATATCATAGTTGTAAACGTGAAACAGTATCTGGAGGTTGTTACCTCTGAGATCTAAAGACAATGTTTGCATGCATAAGTATGGGAACTGCTATTTGTGATCCCTGTGTATAGATGGTTTCTTTTCAGGGCAGGAACCAAAAACTTGAGAAACTTTAAAGAAAGTTGTTAAAACTCTGTAACAGTTATGCTAAAAGTATCACTGAAGCCTGTTATAGCCACACTATACACTGAAGATCTGTTATCAGTACTTGAGGCAGAATGTGTCTGCAGACATGACAAATACATTTTTAAAAGTACAAATATTCCATGTAGTATCCAAATGAATTTGAGCTCATAAAAGTTGCATGCATAATACTATAAAATGCTTTTAAAAATATTTTTAGATGAATTATACCATGTCACACCACAGGACTTCCTATAAATCTTTCATGTCAGCTCCCCGCTTACACTTAAAATATAAATCTGTTGCATCATTTCAGTGGTGTAAGCATCTCAACATAACCAATTAGATCGTTTCATAATTATTATTAATATTCCAGCACCTTTATGAGGACAGTGTTTTTTTTTTCAATGCAAGGCAGACATCTCTTGTGAGATGTTTCTGTCAGAGTGATGTAAAACCACCAAGAACATTCATTTCAGCCAATTACAGTTTAAAAATAAGCAGCGCTGACAGTGACTGAAGGATGCAAGCAGCATCAGTCAAATCATTACAGAATTCAATATTATTATGTTTAGTTCAGTTTATTTCTTTTACAGAAAATATACTTGTTTCACTTCTTAAGTTATTTTCTTATTCTCTTTTACTGAAAGGCTTGTTTATCTTATATAATAGTGCTCCATTTTCATCAGAACCTGATTTATTTCTATGTTTATCATGAACAATGATTTTCAAGTTAACAGCTCTTAGAAACACTGCAATGGGAGCACAAACAATGGCAGCAAACAAGATGGAAAACTTTGCTGACGGGTGAGGGTGACAATTAATGTCCGCAGTGAATAAATTGTTGTGTTCAGAGCACAAAATTCCTCATAATACCCATGAGCCTGCAACAGTTAGGCGTGACAAATTTTGAGCTAATCAGTTTGCCTATTCCTGCTGCTCATAATGAGAGCCATTGGTCATGGGAATTTAAACTGTTCTCTTGTCTAGATCTTGCTTGGCTTGACTGAGTTGTGGTTGAGAAATGCATAGTTGACTTTGATTAGCATGGACGGCGGAGTTTAGCATACTAATGCCGATGAGGGGCACTGCGACAAGCCCCCAGACTGTCCTATGGGCTTAACTGGGCAGCTCAAGAAGAATGGAAGCAAAACATTGATTACAATGTTCTGTCAGGGGGCTTCGAGGTGGAAGAAAATTGCTACATCTATTATGTGGCAACAATAAAAAGTAAGAAAGCCAAATGTTTAATTGCCTAGCAACTTTGTGAGACAGGGCTGTAAAAGTAATAGGCAGAAAAATGTTTTTCCGTATAGGGACAGAAAGGCATTCCATCGGAGAAGAGTTTAGCCTTGCTTTAGCCCCTCTGAGGGGTTTAATCGTTGTGTTTTGATTTTGCTAAACTGTTATAATCAGGCTTTGTGTAATGTGTGATTTTTTAAATTTAGTTTTTTACACAGTTATTTTAGGTTTAGTCACCGCTTTTGTTGTTAACAGGTTAAAGAGTGTGTTCCCAAAAATACACCAACACGTAGACTTTCCAACACAGGGAAACAACATTTTGGACTTTGTTTACACCACACAGAGAGAAGCTTACAAGGCCTTCCCCCTCCCCCACCTCGGTGCCTCAGACCACATCACTGTCATGCTAATGCCTGCATACAGACCACTCGTTAAAGTCACCAAACCAGTTCATAAACAGATACAAGTGTGGCCGGAAGGGTCGTCAGAGGCTCTTCAAGACTGTTTTAACACCACTGACTGGAATATGTTTAAGCAGACTGCCACTTACAATAACACAACAGACCTCCAGGAGTACTCAGAGACTGTCATTGCCTACATCACCAAGTGCATTGATGGTGTAACAGTCACAAAGACCATCACTGTCCGGGCCAACCAGAAGCCGTGGCTAACAGGGGAGGTCTACGGACTCCTGAAGACGCGGAACGCTGCCTTCAGAGCTGGAGATGAGGTGGGCTTGAAGACAGCTAGGGCCAACATTTCCCGCGGCATCAGAGAGGCTAAGATTCAGTACTCCAGGAGGATAGCCCATCTTTTCAGCGACAGCGGAGACACTCGGAGCCTGTAGCAGGGGATACAGACCATTACGGACTACAAGCCCCCACCACGGACCTGGGACAGCACCATCTCCCTGCTGAACGAGGTGAACGTCTTCTTCGTTCGCTTTGAGGCACAAAACAGCACCACTGCACAGAAGACTCCACCTCCTCCCGGCGACCAGGTGATGACGCTGTCCCCGGACAGCGTGAGGAGATCCCTCAGCAGGATCAACGCACGCAAAGCTCCGGGTCCTGACAACATTCCTGGGCGTGTACTGAGAGACTGTGCAGTGGAACTCACCGATGTCTTCACAGACATTTTCAACATCTCGCTAAGTCAGGCTGTTGTCCCCACATGCTTCAAAGCTACCACCATCATTCCAGTCCCAAAGAAGTCGTCTCCATCCTGCTTCAATGACTACCGTCCAATTGCACTTATCCCCATCCTCATGAAGTGCTTTGAACTGCTAGTCATGCACCACATCAAGTCTGCCCTCCCCCCCTCCTTGGACCCCTTCCAGTTTGCATATCAGTCCAAACGCTCGACCGATGATGCCATCGCCACTACCCTCCACTCAGCACTCACACACCTGGACAAAAAAGACTCATACGTCAGAATGCTGTTCATAGACTTCAGTTCAGCATTCAACACAATCATCCCTCAACAGCTCATTCACAAACTGGTCCAGCTGGGGCTCAACACTTCGCTGTGCAACTGGCTGTTGGACTTTCTGACTGGAAGACCTCAGGCAGTTCGGGTCGGCAGCAACACATCCAGCACCATCACACTGAACACTGGGGCCCCCCAAGGATGTGTGCTGAGCCCCCTCCTCTTCACTCTGCTGACCCACGACTGCACACCGTCACACAACTCCAACCTCCTTATCAAGTTTGCGGATGACACGACTGTAGTGGGTCTCATTAGCAACAGAGATGAGACAAACTACAGGAGCGAGGTGAGCCGCCTGGCCGGGTGGTGCAGTGACAACAATCTCTCTCTGAATGTGGAGAAGACGAAGGAGATTGTTGTTGACTTCAGGAGAGTGCGCACTCAGCATGCTCCTCTGACCGTCAATGGTGTGACTGTGGAGAGGGTGAGCAGCACCAAGTTCCTGGGTGTGCACATCACAGAGGATCTCTCCTGGACTGACAACACCGCAGCACTGGCCAAGAAAGCACAGCAGCGTCTCTACTTCCTCCGCAAACTGAGAAGAGCCACAGCCCCGGCCCCCATCATGTGCACCTTCTACAGAGGCACCATCGAGAGCATCCTGACCAGCTGCATCACTGTGTGGTATGGCGCCTGCAACGCGTCCTGCCGCAAGACACTTCAACGCATAGTGAGAGCAGCTGAGAAGATCGTTGGTGCCTCTCTCCCCTCCCTTCAGGACATCTACAACACCCGTCTCACCCGCAAAGCCCTCTGCATTGCAGGTGATCCCACCCACCCGACACACAGCTTCTTCAGTCTGCTGCCATCAGGGAGGAGACTGCGGAGTCTCCAGGCCAGGACCAGCAGACTGAAGGACAGCTTCATCCATCAGGCTGTCAGGAAGCTGAACTCCCTCCCAACCTTGCCCCCCCTCCCCTCTTTTGCCCCACGCACCACTGAACTCTGACCCTCTGACGGACTCTCCCACTCCCCCCTCCCAAATACACACACACACTGTCACTTTAATCAGTCTGAATAAGCTCTTTTGCACTACAAATCATTTTTTTTGCACTACAATCACTATATCTGCACTGTTTTACTTTTACTGGTTTGCACTCTATCTGCCATATGCCTTGTGCTTTATATATATATTTTTACATTTGACCTTATTTGTATATTTGTATAGTTGTATTTTGTATTTAATCTGTATTTATGTTATCTGTATGCACCCAAGGGTCTGAGAGTAACGCAATTTCAATTATCTGTGTGTATGTCCTGTACATGTGGAAGAATTGACAATAAAGCAGACTTGAACTTGAACTTGAACTTGAACACTGTCCCCTTTACTTAACATGCACATAAATTGTAAAAATATGACTAATACTGTTGAATGAACAGCCTATATAAGGTTATTAAATAGCAGTCCCAAACAAATTTTGGTTAATACAATTAAGTTGTGTAGTGAAATTAACTCATTAATTGTATAAGGGAATTAATTATTATTATTAATTCAGGTTTTGAGATGACTAGGATCTGAAGAGCCTAATTCAACCTGATTAGAACTGATTCCAAATTTGTTATTTTACACTTTAAATCAAGGGTCGTCCAGCGAGCCGGTGATTCTTAGTATATTTTAACAAATTACATATGTATTTTCCTGGCCACGGTCAACACAATTATGATAATTTGTAAGCTCTTAGAGAGGTAATTATTATGAGTAAGCTACGAGCTAGGCAGCTAGCAAGGGATCTTTTTGGCAACAGTTTTAACCTTGAAATTATATGACACCAACAATGACTCTTTATAAATGAAACATGAATTTTATTGGCTATCCTAGATTACATCAAAGCTAAGCTAAAACACACATACACACAAACATACAATTTCTTAGACTGAGAGTTGACGGAGTTGCATGACGTTCAATGTTCTAACTCGTTTTACGAGTGATTTAAATTCACCTGAGAGACTTCACAAAGCAGAGAATTTGTCTTAATTTTACTGCTTAAATTAGCTCGAAACAAGTTCAGCAGAGATAAGATTTTGTTCGTTACTTGCGTTCTGCTTGGTTTCCTGGATGTCTGCTGAGGGAACCCCGTTGCTGATTGGTCGCTGAGGTGACGTCGGAATGACATTTGAGTGACTCGGGAAAGCCCTCCGGAGATTGGTTGGCTTCTTTATGACGCGGAGGCTTCAGCAGTTTTGCTACAGTCTGAGTTTGCGTTAAGTTCTTTGAAGATCGTGTTTCTCTGAAGTGTTTGAGTTTTGGATGACCGATCGCTTTGATGGTAAGCGTGGGAGCACAAATTGGGAGTGCTCTTACCACGGCGACAGGCAAGAGCAAGCTAGCAAATCTGTTCTGCATTGAGTTTTGTTCCGCTGCATAAGTCCGTCCCACGACGCAACCTTCCAATCGCCTTCTTGCACAGGCGGAGCGTGCATACATTAACAAGAGCCCCCATTTATTTTGTGGAGAAATTAAGATTTGCAGGTTTTGTTAATAACTCCTATATAGTGTCGTACAACACATACTGTTTGAAATAACAGCTTTTCACTTATTTCAATATTCTGCAATTATCACAAGTTTCCGTTCAATACTAAACTTCACCTATCTCACACATATATTAATAACCTCATTTCCTAAAAAGGGTAATAAACACTGATTAAAGTTGCACCGATTAAATGAACACATCAATCATATATATATATATATTATATATATATATATATATAATATATATAGATATATATATATATATATAATAATAAGACATACAACATTTATTTGAATCTATGCTCCAACTTTCATACTTTCAATGATTTTCACGATGGTCTCAGAAATCGTCCCTTTTTTGGAATGCATGGGGGAAAGGGGAGGTGTCCTGAGGTCATGCCCATGTCAAAGTTGGGAGTCTGCCAATTTTCTTCTGGACAGAGAGTTCTTAATCTGTCACTTTCTGTTTATCGGATTTAGCAATTTATGCGTTAAACGGTCAGGGGGTCCAAGAGTGTCTGTCGCGGGAATCTTTTGGATACCAGGTTCTTTGTTCTGTGGTCCATTAGATGTTTTATTGATGCTGAAGCCAGTCACGAAATCTACTGACCTTCTGTAGCTTAAATGAATCCAGATGGGGGGTCAGTTCTTGTTGTCCTAGTATTGTGTCGACATCGGAGGAGTTTTGGTAAATCATTATCTCCGTGTTTTCTTTGTAAAGATAAGCAGAGCGAGACAGGAACTCATTGGAGAAAGGTGGCGCCTGGGCTGACCATGGTTCAGCCTTTACGACTCTCATAGCTGAGAAGAGATGTTAGTTTTCCGGTGGAATGCGGAGATTCCATCGTTCATTTGTGTGATGTTCGCAAATGCCTTACAAGTTGGTATGATCCACCCAGGGCTGGGACGTGTAATCGCCCATTTTCCCCAGTGGGCCACACACTTAAAAGGTTCATATTATGCGATTTAAATTTTTCCATTCTCTTTGGCGTGTTACAAGCTCTTGGTGCATAAAGAAGATCTGTAAAGTTGCAAAGACTAAAGTCTCAAATCCAAAGAGATATTCTTTATAAAAGTTTAGTCTCGTCCACGCTGCAGCCGCCATGTTGTGGAGATGCTGTGTGTTTTGTTGTGAAAGTGAAGCTAACGTTACTTTGTTTGGCCTTCCAAAAGAGGACGTCATCGGCTTTTTCATGCCAAGAGGCTGATCCGTGCTGGTCGCTGGGAAAGTACATCACTTCGCGCTGTGGATCGCGATCGCTTTCACCGTGCACAAGCGATCCAGCCCGAGGTCGCACATGTTGTTTCCCGCAGCCCGCCGGCCCCTCCTCGTCGAATCCGCTGGCCACTACCCGTTCTACGAAGCCCACCCGCTGCGCTCACTCTATCACGGGAGGGGAGGCCTCCGCTCACTCTGGGCCTGCCGGCCGCCGCTCATTCTAGCCCGCAGTGTGTGATGCTGTGTGACACATTTTAGGGAGGACTGTTTCCTGAACCTGCAGAGTAGCCTACAATGTGCACAAAGGCTGTTTCTATAAAGGGGGGCAGTTCCAACTTTGCAAGGACAGTCTGGCGCTTCTGACTCACAGCCTGTACGTACATTTTTTATATTTAAAGAATTTGCGACTAACGATTCAAACGTTTTGAGCAGTGTAAAGTAGCGCTTGTTGTTTGTCATTTCACCGATCACAAATGCAGACATGTTTTTATGTTTACGCGGCGTGATGCAACGCGTAAAAACACAGTATGTCATTATAATCTGTAATTATGTCCCACTGGATGCAACAAATGCCTCATCTGTAATGGGTTTTATTGGTTTTGTCTCACCGTGACGGGAGACGGCATGTATGGTAAGGGGTGTAATATTTCCGTCTCATGCTTGAGGTATTCAGCCAATCACAACACACTGGCTAGCTGGCCAATCACAGCACACCTCGCTTTTTCAGCTATGATGAGCTTTGTAAAAATCGACGCATTTCAGAAAGGTGGGCATAGAGGAGCAACAATAATGTACATTATGTGGAAAATAATGTTTTTTTTAAACCTTAAACCTCATAAACACATTGCATTACACCAAATACCAAATGACCCCTTTAGGGCCGACCGAATTTTAGAATTTTTTTTTTGCAAGGACCATCACGCAGGGACAGCAGCAGCCAGTGGGCCCATGGTTTGTCTCCTGTATTTACAGCTTAACCACCCCTCACAATTGTCTATGATGGGGCCAGGAGTTATTAAATATTGCTCTGCTATAAAGATCGCGTCCCCCCGACTTCTTCCTCGTCTGCTTTTCCCACGTTTTCACAGCAGCATTATCAAGAACAGGCTTGCTCTGCGGTGAGTGATGCGGCCCAAAGAGCAAGGCAGGAGGAGGAGAAGAGAGTAGTTGAATCGGTAAAGTGCTTGATAAGGACTCGCAGCGGAGGCAGGCATCTAACCTATCCTAATGTGTGTGCGCCATGAGTGTAGAATACGAAAACAATTTTTAATAAAACGTAAATTCGTCCCCCGTGATTTTTTTGGCCAAGTCAAGTCAAGTGTGTTCATAGAGGTTTCCATCGGTCAATGCGAATAAACCTAGATTTAAATAAAAAAAGACACGATATTTTCGGACCTGACGTTTTATTCTTATCCAAAACAACTAGATACAATGATACATATCTACACTGCCAGTTAAAAAAAATATATTTTTTAAAGAATTCTCTTCTGCTCACCAAGCCTGCATTTATTTGATCCAAATACAGCAAAAGCAGTAATGTTGTAAAATATTTTTACTAATTAAAATAACTGCTTTCTATTTGAATATATTTTAAAATTATTTATTCCTGTGATTTCAAAGCTGTATTTTTAGCATCATTACTGCAGTCTTCAGTGTTATCCTTCAGAAATCATTCGAATATGCGGATTGCTGCTCAAGAAACATTTCTGATTATTATTATTAATATTATCAATATTTTAAACAGTTGAGTACATTTTTTTCAGGATTATTTGATGAATAGTAGGGATGCACCAATACCACTTTTTCCAGTACTCGCCCGACACCGATACTTTTATTTTTGGTACTTGCTGATACCGAGTACCGATACCAATATTTTCATTGCATTTGTAAATTTTTTAAATATTGGGTACAGAAACCAAAAGGGTATGTATAATGTTAGTTGGTTAACTTCATTTATCAAATAGTCAAACCAAAATATATTCAGACACCTTCAACATTTATCACATTATCACAGTTTATTCACTATAGTTTAGAAAATGGTAATAAAATATGACAAGAACTCAGAGTTAAACTGTGTCAGAACAAATTCAGCTTGATAATGTCAGATAACTTTGATAGAAAGGTATGTAATGGATTACAATAAACCAAAAATTATTCATACAGCTGTCAATATATACACAACTATCAATACTTTGTCAGGTGACCCTTAGCCTTAATGACAGCATATAGTCTCCTGGGCATGCTGTCACCCAGGTTCATGCAAACCTGAACTTCAATTTTTCCCCAGACTCGGTCTGAATAATTTTTGGTCCCAAATTTGTATCAGTTTTAGTGGTAGTCCACTGTATGAAGAAATGTTGGGTATAATATATCACAGTTAATTTATTTTGCTATCCTCACTTTACATGAACTAGTGGGTGTCCTACAAATATAAAAAATGATATCTGGTCTCTGAATAGTTTTTGGTTTGACTGTATATCCTTCTGTTATTTTCACACTTAATTATGCTCATTAAAATGTATTTTACAAGTTTTTGTTACTTTCACTGTTCATTTTTTTCCTCTATGGTACATCATCTTTAATTTAATAGCATTAGAGCTGCTCCATTGCAGCGGCTTAGTACTGTAATCACGCGATTTGCTGTAAAAATGCAGGGAACCACTCGTTATAAATCTCCTAACTGTGATATTTTCATAAATAGAAGTCGTTTTTTCATTCTGAAACGTGCGCGATTTCTTTTCCAAAGCCCTCATATATGCAGAAACACTCATGGAACAAGCAAAACGTGCAACGCGTCACGTATTTGTACTGGTGCGGTATGAGAGGGACAAGTACTGTATAGCCAACAAAAAAAACAAAAATCGCGCATTTCACACAGGCTGTTAGTTTCACTTTCAAAGTCGTGTATGCTTAAGGGTGAAAATAAATTACGTTTATAGTGAATGCCCTTATACATTTTCTTATATTTATGGTTTAGTTTTAATCCAAATGATGCGTGCTAAGTGAGCGAACATCAATAAAGATCACACAACAGAAGTGCGCGCTCTCTCTCTCTCTCTCTCCCTCCCTACCATTAAGTAACTTGTGCATTGTTTTACTTACTTCTTTTTGACATATCCGACTGAACTACAAACTTTCCAGTGATGTCTGTGAGAAAGGGATATTCACTCGACAAGCTCCCACATGTGCGCCGCCATGCGCTCAATCCACTCAGCGTGCTTTGTTTATCAGCTCACGCACATCAGCTATACAGGCATTAATACTGAATATTTTATATTCATTGCATACATATACTTCGTAGACATCTTTAATCTCTAATAACTCCATTCTGCTGTCTGTTGTCGGTGTTTCTTTGTCTGAATATGGCACTTATCACATGCTGTGTGGTATCGGCGTTTGGTATCGGGGCATTTTAACGAGTACGAGTACGAGTACAGGAGCTCAGTATCGGCCCGATACATATACTTCGTAGACATCTTTAATCTCTAATAACTCCATTCTGCTGTCTGTTGTCTATGTTTTTTTGTCTGAATATGGCACTTATCACATGCTGTGTGGTATCGGCATTTGTTATTGGGGCATTTTAACAAGTAGATTATGAGTACAGGAGCTCAGTATCGGCCCGATACCGATGTATCGGTGCATCCCTAATGAATAGAAAGATCCAAAGATCAGCATTTATCTGAAATAAAAAGCTTTTGTAACATTATACACTATACCAGGGGTGGCGAACTCCGAGTCCGGGAGACGCAAGCCCTGCAGAGTCAGCTCCAACCCTAATTAAAACTCACCTGCCTGTAGCTTCCTAGTAACTGTTCAGACCTTGATTAGCTTGTTCAGGTGTGTTTGATTAGGGTTGAAGCAAAACTCTGCAGGGCTGCGGCTCTTCAGGACTGACGTTCGCCACCCCTGCACTATACCATTCAAAAGCTTGGAGTCAGTATGTGTATATATATATATATATAATATATAATATATATTTTTTTTTTGTTTTGTGGGGGGGTGGGGGTTTAGAAATTAATAATTTTAGCAAGGATGCTTTAAATTGATCAAAAATGAAAAAAATACATTTATAATGTTATAACCACAGTCATTTAAACAATTATGGAAACATCAGTTACCATGGTAAATACACAATACTACCCCTCAACCCGCCCCCAAGCCCCCCCCCAGAACGCCCCACCATGACTGTTTAATGAAACTGTAAACTGCTCCCGATAGAATATTTCTACCTTCATTCAATCCATTCCCAGCTAACTCACAATACCGTTATGTGATTTTTTTTTTTTAATTTTTTTTTTTACACATACATGTAGTTTATTTTGTGCTTTAGCGAAAGGAAATAGCCTACAGCGTATGCAATTGAAGAGTGTGTGCTACGAGACATTTTTTAATGTCTGACAGGACAGGATATAGTTAATTTTTTCCTGAGGTGAGTGACTATTTATTTTATAACAAGTTATGAAAATAACATTAAATGACAATGACACTGACAACATCTCACCTCACCAAAGATACTGAATCGGGACAGTGTGTTTTTCTCCGACTCTTTAAATGGTTTTTATTTTATTTTATTTTGTTACTTAACTGCATCAGACAGAAGTGTCAACAGGTTTCACTAACGGTTTTCAAAATAAAAGTCCCACATCAGAAAACATTTAGAATTATGTTTTTTTGTTGTTGTTTGTTTTTTGACTATACACGTCACAACCCACTCAGAAAGTTTTGCACAACACTAGTTGAGAAACACTGGTATATATTACACACATTTACATACACACATTTAGCAGCTGTTTCTGTTATATTATAATAACACTTCCTCCAGTGAAGAAGTCCATCCCCGGTCTTCTCACACAAAAATCAACCAACATATTTGTTTAGAACTTTTTGGGACTGTTTTCACTTGTAAAGGGTGCTTGTTCTGTACATATTTCTCTCCTGATTCAGATGAGACAACTTTTTCACTGGAAAAAGCAATATTTGGGATAGAGGACTTGTGTTTTGGTTTTGAAGTTAAAATGTCTTGATGGATGTGTTTCTTACAAACACACAGGTTCTCATTTCACAAGACAATAATTTATGGACTGGAGTGGTGTGGATTACTTGTGGATTATTGTGATGTTTTTATCAGCTGTTTGGACTCTCATTCTGATGGCACCCATTCACTGCCGAGGATCCATTGGTGAGCAAGAAATGTAATGCTATTTTTTTCCAAATCAGTTTAGATGAATAAACAAACTCATCTACATATTGAATGGCCAAGTGAATGACACTTGGATCAAGTGATGACAACCTCACAGAGCACTCTATTAACCACCTAGCAATATCCTGCCAACCACCCACTTAAGTGCCACATTTTGTCAAAAAATGTGAAAATGTAAAGATACTTACAGTAGTGCCTGCTCTAAAAGTTGATCAAAGATCATTATTTCACAACTAGTTTTAGAGGTCAATGATCAGAGTGGGCTATTACCAGTAGTCTGCATTTTCCCTTTCACTATGTCCACAGCACAAGACTTAGACAGACCCAACAACTTCAGCTAAAGACTCATGCTCCCTCATCTCTTTACTGGACACGGTAATCTAATCAAAGCTATTTCAATTTATAGTTGAAGACACTGCAGTTTCGAGATGCAACTAGATCACGATCCTGCAACAAATGAAACAAGGGGATGGTAGCCTTGGCTGTTCTAGCTTTTTGCAGATTGAATACGTTTCTGACTCTAAGCAACAGGTTGATGTTCCTGATAACTCTAATGGAAAATAGCATTAAGAGTATTATGGTGACAGACATCATTGACTGCACTGGGTAATAGGGGTCAGTTTGTGTTAAGCAGTTCAGGGAGGCTAATAGGTTCTGAGCGGCATATTGATTGGTGTCCAGTCAGCAGGGATAAACAAAACATGTCCCATGAGGATGCTCTTCTTTTCTCTTGCTGATCTATTCATCTTGTGATGAATGACTGGACTATGGCCAAGTAATTCTTGCACTTGTAGCATTTGGACTACAAATCAGACACACATGTATTTGTTATATTTAATGAATAATCCAGCAAACCCCCTCACTCAACAAGCAAACTGTGAGGGTCTATGGAGCCTTCCCCCGAAAGAGCACCCTAAAGGACTCAGTTACCAGGACAACCATCTGATCATACTGCGACGTGCAGTAAGAACGGACCCTTCTAAAACCCACGCAATCCCCATAAAAACAGAACTTTCCCCCTTTTCACTCATAGACAAACATTTCTACAAATAAACATGCATCCCAGGACATTGTGTGTATGATTTTAACTGTTTTGTATAGTGTTTCTTGCATTGTATTTTGTTTTATGCATACTTTATGAGTGAAGTACTAGTTAATATAACCCCACCTATATCATGTCTCCTACCAAATTAATGCTCATTTGATGACACACACTTTGGTGTACACCACCACCTCATAGAATGCCATGTTTGTTTGTAATTTAATCAGAGTATAGACTGCCAGAGCTATTCGAACCATGCTCTCAGACAAAGGGTCATAAAACCCCCCAATATTTCTAACCTCCCGCTTGGAAATTCAGCCTTTCTCATTGATCAAGCCCATCCTGAGAGGCGTGACTCTTCCCAGACTTTAAAGGGCTCACGCACAGTTCCACCCTTTGCTAAATCTTCTGATTGCTGCCAGTGTGGAGCAACTCACAGAGAGCCTGAGCCAGCGCGGGTGTGCCCGGCGGGCCCCAACATACAGAGTCGTGTGCGGTCTCCCCAGCCTGGGAGATGGCTCTCGAACACAAAGAATCAGACTAATACCACTGGAGTTCACCATCATGGAAATGCCATTGATCAGACATTTATCTCTCTTCATTTTCTACATCATCTCTGGATTGCGGCTTGCAGGCCCCAGTTTACACCCAGCTATGTGCTTACTCAGGAGACAGAACTCTCTCAGCCACAACAGAGTCAAAAACAACCTCGGAGTTTCAAGAGATTGCAACTTCGGCCATCGATTGGAACCATCCAGACCTTCTTCAGAGGCTTCACGAGATTCTCGTTCCACAGCCAAGTCAAATGCAAGTATTGTTCCTTTCACCAGACAGAGGTTTGATATAAGCTATCATACACCGTACTTTGAGTTAGAGACTGATGGTTCTTTCAGATGGTCATCTCGGCCTCATTCCCCCTGCTTCTGTCCAGTTTCATTCATCCAGTATCACTTACCCTTCCCATGTACCACGTATGTGTGATTTGTGTGTGTGTGCGCATGTGTTTAGACTAATTATGTGTTAGTGATTTAGTTAATAAAACTTTTGTGCACAATACATATGAGTATTTGGTTCTGATTCTCTGCTTGCAACAAAAGTCAATTTAGCGATTTTGATCTTGTTACATGCTCTGAGTAGTACTGTACCTTAAAAAGGCTATTTCCCTTACCCTGGAAGTTAATGTTTCTTTGAATTAATAAATAATCAATACTGAGCATTCGCTAGATGAACTGGTCAATTGAGTGTACTGTAAATTCTGCTAAATTCAATTAACCTATCCAAATATTATAATTAAGTATAACGAGTTATGATTAATTATTAATATCCCCCCTTTGAGCGAATTAGCTACACACTAAAAGTAAAAATCGCTCAAACTAAAAATAAAACTATTAGATATATATTACCATGGTATATATATTAAACTATAGTATTTTTAAGAAAAGTTTAAATTTAGTGACTATAACAATTGCTATAAAACTATATAACAAATAACTAAACATGAAATGAACAATAAATAACTAAATCAGTTAGTTATTAATTACTTTGGTTGCTCCATTTGACATTTTGCAACCTTCACAAACCTTGTTAGAAAAAGTTAACAATCTGATCCAGGGATCCATTGATCTGATCCATGATTTAATCTCCCCCCTTTACCCGTATCCCACCTCAATAGCAGCAAAACTGTTTTGCGATACAATAGAAACACAAATAAATTGTTCTTATTTTTTGATGCAAGTACATAGTATTTAAGGTCACTTAATATAAAGTGGGACCCCCAGGACTAAAAAGCAGCTGCTCATTTATTTTGAAATGTATTTTGCTGCTCATTTAGTTTGAAATTTAAAATATTTATATTGCATATTAAGAACAATAATGTTAGCATCGTATGAACATCATTCCTAAATGCATGGCTCATTCCAAGATGGTCTTGAGCAAGACACTACAGTGACTATGTAAATGCAGTTGTCTGCATTTATATTAATAGTGTCCAAATTCAAATTTGCAACATGGATATGCTGTGCATGCTGCTGCTGAGAAAAATCTTGATGACTGAATGCCTATGCAAGCTGCTGCTACTGCACAAAGAGACTGAACTGCTGTGAGCTCCATTAATTAGGCATATAAGTAGCTAGGCGAATGCCTATTTTACGCTAACATGGTGTCTATGCCAGACGTGAGCGGCACAACATGACAAAATCAATAGACCCGTTACGATAGGTAAAGCGGTCCGTAATGTATGCAGTGCGATACGGCCAACGCAACAAAACTTCTGCTACTGCTGCTATTGATAATATTCACTAACATTTCAATACGGAGTTGAAGTACATGCTGTTGCTGTTAATGATATTCACAATGTTGTAGTAGGAATTTACGGTGCAAGCTTTTGTGGTTGTAATATTTAATCAGAATTTGCAAAGGATAATCTACTGCTGCTGCACGAAATCTGCTGTAAACCCTGTTGAATAAGCAAAGTAATAAATGCATATTGCACTTTAAAGAGTTAATTTACCCTCCATGAGTTATTAAAATTTCATGCAACTAAATCACTTTCTGCTGCCGCTGCTATATTAGCAACAATAATAATACGACTTGCTATGCATGCTGCTAATATTATTTCTAATCTTGCATCTGAATTTGATATGCATGCCAAAATTGTCTAACATTGCGATCTGAATAGCTATGCATACTGCTGCACAAAAGTACTTAGAATTGCTACTGCCCCTTTATTAAATAAACAACCAGTTAATGCTTATTTCGCTTTGAAGAGTTAAATAAACCCTGTTTTATTACTAGAAAAGTAATAAAATGCCTATTTCACCTAAGTTCACTACCATCCAAGTGTTGTCTTATGACTGAAATTACATGCAACTAAATGTACTTTTTGCTGCCACTGTTATATTAGCAACAATGATAAATGGATTGCCATGCAGACTGCTGCTAATATTTCTAACATTGCATCTGAATTTGCTATGCGTGCTGCTTCTATTAAATTCACTACACTTGCGATCTAAATAGCTAGGCATACTGCTGCTACAGCTGCACGAATGTACTTACAATTGCTATTAGCCTCTTTATTAAAAAGCAAATGCAATCAAATAATGCCTATTTCACTTTAAAGAGTTACTTACCCCATGCATTATCACATAAATTTCAAGCAACTAAAGTACGTTCTGCTGCCGCTGCTATATTAGCAACATTAATTGGATTGCCACGCAGACTGCTGCTAATATTATTTCTAACATTGCATGTGAATTTGCTATGCATGCTGCTGCTATTAAATTTGCTACATGCGATCTGAGTAACTATGCTTACTGCTGATATAGCTGCACAAAAAGTACTTAGAAATGGTTTAAGCCCCTTTTAAATAAACAAAATGCAAATGAAGCCTATTCACTTGAGTTCACATACCATCCATTTTTTTTAGTCACTGAAACTTCAGCAACTACCGACTGCTGCCACAACTACAAGCATAATTTGATTTATGCATCCTGCTATTAATAATTCACTAATAATGCAATCTGAAATTCTATGGATACTGCTGCTACACTTCATGAAAATTACTAGAACTGCTGTAGCCCATCCATGCATTATCACTGAAATTACATTCAACTAAAGTACTTTCTGCTGCCCCTGTTGTATTAGCAATAATAACAACAACAACAACAACAGGTTGCTATGCAGACTGCTGCTAATATTATTTCTAACATTACATCTGCATTTGCTATGCCATTCTGCTGCTATTAAATTCACCAAAAAAATTGGAGCTATTGAGCTCAGGTTCGGACCAAACAATCAAACCAAGTGTGAAAGCACCCTAAGATCTCTTTGACTCGGTAGATGGTTTCTGTGTCAACCTCGGGAGGAGGTGGTATCTCTGGTTCTGTGGAGGGAGGAAGAAGAGGGTTAGTGAATGGTTCGAGTAGGGATATGTGGAAGGTAGGCCAGATGCGGTAGTGGTCAGGGAGCTTGAGTTCATAAGTCACTTCATTGATCTGCCTCGTGATGGGAAAAGGACCAGTAGTGTCCAATCAGTGTCACCACTACTCCAGGGCAAGTTTAATAGCCAGTAACTCGCGGTTTCCAATGTTGTAATTCTGCTCCACTGGGGAGAGCTTTCTGGAGAAATATGCACATGGATGGAGTACTGGGGGTTAACCCTTCCTTTGTGACAACACTGAACCGACTCCTAGGGTAAGCGTCTACCTCAACAACTAAGTGGAGTGCCCGGTCCGGGTGAGAGAGAGTGCATGATTTCATCCGTTGAAAGGCCCTTGTGGCCTCCAGCATCCAGGACAGGGACTTAGGTTTGTGACAGAGGAGAGAGGTAAGTGGAGCAGATAGCGGTCTCATTCCATCCGCTGGTCATGGCGAGAGTGCGGAATCGCACTGTGTAGTCGTCAATGGACATACCCGCCTGCCGTAGACGGAAGAGCTCATCGTGCACAGAGATTGCCGAAGTGGATGTGCCAAATACATCCCTAAAATAGTCTATAAAAGCGTCAAGTGAGCGTATAACAGGAATGCGTGAATTCCAGATCGATTCTGCCCACTGAAGTGCTCTCCCGGATAGCAGGGATATCATAAAGGCGATCTTAGCTCTATCACTCACAAATTGATATGGTGGCATCTCAAAGTATAGGGAGCATTGGAGAAGGAATCCACTGCATGTGTCCGCCTCACCGGAGTAAGTAGCGGGCCTGGCCATGGGACATGCAGAGGCAGATGAAGCGACGGGAGGTGGCTGAGGTGAATCACAGAGTGCTTGTACTAGTTCAGAGAAGTGATCGGGGGAAATAGGATCCCGTGTCTCCATCTTGAAGCTCAATTCCTTTATTGGGCTGGTCTTCGGTCACAACAGGATCGAGACGGACAAGGTTGGTACAGGTTATATAAGCTTCTTTATTTCCACAAACTGATAGTCAACTCAAACGTGTAAGTGTCAACATAAACAGTCTCAGAAAGCTCACTTAACAGAATATATAAATTCTTATCTCTTTCTTACAGGTAAATCCACACGAAACGCAGAAGTCCATTAAAGCAAATACAACAGGAACATCACAGTCCAGGAGAAATGGGATCCAAATGGTATGTGAAGGGAGCTACAGACCAGACGATGAGTGCATGAGGTGAGTAGTCTTTTATGTGGAGAGTGGAAGTGAATTCAGGTGGTGGTAATCAGTAATCAGGTGATTGCGATCGGGTGTAGGTGGATGGTGTGGCCGGTGAGTCTGTGACAAATAACAATTTGCTAATAACACAATCTGAATTATATGATACTGCTGCTACAGTCCATGAAAGTACTATAACTGCTGTAAGCCCAACTGAATACACAAATTCCAGTTTAAGAGTTTCCTACTATTAGCTACATTGTACATGGGCCACTGATTGGAAATAATTTATTATTAGTAGTAATTTTATATTTAAAACAAATTCATGATTAATTATCTTTAAACTGTAACTAAACATGACTTTCATAATAAACTCTTCACTGTTGCTGAACCATGGTAACGAGTGAAATAGGGATGTGTCCCCTTTAAAAGTGAGTGCTCCCTCTTCTGAGTGCATTGCAATGCGGCACGAGTATGAGCGGATATATTATTTTCTGTTGCTCATTAAGTTATTATGGTTAAATAGGTAAGGCTGTTGACAGTATGATGTTTGGAAAGACAGTTATAAGGGTTCACCATGGCTTAAAACCGTGAACAACTGTGAAATGTAGAAACGAATGCCCACAGAAAATATTAAAAGCATTGGAGATTTTCAGGCAGGTAGGGTAATCCCCAATTCACTTTACTATTCTAAAATCTGCGTCGCTTGATGTTGTATTCTCACATACATGAACTAGGAAACCTGCTTGCTGCTGCTGCTAATGCTACTGCTGTTATATGAACAAGACATGCTTTGTAATTACTCCTCTCGCGAATAATCTGCGCGTAGTTTTACTTCTATGTTTTCTAGTTTAAAAATGTAAATCTGACGAATGCAATAATGCACTGAAATCAGAGTTAAGACCGTTTACTTATCTTGCTGTTGAGTTTCAGAAAAACTCTGAAAGCGCGCTGCAGGAATCTCAAGTGAATGCTAGCCAGCCATATAAATGCAAGGCAGTAAGCTCATTGGCTACATATGCAGCATGAAACTATTAGCTTGTGCCAAGTCGTTTAACTCTCTGAATATCATCAGTTACGTTAACACCCCGTCAGCCTGCGCTATCTAGTTTCATGACTGAACTATATATTTTATTTCACAAAAGACAAAAAGACCATACTCAATATATTTTCCTTTATACATAAGCAAAATGTTACTAATATTGTTATTTTTTTTAAACCATAAAAAAAATGAAACCATGATTTTCACTTAGACAAATATAAAAATGTACTTTAAATAAATGTTTCACTGCATAACTTTTCAGTGCAGACAAGTTATGCTTTCATGCCTACATGGAGATTAAAATAGCCATAATGTCTGAACTATAAGCCATTTAAACTAAGGCAAATACAAGCAGTTTTTGCTGCCTCAAGTCTTGCTTCACTCTCCAGGTCAGAAGAAATAAATGGTCTGCCGTCCCAGAGGAGATGAAGCAATAGAGCCGTATGAAGAGCTATAAGGACCCCCGCACATTACAGATGCTGTAGATATTAGATTGTTTCCTCTTTTCAAAGAATAGCATTTATCTTCAGGTGCTGAGCCTCCTGATTGAGCAAGTTAGTTCTCTTTGTGAAGATGTCGGGATGTCCGCCTCCAGTGTTACACCGCAGCAGGCCCATGTGATTCCTGAGACGCTGAATGTTAGGGATATGTCAACCTCACATGAACACCCATTCTTCATGTACGCCCAGCCTGGGAGATTAGATCGTCCGTGTGCCAGATGTTACGATGTACTAATCTAATGTCTCCTCCATCAGCATCTGGCATTTTTGCTGGTGATTTAGCTTGATGATTATTCCTTTTATTATTATTATTATTATTATTATCATGGAGGCAAAAGTCATTATACAAAAATTTTAATTTAATGTAGTTTGTTTTGAACTTTGTTCTGATAATCAAGGTTTATTTACAAAAAGAGAATGCAAGACGTGAAAATGAAAAATAGATGAATTGTTTCTTAAAATTAGTGCTGTCAGACAATTAATCACGATTAATCGCATACAAAATAAAAAGTTTTTGTTTACATAATATATGTGTGTTTACTGTGCGCATGTATTATGTACATAGAAATACACACACATACAGAATTATATTTTGAAAATATGTTGACGTATGTTACTTGTATGTATTTTATATAATTTATTTATATATAATATATTTAAAATATAAACATAAACATTTTTTTAAAATGTTTTTTTTTTTTTTGTCTATGTGTGTGTATTTATACGTATACATAATAAATATACACAGTACACACTTATATATTATGTAAACAACAATTTTTATTTTGGATGCGATTAATCACGATTAATCATTTGACAGCAATACTTAAAATGTATTCATTAAAATATGTTCAATATGTAGGAATTATTATTTATTCCCAAAATATGCACATTTACTATTTAGGATTTTCTCTACCTACACGTTTTAGCTGATTTAATATTTACATTAGACAAGTGCAGCTCCTTGGATGAAGTGATGACAGCTTCACTTCTGTGTCATTGTAATTAGCCCCTTTGAGAATTCGTCATAACCGCTTATGGAAAATACCTGATTATGCTCTAGGCATGACATAAATCTGATCGCTAAACCTTTGACAGCAATTACAGTAAAAGCGTCATGTTTGTTGCATTGGAGTTTGTGTATGCTCTTAGGAGGAAAGCTCAGATTTCTGAAAATGGATTGAACTAGTGTGATAGTGGCATTGTTTGATAAGACTTGGCGTTTCCTCAGAGCTTCCATTGATACATCATTTAAGGCTTTTTTCCCCTTTCTTCTAAGAAACTGCTGACAATATGTTCTGCCATTCCCTAGACTAAATTACTCTCAGTTGTACCTTGTTGATGCAACTGCATGAAATATCCCACTGCACAAGGCTAATGAATAAATTAAACATCACACTGTATTCTCTATTTATTTAATTTAATTCTATGAACAGTAAGGAAGAATAATGTGAACTTTGGCTCTTAGGACCCTCAAAAAAAAAAAAAAAAGCACAGCAACTTTATGAATCTTCATATACCAAGGTAGGAAAAACAAACCTTGAAATTACAGTGAAATGCATAAATATTTTTATACATCTATGTGTTTTTTTTAAAGACTTGATCAGTTGAATGCTAGCAGTAGCCGTTTGCTACACAAGGTAAAACACAATAACTATACCAAATATTGAAGTTTTGATTTGCATTTTGACTGATCTGATATCCATTTTCATGCTTCAAAATTTGAATGTGAGCATAGTAGAGCCAATTCCATCAGTCAGATAACAGATCATAGACTAAGACTTTGTTCATTTTTTTTCTTAAAGGGGTCATATGATGCTATTTTAAATATCATTATTTTGTGTGTTTGGTGTAACAGAATATGTTGACATGCTTTAATGTTCAAAAAATATATTATTTTTCAAATACTGTACGTTATTGTTGGTCCTCTATGCCCCGCCTCTCTCAAACGCTTCGTTTTCTACAAAGTCCCTCCTTCCGACAAGCGCAGTCTGCTCTGATTGGCCAGCTGACCCAGTGCATTAATTGGCCGAACACCGCAAGCACTCATCATAAATGTAACGCCCCTTACCATAATCGCAAGCTTCATCTTTCAAAATAAATGTAAAGACAGAGCCCGAAAGGGGAACAGAGTCGCGTGAAAGACACAGTGATGAAGCTGGTATGTGTGCAGTACACAAGCCGCGGGGAAAAAAAAAGTGATTGAGGAAGGGGGGGGGGGGGGGGGTTGTCGAGTTTCCAGGAGTGAAGTTATATGTGTGCAATACACAGGCTTTGTCCTGTAGTCGGTGTTACAAGAAATAATAATAAAAAAAAATCAATTTAGTTCAGCTGGACACGGGACGCTACAGTTCCAAGCTGCTCGGAGCCGCAGGAGTCACGTGACGAGAGTTAAGCGAAAAGACTGGTGGCGGATCCAAAAGCGCAAAAGAACGTTTCATTTCTTCGTTTAAAATAACTGAGTTGGTCTTTATTGTTGCTGTGTTTTCATTAAAAAACAAAGATGAACAAAAATAAACCACAAACTAAGCATTCGTTTTAAATAATGGAAAGCTTATTTATTTGGGTTACAACGCAAGGCTATATCCATCTTATTCATTTTGTTAATTAAAGTTAGATGTTGTGAATTTGCCATTGTACTATTTTATGACTGATCTGTTTTAATAACAATGAACGACAAATTACGATCGTTTAAAAAGGGGAAATCCATTATATTTGTGTTACAAATTTTATAAACAAAATTGTCATTTTGTTAATAAAACTTCAGTTTAATATGTGAATTTCTTAATGATACTACTTCATTGTGGGCCTATGTTTTAGTTTTTTTATTATTAATAATAATAATAATAATGAGCCACAAAGGCGAAAATACAAAGACTTTATTTTTATGTTACAACGCGGTTACATCAAGTCATAAGTTTATTCGTTTTGTTCAATTTTTTTGTTTAATATAAGCTAAGCGACTTCATCATTGTACTATTTTAATGTTGATGTAACGTTTTTAAAATTGTATTATATATTGAATCAACCTTAAGCATTAGTTTTGATCCACGAAAAGATAAGGTTAAAGATCAAGATGTAAGAATGCGGCATAGTTGCTGCTGAGGTAAATGGACTCTCTCGCTCTTTCTATGTTTCTTTGTAATAGCTGTAGACATGTTCGTTAATTCTTAATTTGGGTACAGACATGTTATAGGGGGGAAAATATGATCAAAACGTCATGGTAAACAAATGTTTGTTTGTAATCAGTTATGAAAAAGTTTGTAAACAATTTCTAGGCTACACAGTCAATGATTTGAGTAATCATGTTTACCCCCCCCCCCCCCGTGTGACCACAATAAAGGGCTTCTTAGAGTAGCCTACCATACTGACTGGATAATCAGGAAGAACTGTTAGAATTAATTTTTGAAAGAATGAATACTACTAAAACAAAATAAGATTAATGCTTATGCCTACTGCTGGTTGGCTGCCCACTAGGCATAGGCTCCAGGTTTGCTTCCTTATCGCCAGCTCAAGGCTCGGTCTATTTTAATTTTTTTGGGGCTTCGCGAAAAAATCAGAAATGCGTTTTTTCGCCATGTTGACTGGTGTATTTTTAAATCTTTTTTTTTATTTTTTTTATTAAACTTCAATAAACACAGTCAAAGTACAGTTAGGACTACAATAATACACATGAAAACATAAAACACAAACAAGTGCATACAAAATACACATACAGCCAGGGGGGTGGCCTAAACATTATGTAAATATACTAAAGGACTTACAAATGGAGACCGTCTTAATTGCTTTCTTATTATGTAAATACAAAATCGTCTTAACATAAATTTGAATTTCTTTCTCAAGAACCAAAAATAAAGGATTGGTTTTACTGTACTTACACTTATGGATATGAAATTTAGCAAACATTTAAATTAAATTTATAATGTAATATTATTTGGTTTTATTTGAAGGGATATTAGTAAAACCAATGTATTTTTAAATCTTCAATGACGGATGCGGACGTGGTGACGTCACGCGACAATTGTTGCTTATTGTCTTTAAGCATTTTTCCCCTATGATTTGAATGAATATTTAAATGAATAAAATTAGTTTTATTTCTTTTTTGTTACAAAATTTAAATGTATTTATTTTTAACACCGCACCCCCAGCACCCCCATTTTTTCTTTAGCTCCAAGCCAGGGGGAGCTTGGGGGTCCCTTATTCCCGCCGTAATGTACACAAGCCACTTTTAAGACAGCTGACTCCACTGTGATCTGACCCTGTCTCTCTCTCCTCTCTCTCTCTCTCTCTCTCTCTCTCTCTCGCTCTCACACACACAAACACACGCGCACACACACGATGTGCAAAACTCCGCATTTGAACAGTCAATAGCAAATACTTAAACTAATAACAAAAAACCAGTAGCTGAGTCAGAAGCGCCAGATTGTCATAGCAAAGTCAGAATTACTCCTCTCCTAGGTTCACGAACCGGTCGTCCTAAAATCATTGCTGTTCTGTTGTAAGTAATCTAAAAGATTCCTCATGCCTATACGTAAAGTGCTTTTGCTTTCGCTGTCCCTGGACCATGGCTGCTTCAACACTTAAATGCGGTTACTGAACCCCGCCTTCTTTCTTGCATGCACATTGGGCTGCACTAGCAAATATTTCCACATAGTGAGGTAGATATGTGGGGGCGTGTTAGAACGAGCCGTTTTAGGGGGGTGTGGCAGAGTCTTAACTTTGATAAAAATATCTCTTTGGTTTTGAGACTTGTCTTTGCAACTTCAGGGATCTTATCTATGCACAATCGGCTTGTAACACTCCAAAAAGAAAGGAAAACTTGAAATAGCATCATATGACCCTTTAAATGACCATGTTTGTTTTACACAGAATGTAAACTTGAATGTTTAAATCGATTTTGCTGTATGTTCACATTGAATATTAAGTGAACTTGTGTATAAGTTCAACTTCCATTAGACTGTAATGGATAGATGTTTAGCTATTGGTTGTTTTCATGAGGGCAGTATCCGAATCTGAACACATTAATCATCAAAAAAAAAAAAAAGAAAGAAAAAAAGATGTTTGTTAAAAACATTCGTATTAAACACTAAATCACATTAACCAGTATCTGATTTCAGTTAGATTTCAAACGAACGATGAGCAGGCAGCTTTAGCTGTTCTGATTGGGAAGACACTGGCTGCATGTGAAATTGCTTATCTACTATATAGTAGGCAAAAATAGTATTTGAAAAGAGTAGGCTACTATCCGAATTCAAAGTATTCATAAAACAGTAGGCGAAAGGTACCCAGATGACTTACTTCCAGCAAGTGACAATAACAACATGATGAATGTAGTATGTCCGGATTATAGTCATACTACATCAAATCACACTATATAGAATGTACTTTAATGGTCCTGAAGTAATTGCTTATTCACTAAATGTCACGATTTCGGTGAGGTCTACTTGAGCTTTGTTATCATGGAGCACATGGCCTCTTGTTTTGACGGCTTGCCATGTGCTCTGCTGTCATCCTGGTGTTCACCCCGCCCCTCTCGTTATCCCTGTTAGCTAATTCTCCCTTCTCCCCTACACCTCGTTTTGTCCTCATTATTCTTCCCTTTATCTGGCCCTCTTGAATGCTATCTTGTGTCAGTCCGTAACATGTTGTGCAGCAGCTTAGATCGTCTCTGTCCATGCTGTGTTTGTCTGAATCGTTTTTATTTTATTTTTTCTAGTCTAGTCGGTCTGGCGTTCCTGTGTTTGTCACCCTCCTCTCTCTACCCTGCTGCCTCTCTAGAACTCGGGTCGGCCCCCGTCCTTGGCTCTCCCTACTCATAGGCCTGTCTCTCCATGGCAGTTTCGTCCTATTCCTCTCTGCCCATGCTCGAGACAACCCCTGGAATTCAGCGGTGGCATTCTATTGCCGGTTCACCCTCTCTCTTCCCCAGCGTGGTCTAACCTCCACGCTGATCAGAACTGACTTTTTGCTGGGGTTTTTTGCTATCCGGCTGACTTATCTACCTTTTATTATCACAGTTTCAATAAACTTGGATTTTGTTTTCACCTGCTGTTGTATCCCGGTCTCGTTTCTGACACTAAAAGTACCCAGACAGTATGCAATTTCAGACACAGCATATGTCTTTTTTGATATACCGTAGCATAGCATCTGATGATATACATCTGAAAGTGTTGAAATCCGCTACAGTATTGCATGTACAGAATTACAATTGGACATAATGACAAAATGATTGTTGCTCTGCAGTGGTCTTTGATGATAATTATAGATGCTATTAAATAAACTTTAGGGTAGATTATGTATTTCCATATCTGTGTGGTTGTTTTATTAGTGTGCTGATTGAAAAGGATACACCACACCTTGTTCTCTGATGGTTGGTCATACATTTCTGGATTCTGGAATTGTAAGTCATTATTTCTTTTTGTTATATACAATATCTTATATTATATCTATAATATATAACAAAAGATAATAAAGAAATTACAATTCAGAATATATATATAGATACAGTATATAGCTTCAGGTGTGCACAAAAAAAAAAAAACAGGCTAAATATCCAAGACTTAGTTTGCGAGCATCATACACTCTTAAATAAGTTTCCAAAATGTGCTTTTTCATAATGATACACAGAAAAAAATTTATTCTTATTGTGAGAACAATTTGTAATAATCGAAGAAACTTTTTCACTTCAAAACAAAAAGTGTGTGCAAGTTTCCATGGAATGTAAAGGTTATTATGAAAAGATTCAAAAGAACATTTACTTTTAGGAGATCAATGATAAAAGCAGATTCACGAATTGAAGCTTTCTAAACAGATGGACAATTTTTAGCTACACACTGACCCACTTGGAAGATTTACATCATAGACACACACACACACACATTAGTGTATTTAAATGTTTTAGATATTGAGTTGTTCATACAGTTTTATTTCTAATACTTTTTGTCGCAACTGTAAAAACCTTTTTAAAGACCTGTTTGACTGTATGACTGATTGACAGTTGACTCACCTCGCTCAGAGTTTTGAGAAAATTATATGTTTGTTTATTTGCACCAATGAATTGAAAGCAACATTTTAGAGAATTTAATTTATACTTACTTCCACTTCTACTCTTTCAATAGAAATGCATCCTCGTAGACATACGCACACACACACCCAGATGGAGACTCACACACACACACAGAGAAAGAGAGAGAGAGAGTAGCTTTATTCTTTATCCTTTATAACAAAAATGCAAAACAATGACATTACACATTTATCAGCTTAGAAGGATAAAACAATGAAAATATGCAGAAATTAAGTCATGAACGGCAGCTTTTAGAATCCAAGGGATGTCCCTATGAAGGGAACCTGTGGGAGCCTTGCACAATCTCCCCAACCAGCCAAAATGTTACTTTTTTAAAGATTTATTTCCATTTGAACATTTATTGTGACAGGAAAAGACAGTACAGAGAAAAAATTATTTCACATTTTACATATAATATGAAAACATGTTGAAGTGCTTCCCACAATTATTTGCTCTGACATTTGACCAAACTATTATATCCTTTAATGTGTTAACCCCTGTTTAACAAGTGACTAATTCTAAAATAAATAAATTATAGAAATATTTAATTATTTAATAATTTATTTGAGCTTGCTCCTGTAGGACTGAGTCCTCACACTTGACAGTTCACACCACTGACCAACAAGCGACATGTGACTGCAATTGCAATCTTTTTGTGTTCACTAAATTTGTTTAATTTAGAGTTAAACGCCGTGACCGACGAGCCATCACTGCATGGAGCGACAGAGCTAAGGATCGCTGCGGAGCCGGAGCTGTTCATGATGTCAGTCCAGGTGCGAGAGCCGGCAACAGAGCTCGCCACGAGGGAAAGAGCCGTGGACAGCGAGAATGTGGAGAGGAGCTCCGCCCACTGCGCCATGGCTGAGGGTGAGCTTAATGTGGATCTGGGACTGCTGGACTTCAAGGGAGAGTTCATGGATGTATATGCTGATCTGCCCCCTCTCCTCCCTCCTTCGTCGTAGCCCTCTGTCAGCCTTGTGCCTATGCCCAGCCCAGAACTGGCTCTTGTCCCCCCGTCCAGCCCAGAGAGGGCTCCTGTTTCCACGTCCATCCTAGCGAGGTCTCCCATTCCTGAGTTTAGCCCAGAGAGGGCTCCTGTTTCCACGCCCTGCTCAGAGAGAGACGCTGTTCCCGAGTGCAGCCCTGTCGTTCCCCTGTCAGTCGCACTCCCCGTGCTGGGAGTCCCTATTTGGTGTGTTTTGGAGTCCCTACCCACCTGCCCGCTCACTCGCTCCTGCCTCCCCCACTGCTGTCGTCTGGCAGCCCCTCTTCTCACCCTCAGCCCACCATCTGTACGGTACGAGCTCCGCGGGTCTGCCATTCTCCATCGTCACCGTGGCTGGAGAATCCCTTGCCTCCGCCTCCAGCCTCAGAGTCCAGGACTCCGCCTTGGCCCGTCGACCCAGCGGCTCCACCATGGCTCCTAGCTCCCTCCTCTCCACCATGTCCCGTCAGTCTACTGGCTCCACAGGGCTCCCTCGTCCCTCCCGCTCCGCCTTGGTCTGTCGTCGACCATCCTTCACCTCGGGACTCCACTCCTCTGGCTGCACCTCCTCCGTTAGGCTCCTCCTTCCCTTCGGCTCCACCTTGGACCTCTGTCGCTCCGGCTTCACCTCGGCCTTCCGGATCCCCGCCTTCACATCGGTCGCCGGAGCCATCAGTTCCACCTCGGCCCTCCGGATCCTCCCCGTCATCCTGGCTCATCGGCTCTCCATCTCCGCCTGTGGCTCCTCCACCACCTGCTCTGCCGCCATTTGTCGGCCCCCTGGAATCTGCGGCCATTCCTCAATGGCTACCCTCAGTCCGCGCCATGGGGGTCACCATTATGGCTGTGGCCTGGGTCCCGCCTGGCTCCGCCAGCTCCAGTTCCTCTGTCTCTCCCTGGCTCCCCCCCCATCAGGACTGCACTGGCTCTCTGTCTACCTCCCTCCGTAGCTAAACCATTGGACTCGTTGGCTCGTCCTCCAACACGAGCCTCCTACCAAGGTACCACCATCCTCCCTCTGTTGTATCTAACGGGTGCTTCCGGAGAGGGGGCGATTTTGCAGGAACATGGACTGTTTTGTGCTTGTTTTCCTCCCCCACATGCTCAGTGACCTAGTTTCTCCCTTGTCTGATTGTCATATTTGATTCATATGTGTCTTGTTAATTACCTTCTTTATGTTTAGTATTTATAGTGTGGTCAGCCCCATGTTTCCTTGTCGGGTCTAAACATCTATGTGCTATGTGTGTGTCTCCTGGCTACCCTGTGTTCTCCCCAGTATGGATTAATAAAGACTGTTTATTGTGAGTATCCCTTGTCTCCTCGTTTCTCGCTCCTCACTGTAGGAATCGTGACGCAAGCCATGCAATATGTGGCTGAGTTTGTTTTTTCAACAAAACAGAAACTTTGCTTTATATCAGTCAAACAATGAATGAATGCATGCAATATTATGGATAGATGACTCATATTTTAGCCTGAAGGAACGGTTTGAAGTTAAACATGTCTTTATGATGGATTTGTTTCTTACAAACACAGCTTTTCAATTCACAAGATCTTACTTGATGGACTGGGGTAATGTAGATTCAGCTGTTTTGACTCTCATTCTGACTGCACCCATTCACTGCATCTATTGGTGATCAAGTGATATATTTCTGTAAATCTGTTCCCATAAATAAACAAACTCAACATCTTTAATGTCCTGAGGGTGAGTAAATTTTCAGCAAATTTTCATTTTGGATGAACTACTCCTTTAAGTATTTATCATGGCATCAAATTTGTAGAAAGTCCCAAATGGAGAAGCAATGTGACTCAGTGGATGGACTGCACTGAAAACTGAAATGACTAAAATAGATTATAACCTTGCACAATACCCAGAAGACTACTGACAATGAAAATAAACCAGACATAATCTTACTCCTCTGAGATGTGTAAAAAAATTATACAAAGAAGAAAATTGCCAGATAGCATGCTGTATTAAAACAGACACAGAGAGATCTGATTGTTACGATTTGTATGATGACATGATAATTTGTCAATAACCAACTAAAACAATGTCCACTAAATTGAGCTCAATTGATCAAAGAAATCCTCACTAAGCGAGTGAGCAGAAGTAATGATTTAAAGCTTACACAAAACCCATCTTCAAAAGAGCAATAAAACAGATGGACTACCAGAACGGAAGGCACTGATTCAAAAAATCTTGTCATGAGAGACAAGTAGTAGTATTGTCTCAGTCAGTGAATCAGTGAACTATTCTTAAATGGAGTTTGTGAGGATAACAGGCCAATTTATCTCCCACATCCATTTACCCTTAAGACAGCGAGCGCTGATCAGGTTATCGAGGGAAAAAAATAACTTTTCTCACGACACCACTGTAGAGCTTATTTCTCTCGCGCTCTCTGTGTACCACAACCCATCTGGGCTATTTCAGCCTCAGGAGGGAGATAAGTATAAACAGGCTTGTAAACTATGAGACCACACTGTTCCTTAGTGTAATGGATGAAAATATACAAGACAATCCTACTGTTCTGCTCCACACCTTTGAGACTAACCTCTCAAGGGATCGAGGTTTTGCTGGTTAGCCTTGTTAGTCCCCTGATGGTAGATGTGCTACAGTATCTGATTTTTAAAGCCAAAAAAACTAATTTTCATTCATGTCAGCCCCACTGAATTTTACTGAATTAAAAAAACTATAACAAAAAAAAACTGTAAACCACACACTTTTTCCACACAAGTTTATTATATTTTATTCTAGTATTCTAACTGAGTCCCCACCCTAGAGGTCTGGTCACATTACCGTAATTTCAGCAAATTTCCATTGGTTGTTGTATACTGTAACCATTGTCATTTTTTTTTCTTCTTTTTATACGAAACATTCTTAAACATGTTAATAGATTGTGAAATATGTGACATTCCCAATCTTAAATCCAAATAACTAAATGTTTAATAATATAATGTTATAACAGGCAATGGGTGCCAGCAATTTGTTTGTCAGAGTCTGTCAGATTTATACAGAAATCTATCAAAAAGAAAAAGTGAATACTTGATCCCTGAAAGTGTATGCATTGTGGAAAAGAAATATACTTTAACATGTTTATTTTTACAAAAAAATAATGTTCTTATATATGCTTAAGAATGTAATGTTTTGGATTAAGAATGTAATGTTTTGCTATATTAAATGCAATTAGTTGAACTTAAGTGCTTTTTTGACTCATTTAAGTAGGACTTACTGTAAGTACATCTTTATACAATTTAATAATTACTACTTTTAAGGAAAATAAGGAACTTTTTTAAACACCTGCACTTATACACTAATGTTTCTACAATAACGTACTAAAAATTGAAAGGTTTTATGTAGGGATACACCGATACCACTTTTTCCAGTACTTGCCCGATACGATACTTTTATTTTTGGTACTTGTCGACACCGAGTACCGATACCGATATTTTTATAAATATTTGGTACAGAAACCAAAATAATATGTGTAATGTTAGTTGGTTAACTTCATTTATCAAATAGATACAGTCAAACCAAAATTTATTCAGACACCTTCAACATTTCTCACATTATCACAGTTCATTTGCTATAGTTTAGAAAATGGTAACAAAAAATATGACAAGAACTCAGAGTTAAACTGTGTGAGAACAAATTTAGCTTGACAAGGTCAGATAACTTCGATAGAAAGGTATGTAATAGATTACAAACAACCAAAAATAAAACAATAAAACCTGCTCCTTTCTATTGAATGACAAATTTACACAACTATCAATACCTTTGTCAGGGACCCTTAGCTCAATGACAGCCTGTAGTATCCTGGCATGCTGTCACCCAGGTTATGCAACTGAACTTAGTTTTCTCAGACCGGTCTGAATAATTTTGTTCCACATTTGTTATCAATTTATTGTAGTACATGTTGAAGAATTTTTTGTTCTAATATATAACAGTTTACTTTATTTTGCTAGCCTCGCTTCAAAATTAACTATATGTTTTTTCCCCTTGCCCCCCCCCCCACCCAAAAACTTGTAAAAAAATATAAAAAATTATATCTAGTGTCTGAATAATTTTGGTGTGACTGTATATCCTTCAGTTATTTTCACACATAATTATGCCCATTAAAATGTATTTTATATGTTTTTGTTACTTTCACTTTTAATTTTTTTGATGGTACATCATCTTTAATTTAATAGCATTAGAGCTGCTCCATTGCAGCGGCTCAGTACTGTAAACACACGCTTTGCTGTAATAATGCAGGAAACCACTCATTATAAATCTCCTAACTGATATTTTCAGAAATAGAAGTAGCGTTTTTTTTTTTCATCTGAAAAGTGCTGCGATTTATATTCCAAAGCCAATCATATAATGCAGAAACACTCAAGCAAGCAAAACATGCGCAACGCGCGCACGTATTTGTATTGTGCAGAATGAGAGGGACAAGTAGCCTACTGTACAGCCTAGCGCATTTCACACAGGCTGCTAGTTTCATTTTCACCATAAAGTCGTGTATGCTTAAGGCTGAAAAATGTTATAGCGAATGCCCCTATAAATTTAGTTTTATAGGCTATTTACGATTTAGTTTTAATCCAAAAGATGCGTGCTAAGTGAGCGAACATCAAAGATCACACAACAGAACTGTGCTCTCTCTCTCTCTCTAGCCCTCCCTACCTTTAAGTACTTGTCATTGCTTTACTTGTTTGACATATCCGACCGAACTACAAACTTGCCAGTGATGTCTGTGAGAAAGGGATATTCACACGACAAGCTCGCACATCCGCATGCTCCATCCACTCTGCATGCTTTTCTTATCAGCTTGCGCACGTCAGCTATACAGGCAATAATACTGAATGTTTAACATTATATGACTTGCGTACTTATACTTCATAGACTTCCTTATTTTCTAATAACTCCATTCTGCTGTATGGTTTATGTTGTCTTTGTTCGTTGGTCGAATATAGCATTATCACATGCTGTTGTGGTTCGGCATTTGGATCGGGGCATTTTACGAGTACGAGAAGGAAGCCAAGTATTCGGGCCGATACTATTATCAGTATTGATGCATCCCTACACTGTAAAAAATAATACACTACATCTACTCAATAAAGTTGTGGCAACAGATTACAAGCAATAATATTAATTAAATTCAACAACTATTGAGAATTGAGTTAGAATTAATCAAACGTGTTCTTAAAAATTAGCCATTCAAATTAAGTAGATGCAAATAGCACACACAAGAAATTAAAGTAAAATTTAAACAAAAATATTGGTTTCAGAGTACTATTTTAATGAATACTACTTAAAGGAATTGTTTTGATTTAACACAAAAAAATTATTTAGTATTATTATTTTTAATGAATTAAAATAATTAATGATTTCAGGTATGAATAACAGACACAAGACGTTGAAGATTAATTAAAACTTCTGCTTTATTGCCAACAACAGTTACAATAGCATCTATCAGTATTCTCAGACAGAGTGAACATTCACTAGTCGCTCAACAGAACCAACGTTTTTTTTTTAATCCACAATTACTTTCTAAGGCATATACATTCAGGTCTGCAGAACAAAGTCTCTTTTTGTGTTTCTTTTTAGGTACAAATAGTTTAATACACAACGAAGTTGCTTTTTTTTGTCACTTTTCTCTTTCTAGACAAAATTTTCAAATATGTGAAGTCTTTGTTTGGCAATATGGAACTATAGAACAGATAAAACCATCTTATTTTAAGTTAGCAGCTTAGACCTGAGTGACTAGACTCTGTTTGACAGTATTGAAACATCCAGCTCCAAGATACGTTTCTGAAATACCTTGAAGTATACTTTAGATGCCTGGGATAATGGAGATTCAGTGCATACGTCAAACCAAGGAGGACATAGCAAGCCCTGGGAACACCTTCAAGGCTTGTAACAACTTTCTCCCCCTTGATAAATAATCGAAGTTCCCTTCTTGGTCACAATTACTGCCATCACAAGCTGTTCAATTCCTTTCTGGTCCTCATTGACCTGTAACATTAAACAGCAGTGACACTCAAAACCTATGAAATATTGATCAACAGAGAAGATCTGAAACTCAACAATTTGTTTAATCAGAAAGTCCAATCAACAATATTAAGGCCTCTTCAGGAAGTCAACAACAATTTTGATATATTCACACTTCTGGTGTATTGAAATAAAGATTGCATACTTGCAATTCTTTGATGAGGTCTCCAGCATGTTCCCCAAGAAATTATATAATGCAGCTGATGACCACCTCTCGTCATAAACAGAACACTGCTCAACCTAAAAAAATAAAAATAGCAGAGGTTCATTTAGTGGTGTAAAACAGGGGTGCAAAAAATGTCAACAGGTGAGCAACAAACTGTATAAGCCACTCCCAAGGTGTTTTTGCCTCCACAATATTTTGTTCCTTGCTACTTTCACTATTTGGCTTAATCACATGGGCTAAAAAACAGATGAAGTACATTTTTTGTAAATTTTATAAATTAAACTGCTTGAATCTATCAACAGAGGTTGTTGAATAAAAACCTACCGACACTGTATTGTCCTCTGTACAACTGAAATTGAACATATATAAATAAACAACTTATTTAATATTGTCTGTGAAAGTGCATGAAATTAACTGAAGGCAAAAAAACATAACCTCACTGAACTGTTGTCACACATAAATGCATGTCAGCTTTTTTGTTTGAGAACCTAAATATCATCACGTTTAATATTTAATTTACAGTAGAAGGGGAAGTACTACCTGCTGATCATGAAGAAAAATACAAGAATAAACCATTCCTCTACCTTACATTAAAAAACACAAGTGAGACCAATGGCTGCATTTTACAACTTTTTCCCCCCCCCCTTTTTTTTTTTTTTCTTACCTTCAAGTAGTTCCTCTCGTGTTCATCTTTCTCCGAGGCTCCTTCCTTGGCACGAAAACAGTTGTCAACAGCTTAGGAGTGTGAAGATCCAGTGAGGACCAAGTTAGGTTCCAGCTGCACAGTGGTTATTCTGTGAAATTCTGCATTCACCTGAAATACGGAATGAGAGTCAAATTAATTTCACGTTTTGAGAGGGTGTTTTCAGATACATTATGTTCCTTTTTGTCTCTGAGTATTGTTAACTTACTTGAGAAGGTTGAAACAGGGCTGTCCATCGTTCCTTTATGTCTTGCACACATGGACATTGATCATAATGATTTCGTGTCTTCAATGTGCAAATGTTTTGTTCATCTTTGCTCATCTCCTATATCATCTTTTCATTGTTCTTCTTCTAAAATTCTCTTCTACATGTCTGCAAAAATAATGTTAATAGAAATGTGGAATGTTAACTCTGTATACCAAAATATCTAACATTTATAGCGATTTTTTCTTCTTCCCTGAAACACCAAATAAACCAAGTTCAGGGCTTCCGTACAATCGCGATCGTGCAGAATGACCGTTTACTCTAATTGCTAGCTCCTAACAGCATGTAACTGAGGAATGAATGGATTCGAGGGATTTTATTTAAATAAAATACATACAAGCTTTCACTGTTGCTCGTGTGCCCGTGCTTACTGTAGATTAGCGCGTAACGTCCTGGCAGATCGCCAGGGCAGGTCCTCACAAATCTAACGTATAAAAAAATTTGATGCTCGATTTCTAACCTTACGATCTTGTGCAACAAAATGCACTTGTTTATGGATTATTATTCGTAATATGCCAACGTGATGGATTGAAAAGAAGAGGTGCACTGGAGTGATGGAAGCGACGTGCGCGCGGTTCAACGGCAGCGCTAACGTTAAATGGTTTTAAAATGAACCCCTTCAGCCATTCATCGGTGTAAAACCTGATTTTCCATACTTTATGAGCAACACCCTAGTTCAAACGTAGCAATACGTGATGTGGATATTAGGCCACAAAAGGTCACTTAAGATAGTAACGTTAATCTACAAAAATATTGGCAAACCGTTCATGTTACATGAACGAATTAGCATCTTTATTTTTCAAGAGCACTATCACCAATATATTTTTAAATAGAAGACCTTAACTAATATTTTTTTTTATTGACGCCTATATTAGATAAAGTAGACCATTTAAACAACAGTTTTTTTCATATATAAATAAAATAATATTCCTTACCTTTGTGAAATGAACTGAAAAAGAGCGGTGATCAGCTTTGCCCCCAGGTTGTCAGCGGGAAACTCCTGCGCATGCGTGCCTCGTGCTGATTTAAACCGCGCGTTGTAACAGGAAGTGCTTGTAAATTGAAAACAGCTCATTTCCATCATGTTGGATTCATTCAATATTCTCTCTATTTGGAATTATTCAAAAATAATAGCTAAATCCTTAACAACATAATTGAGTAGGTTTTATTCCAGTCGTTTTTAATTAAAAAAAATATTGAAAAAAAAAAAATTTTGTTAAATAAATTTTACACATTCAATTTAATGAAATCTACAAACCTACAGAATGACTTTTTACAGTGTAGTTTTGTGTATAGACAACAATGTTGTCGAAACTAAAAAAATTATAATTAAGTACTTTACATACGATTTAGTATGTTATTTGACACATCAAAATAAGTGTAGCCTGTTTCTTCAAAGCATGACAAAAGACTATTAAAACATAATTTAAAAAGTACTTTACAGACGTCTACTTAAGTTCAGAAACACAGTCATGACAGCGTACTCTCTTTAAGTACACTTAAGTGCTCTTTTATTTGTTTATTATAATATCTTCAAGTACAGTTTTCTTTTTAAATGTAGGCCTTTTAAGATTTAAAGTAGGCCTACACTACATGTGCACATCCAGGACAATAGAGTACGTATTGTAATTACTTGTAATTGACATTGATTCAATTGACATTTGGTGTGTATTTTTACAAATGTTGAATAATATATATTTGTCCTAGTACTTGTGTGCATATAATGTCTGAAACTTACAATACGCATCATGTGGTTGCTCCAGAGTGATTAGTTACATGGTATTTACAGTTCAGATAAATGGCTGCAACTGTTATGTTGTTCCATGTGCAAAAATGGCAGATTTCATAAAGTGTACTTCCCTTTCCAGAGAGTAACTGAGATAAATGGGAATGCTAACACACAAGTGGGTTAACATTTACAATTATGTTAGCCTAGCTGGGCTGTTATGCAAGTATTGCAAATTTATCTAACTGACTAACTGACAATGTGACAATAGAACCAAACTTAACAGTGACAGAACACAGTGCTCTGCAGTAAGCAGTACACCAACACAGCCTTAGTAGCTAACATACATAGGCTTCTAATGTAACAGCAGTGTTTTCATTTTACATGAGCCTTCAGGCTTTCTGACAAGCTTCGGCTATGTTTGTGCTCTCGCAGTCAGTTCAGAGGAACAGTGAGCAGTTGTCAGCACAAAGTCTAGACCACAGGCACTTAGTGCACTTTCATTTGTTTAATACTCTTTGCACCCCCAGGCTGTTCCTCTGAATGTCTGACAAAATCCCCTGCTGTGTGATATGTCACATTCCCAGGGAAATGTGTGACCCTTTCAATAATTTCACCACATGGATTGTTGATTCCTATAGCACATATGTCACTCTTGGTGTTCTTCCAGCCAAAGAAGTCAGCGAACACAGCGTGGAAGCTTTTAGTATTCTGAGTACACAGTTTAAATCATAGGCACTAAGAGGTCACAAACAAAAAAAAATAAATTACCTGTGGGGTTATTCCTGTGCTCACGTAAAAAAAAAAAAAAAAGTGAGTCTGCTTCTTAGATTTTCCTCTAAGGCCACGGTTACACTGCAGGTCTTGATACCCAAATCCGATTTGTTGACTAATTGGTGTCGACCTGACTTTATTCGCCACCATCGCTTTTTCAGTGACGTACAACTCGCATTGACAAGGGAATCTCTCTGATCTGTCTGCTTCTATGACAGATGCGGATGCTTGTATCTGATTCATATCAGGCTAATTTTCACATATGAATGAGGCCTGAAACCAATCTGAGAATATCGGAATCCATGTGCTTTTTCCTGCTTACATGTTCATGGGCCATATCCGATCTGTGCCACATGGGAGGAAAAAAATCGGAATTGGGTCACTTGAACCATGTAATGTAAATGTGACCAAACTATCTATTCTATACATATTTTTACCCATTTTATATTCCACCAATAGTTCCTATTTTTTCTCCTAAGGAAATCTATGAGTAGCAGCTAAAACAAAGTTATAATATATAAGCATGACCTTGAAAAAAATAATCTTAGATAAGACGGCAGTCTATTTTCAATATGTTAGGTGATAATAAGACTACCGATCTACCCGGTTTCTTCAAAATTAGTGAGAATTTGCATTAGCAACTTAGCATTAGTACAAAGTGGCTAAATTTTTGAATGAATACTGAACTGTACTGTATACTGTATATATTTTGTACCAGGTCTTAACACCCTCAAGCACCCCTGTTTAACTGGTCTTGCACAAAAGCGGTACATCTGTTTCTATTGCACCCTTATGTGTCATGTGACAAGGGCGGCTCTGATAGTTAAAACTACTCTGGCCAAGAAAAACAATGAGGCCTTCAGCAAAAAAAGCATTAATTGAAATAATGAAATATAATCAGCAAACTCTATGTGCATTTAATGTATTTAAGAGACATTAGCTGTTTTGCCAACAGCAGAATATCTCATGTAAATTACTCAGCAGTGAATGTACTATAGTTATAAGAGAATGACTAAGCACACAAGAGAATATATGATTCAATTTAACAGACGACTCTCTTTGGATTTTCCTTACACATCCCTCACGGTGCTATATAAATGAATAGCCCTGAGAAAAGAAATAAAGTCCTTATTAGTTTATACCATTGGCCTCAGTGGAAAATAATAATACAGCATGGGCATCAGCCACATGATGACTCATCCACATATTCTGCATCTCAGCAGGGTAACTGGTCTGTCTCTGTTCAACTTTAGCACTGCCATAACATGCTGAGCACACCTCTCTTCAGAAGACCTCTCATTTTCAATGCATGTTGTACAATAGCAAATTTGCAGGTTTAGGAAAGGAGTCAGTAGGGAAGCTAGGTAGCCATGGTTAAATCTACAGTAGAGTTTCATCACAGAATGACTGCTCATCACAGAGTCACCATGCCTATCAACTTGGACTGAGCCACATAAAGAAGCTTGCATCCCTTGGGTCTAGACCAGAAAGGGAGATTGCTAGGCAAGACTTGCTCCCCAGAATAGGAAAATTATGCATTGCCAGGGTCACCATGTCCTTTTCTTCCCAGAATTTGGAAGGTAGAGTCACTATAAAAAAGCCACTGCACCTATACACTTTGGACCAGGAGGGGAGCATGAATGACTGCCAGGCCCCGTCCCTTGCCTGGACCACTCTTTTCCCAGACCTTCAGTCACGGTGAAGATGCATGATTTTCCTTTCTATTGGACACTATATCCCGGTCAAACACTTTATTTCCTTTATTAATGTTTTCTGTTAATTTTCCTTTACAATAAGCACCTCTTTCAGGCCTAATGCCATAGTCGCTGTGAATGTCTGTGCATTGAATAAGAGTCATTGCTAAGATGCAAACAACGGTAGCTGCTCACTGAAGGTATATTCTGCTGAGAAAAAATTGTACGCAGTGGTACGCTTTTGCAAATGTTTGCCAGATTACTTTCATACAAATTGCAGAAACTATATGAACTCTTGCCCTGCTCTTAAACAGAATTAGATGTAGGTCCTTTTGTTCAAGTTCAGAAAATAGGTTTTACACCGAACATACAAACTTAATTCTGACATCAAACAGACTCAAGGACGGCAGCCACTAAAATAGCAAGACTCAATGCTGATCTAATGTTTAATCAAAGGGGAATGAGGACATCCATCTGCTAATTCCTTCAAGTAAACACAATGAGTTCAATGATGTTTTGATCGCAAAGTAGGTGCATTTCACGGAAGCATTCAACCCCTTTGAAAAACCCACTCAATGTAATGGATCTGGAGATTAGAAGGATGTGTGATTCAGTTCCCTTTTGTCTTCTCAGATCTAAAGATATCCTGTTAAACTCTTGCAGCTTCCGATGTTGAATAATAGTTATTTTTCCATCAAAAAGACATTGGTAATACTTGCCCCACCGAATATTCCTGGTTAAACAAATCCTTATTTTTCATGACTTTGAGAAGAACACTCTCAAACAGAGACTTTACAATAAGCTGAGCTGAACACAAATCATCTCAAAGAGCAGGGAAGCATGGCAGAACAAACAAAAACCCAACACGATGGCACGTGCTAAAACACTTTCCGAATTAGAGTACCTTCACACTTTCTTCAGACAACCACTCTGTGTTCCTCAAAGCAGGAAGTTTGTGGCCCAGATGGTTCTGACTTCTTAAGATCCATCTTCTTCAGAGGGAAGATTGACGCTTGTCTGTGCTTGCACATCCTGGTGCCTTTTTAATTAATTTACAGCTTACTCTCACATTTTAACTCTGGCTACTTACTCTCTTCTCACTCTGCTTTCTTTCTCTCACAGTTGAAGGTGTGAGGAACTCGTTCATGATTGCCGAAAGGCTAACCACAATCCTCCACTGCAGGAGAAAAGCTTCCTCCTACTTCTTATGACAGAACACAGCTCCACTTGCACTTCACACTTCATTACCCTCAGTAATACGTTGGCACAATGATGTATGGTACTATTCAAATTCATAAGAGTAGCTCTTGGCAGAAATGCCTTCAAAACTTCTAAAGTTCTGGGATTAAGTTTTACACACATACTTACAAGAATATATATGATATATATATATTATTATATAGTATATATATATATATATATATATATATATATTATAAAACATCAGTAATTAATATGACTTGCGTATTCCATTTTGTCAAAGTGCCACATATTTTTTGGAATTAGGTCACATAATTCACATAATTTGTGAATGACATGAAGTACTTCAAATGCAGAGGCCAAGTCATTTGTCCTCTTCTTTTAACCCATCCATGTTAGTGCACACCATTAGACCATTTCTGCAGTGCTCTTCATTCACTCACCCCACCTACTTTTTCTGCCGGTATTGAGAATAGAATCTGCAACCTTAGGCTTTGAGTTACAAGTCTGACTCTCTAACCGTTAGTCCACAACTGCCAAGATCAAAACCTCCCAAGATCAGATTTGAAATTGTTAGATTTAACGCATTACAGGCTGTTCCATCTGTCACCCAGATTTGTCACATACGAGGTAAAAATAATCAGATTTGGGCCAGAATCTGCTGCAGTATGAATTGTGACTTGCACATATAGTAACTATTGCAACACATTAGGTCATACATTAACTTTGCCCCTGGCAAGAGGGTTTCATAAAAATGTGATAAATAGCATTTATATACCTTTAGACATTAGAGCTCATTTACAATGACCTGACACAGGACTCTTAATTACTTTTTGATATCAAAGCAGGGGAGAGGTGAAGCAATTGTTCTGATGACTGAACATTATCATCGCTGGTCTTATAATCATTCAAGCAGATAGCACTGCACACAGGGGACACCTGTCAGTGGACCGAATTACATTTGTTACTAAGGAAACTTGATATTATTCATTGTCCCTTTCTTTGTTACTGTGGCTTTTAGCAGTTCAATGCGTATCATTAGTTTTTAGGTTCAGTGGTCTGGCGTTTCTCAGAATGGCCAAATAAATGAAGAAATTAAAGCTTGTGATGTATCTCTATGTATTTGCATACTTACAACTGAAGGACAGAAATGTTGAATACAAATAATAATATTTATATCATTATTTAGCATAATTTCAGGATAATTCTTTTCTCTATTATCAGCTGGAGTTTTTGGTAAACTCTCTGAAATTATTATGACAACATTTTACTACATGCATGACCTGCCTTTAAATTATTGATGCTTTATCAGTTGAGATTTGGATATGGAGAACTTCACTGCTCAGATATCATCAAGGCAGTGGAGGGGTGGGAACGAATTTATTTTATTTATTCATTGCTTCCTTGCAGATTCCCTCAAATTAATCAATTTGCCAAGGTTTAATGGTCAGAAAACTGGTGTGAGATGAAGTTCAACATTTGATAAGAAGTGTATCTAAGGAAGATCATTTTAAAGGGGTCATATTGTGCGAAACTGAATTTTCTATAAAAACTTTTCCTTGAAAACTTACTTTAATGCCCTCAAGTAAACTGTGTAAAGGATGACTCTTATTCAAGTCTATAACAACCTTGGCAAAAAAAAAGTGCCATACTTCACATGCAAAGAAGACCAGACATTTATCGCCAGACATTAACCAGACAGTGTTTTTATTATTTCAGTCTAATCCCTGTAAGCTTGAAACACAAATACTTCTCCATTGTAAGCGTGTTCATTAGCATATCTCAATTAAAGTTAGACAATGGAGCTGACGATCAAGACTGTTGGTTCTCCTCTCCCGCTTCTGTTAGTATTGCCTGCCTCATATAGTGGAATGTAGCCTCTGATTACAGCTTTTGGTGCCTCCATCATCTGAGGAAAGCCAATTTGCTTTGCAACTCCTGTGATGGCAGCAAGTTAAATTTAAAACAAACTATAAAACCCACCGGCTGGAGATGTATGTGTCAGCTCGCCATGTATTGGGCCTTTACCCTTGTTACAATACTTACGGTGCTGTTTAAAACTCCACCATTTCTGAAAGGGGGTCCACCATCTTTTAATCTCATCTTCCTTCTGTCTTGGTTTTTAAAAGGAGACTGCTTCAGAAAAAAGTAAGCATACAGAGTGCTTTACTTTAACCCTCATTAACGTTCAGGCGGTACGGATGTATATTACTGAAACATATACTTTAGTGTACTGCTTTGATAAAATATAGTGACAAAATGTATTACAGTAATTGTAGTTAAAAAGTAATTATTTTCAATTAAATAAGTTGATTATACAGCCAAATTTTTACTATTATAGGCTGTTATATGAATTATATTTAAATAATATACTATATAGGTATTCAAGTATACCTGATATGACTAACCCTGGTACCGGTGTAACATTATTTTTCATTATATTATTATTAGATTATTTTTATGGGATGTCTTACGATTAATAAATATGCTTATTTAATTATATTGTATTCAAGTATATTTCCCAAACATCAATAAATACATTATTCTAGATATAAATACATAATACACACCTATGAAAAAATATACGTGAAATAAAATAAAGAATAACTCAATTAAGTAAAGCAGTAAACAATAAATAAATATATAACTAAATACTATTGATAGTATCCAATTTTTTATACAAGAACTTTCAAATTATACAAAACCTTCGGCATGTGTGTTGTGTGTGTGTGTGTGTTGGGTGTGTGGTGTGTGTGTGTGTGGGTGTTCATATATAGTCTGGTCACAAATAGTGATGAGAAGATGTATGGGTCAGTGATTTTTTAACATAGGCTTAATTTTACTCTTTAATTTTCAGTAAATTGTTACATTTATCATTATTTATCGTAAACATTCATTCAGTTCATCTAGTGCATTACTCTGTAGTCTGATTATGATTTACAAGCAAATTATTTAAGTAGCTTATTAGTGTATTATTACCAAATGTACACAGTACATGTGTAGTTTTACAAGGACTTTGAATATAACTGAATTATAACAATGACTCATCCTATTGTATTGCAACTAATCGTTTCATATGACATTTGTCACCTGGTCATGCCTCAAACTGGCTAACTGTAGTTTATTTAACATTAAGGCTATGGGAAAGGCGACCTCATAATATCATCAGATCATTACTAACCGTTTCATGTCAGGTTTTAAAATTCCTGTCGAGCGCAATCCTCATTCATCAAACCCATATTATTTTCACAGACACAGTAGGTGGTCAACATATCAAATCGCCCAGCAATATGGAAACAAGACACATATTGCAACCAAAGAGCACCATGATTAAAAATTCATTAATTGCACCACCCGTAGACACACTACCCACGAGTAGCCAGACAGAAGAGCAATGACTGGCGCTTCTCGCTAATGGATGATATGGGAGATGTTTGCAAATGAAAGCGTACGATCGCCCTTCGCCCTCCCAGCAAATATCATCGACCGATACAACATAACTGCTTGTGGCAGAGCTCAACCGAGGGCACATTTGATAATGGCTTTCATGCTATCATTTGCGTGAGAGAAATTGTTTTCTCAACCCTGGATCGGTGTTATGCAGATGAGGCCATTATCTACCCATTTGAGCTTATGTCTACCTGCCTGTTTGATGGAGTTGTCTACGACTGGCTCAGCATAGATCCTCGCCTGGAGACCTTCTCCAGCTCCATGACTCCAGATAGAGGTCGTTTTTGTTTATGGCAGCAGAATAAATAGCTTAATGAGATGAGTTTGTTGATGGATGGTATAGACGGAGGCTGGAACGTCTTCGTGCCTAATGCATTGATTCTCTTCCCCAGACCAGATTAGGATGTCAGGCACCAAGGCCGGTTTCCCTTTTCCACCCTTAATGTAATCTACTATTGATCAGGTGATGTAGCAATGCAAATATAACCTCTCTGTATTAATATAATTCTTTCCTCTGTTCAGCAAAAGCCCAACTGAAGGAGCATCCATGCGCATCAGGCAGGCAGGCAGTAGCTCTGTAAATAAGCAACTGTTGCCCGGATCCGTTCCCGGTTGCAGTATTGACCCACGGGGATCACAGGCTTGCAGTCATGCTTCGAGTAATGATGTGATGAATTGTCTCTCCTTGGAGTTTAAGAGTGTATCAATAGGAAGATAGTCCTCTAGTGGTCCCTGTGTGGATTATTGGTTAGAAGTGGAAAGAAAGTGAAAGTACATTTTGGAACCAATAAAAAGTAAAAGCATCAGAATGTAGAGGTCCACTTGGATCCTAAAACCCGAGGTCCGACCCGAGACCTGAGCGGGTTCAGGTCCAAAACTTCGACGAGTACCTCGGACACAGGTCGGGTTCGGTATTATTGGCCTCGGGTAATTAAAATTTCCAAATCAGGTCACAGGACAGGTTTTTCCTGACTGACTGCGGCATATAAACTATAGGTTTAAGTTGCAATTCCTTATAAGTTACTCATCTCAGATTGGAAAAGTCTGCTGTCTTTTTATAAAATGCCTTAGAGATAATGGCAAATTGATATCATCTCTCATATTTAAAAATGTACTGGATGATCAGAGTGCGTTTCCCACCCGCTCTCATGAAAGTGCATATTATATATATAATATACGCCACATAAAACGAAAACTCTTGATTGATAGTGCAAATGGAGTTGTGTATGCTACGCGATGGGTAGGTTTAGGGTTGTGGGGTAGATGCGTATCATATGTACGCAAAAACTGCGTATCATATGCACGCCAACAAACTTCGTATCATATGCACGTGAAAACTGCGAATTATATGCACGCCAAACACATCCGTATCATATGCACGCCAAAGTCCATTTTTGCGTATCAATACCACGAGTTTTCGTTTTTATTGGCATACTATTTATACGCATTTCCATGAGACCGGGCTCGCTGTTCCCTACCAAGCGTAAAAAAAAAAAAAAAAAAAAAAAAAACACTCCTGCGGCTTTCATAACGCATATGAGAACATTCTTTGTTCGACCAATTACAAAGCAAGTATGTCAAACACTCCAAGAATTGACTTAAGTAACCTCGGTGGGTGACATAATTTGATTACATGCACCTGAGGTTATAAATAGACGTGAAATGGACATACCTTCAGGTTTCTGTAGCTGCGTCCTTATTCATGGGCTACATCCTTCGAAGGACCCATTTGAAGGCCGATTGCGTCACGGCAGCGTGACGAAGGCTGTCCCAATTCAAAGACCGTGTCCTACGAAGGCTGCATTTGAAAGCCGATTGCATCACGGCGGCACGGCGAAGACCGTCCCAATTCACGATGCATCCTCCGAAGGCTGCATTTGAAGGCCAATTCAAAAGCGACTGTGCCCTTCGTTTCCCAGGAAAATGAAGGACACAACAGATGGATCCTTCGCAGCCTACCCTATCCCAGAATTCATAGCGTGCCAGTGAAGGCAGGACTTTTATTCAAACAAAATAGTGGCTGATGGTTCTGTGGCGGCCGACGAATACACTTATAAATGTAAGTATTGTGTTTTAATTTACTCAAATAGCTAGTGAAACAAATGTTAAAAGTCAGGGGTCTTAAAAAATTTTAACTGTAACAATACCTCTGCACAGATTCATTTGTTAGGTGGTCCGAGGCAAAAGTTATTTATTAAATTGAGGGCTGAATGTGATAATTCCTTTACTTGGGACACAAATTCTGCTGTAAAATGTAAAGCGCCGTAACGCAAAATCACCCCAACAATATATGCTTTTTGTAGCTAGATCTTAACAAATACTCTTGGTAACACGCCCTCAGTTAACATGCCTATGAGGCCTATGGACCCTTCCCCTGGAAATGCGTACCACCCCAGGAAGCCGAACAGGCCCCTGGTTCCATGGCAACCAACACGGATATCACTGGGTTTATTGCCCAGAGGAATGAGAGCAGAGAGACTCTCACTGCATTTTCCATAGCAATAGGCACAATGCACAGTAGAAATGGACTTTTCTACTAATTAATTAATAGGAAAACCTTTCTTTGAATGACAGTGTATCCTCAGTCATGGTGTTTATTGTTTTTCTTAGATATTTTTAGTCACTGAAAATTTTATGCAGCGTATGATGTAACCACTCGTCCTGTCCAATCTTTCCCTTATAATATCGATCTCTACCCATGCCTTAGTACTATGAAGTCGCACTTTCTGATGAGCTAACGAGCATTTACTAATTAATTTTGTCCCATGCACAGTATAGTAGTGTCCTGGAATCTTTAGTAATTTCGATCAGTTCCCATATGCAAATTACCTCTTCAACCAACGACCATAAAAAACCCCCAGTATCTCAAAACCTCCCACGTGGCGGATTCCGGCCTTTTTCTCATTTGACAATCCCAGATATGAGAGTGCGGGAATCTTCTCCGACCTTTAATGCCCTCTCTCAACCACACTGGATTCCTCCCAAGAGCAGTGGTTTCGTAGGTTTTGATATGATGTGGAGCACCAATCGCCAGGACATCCCTAGGTTTTTTATGCCAGGCCTTCGCCATGATGTCTTGCCTCCATTCACCAAGATTCTCTGGCTCAAAACTGGTTCTTTTTCATCAACCAACTTTAGCAAAGATTAACTGGGACCTTCAGATTGCATCAAGCCTTTCTTTCAGACAGGCGAGACTTGCAAGTATTCAAACTTAGTCTTATTTAATTGATACATTAGGTATAATTTGCTCCTTTTTACAAAGGTGTGTTTGAACTACACTAAGAATCTGCTGATATGCAAGGGTTCAAACTTCATCTTCTTATTTCCTTCTCTTAAAGGTTTAAGTCCTTTAACCCTTTCTATACAACTGTGTGTGGTGGTGTTGTGTGTGTGTTGTTTGTGCTATAGTGTATGTGGCATCTGGAATGTGTTTACATATAGGGGGGAAAAATGTTCCATCTAGACTGGGAAATACAACACTGTCACCTCCAAACGAAAGCACTCCGTGTTGAAATTAATTACATTTTTACGGAAATATTTGCAAATATCTAATCTATTCAGTGCAGCCTAAAATAGTTTTTAAACAAAATCAAGATTATGTGGTTAGAATGTCTAGTTTCTCAATTAATATTAAAATCCAAAAGCATCTCTATATATATTTATGCGTCAAAACGATTAATAGTGATTATCCATACAAATAAAAGTTTTTGTTTCGCAGAATATATGTTGGTTCTTGTTATTTATTCTAGTTATATAAAATCAATACACAGACAGTAGTCTTTTGAACATATTTACATTGTCATAGGAATGCTATTTATGACTAGCATCACTATTTAATATCCTTCAACAGCTAAAAAACTATTCTGAAATATTTACTGCATGTGGTGTGTATTTCATATTGATACATAATAATATACACAGTACCGTCCAGGATATAAGTAACACAAACTTTTATTTTGGATGTATATATCGTTTTCAGCACCTAATCTACTACTAGGTTATATTTCTATACTAGATACTCATTTATAGTATATAAGTCTTCTATCAATATAGGTACGTACAATATGACGCAGTCTAAACAAAACACCAATTGGGTAATATCTGAATATATAATAATTTATTGGCATAATCTAGTATAATAATAATATTATTATATATAGCATATATACTCTGGGTGGTGGTGTGTTGGTGTGTGTGTTGCGGGTGTGTGGCGTGCTGACCTAACTCTTTGGTAGGATGATATGCGGTATGTAGGTTATGTGTATTTATTACATTCTGTGTCTATCTCAGTTTCTTCCTTATAAACGTATCAAAATATAAAAAGATTCAAATTATATGTCATTATCAGTAAATATTTTGTAAGTATTATTATTATTACTACTACCACAGTCGGAGCGAATACAGATTTAATTCAACAATCAAGATTTTGTGTCCAACCTGATATGGTAAACATTTCAGATTTCACAATTTTAATTATTTTTAAATCACTTGTATACGTACTAGTTCTCTTGTATTTGGTGGCATAGTTTCTCAGTGATAATCATTTCATCTTTGGATTAAACTCAGGATATTGCACTAAATTCTGTTTGTCTTGTTTTGTCCTTTCAAATATTAAAGTGTTCATATTTTTCGACCGGCACGCATTACTTCAGACCTCTTTTTCCCAGTAATTTTGTACTTCCTGTCTGGTTTCTCGGCCCCCTGCTCTATGAGCTAGTGAGGTTCAGATACACCCATCCCTGCCCAGCTGGATGGCAGGCGGATAGATCGGGGCAGAGGAGGGGTTGGTTGATATGTAGGTGGGGCAGACCAGTGGGCCACTGCCCTGTAATTGCACACTATCGTGACTTTAGTCAGGACCTGAGCTCTGAGTCCTGAGATAGACTCTCCTGAAAGCCTGTAGAAGACATATGTGGAGGAGAGAGAGAGAAAGCTAAGGATTATGCGTAATTGCAGGGTTGCTAGAGCCCTGCCGCACTACCATGCAACGAGAGGAGTTTTATCGCTACGGATAACACAATCCCCTTGTGACCCCTGTCCATGACATTAGTAATTCCATGTGGTATACTGGACTGCTACTTATAATTATAATCTTTTATATATATAAACTCTACATTAATTTATAGATTAAAAAAAACATATTTACTTTTAAAAAAGGATGGTTAGTTCTGATTAATAAAAGCTTTAAACATGAATAGATATGAATGAAAATAAATGACAGATAAATAACTATTTATATTTGTATGTTGTATAGATTTTTTTTCATGCATATCCATGTATTAACATAATCTATTCATTTTCAAAGCTTTAATGAATCAGAACTAACCAACTATAGCTAATGAAATCTGGCATGAGTGGTGTGTTTGATGGTGAGGAAACATTCTGAAAGAGAAGGAACGTTGAGAAGTAAGTTGCCTGATGTCAGTATAGTCATCTTAAGTGCTGTACACTCTCCCACACAGGTCAAAGGTCAGCACAGGTCATCAGTTTTCCCAGCTCGCAGCTGTGATAATTCTGCGTTCGTCACACGTTTATCACACAAACGCACATATGAAGGCTTTCTACAGGTCTTTCTGGGTGCAGTTTGAATGCTTTTGCCTCAATGCTTTTAGAGTTTTATAGCACAGGAGCACTAAAAAAAAAATCAATGATCTTTATTTCATTGTTTTGTTGGCGTTTAAACCTTCCAGTGTTGTTTCATAGAGAGTTTCAGATGTGTACGATTCTTTTTCGGACCACTTTTAAGTCCAGATATGGCTTGAGTCTCCAATTCAATATAAAAATTAGTTTTTTTTCCCCGCCCATTTTATCGTCCACCAGTCAAATAAGTTACGTTTTTGAGAAAAGTAATAGCACATGTTCATAGCAAGCACTAATTAGACCTTCTTCACCTCTGCAGATGTCTTTCTAGCATTCATTTTCTTTATGAGTGTGTGTTTAACACATTTTGACTGTTCCCTCTCGCATTCGCAACAACCACAGTAACGTCTTTGTTTTAACCACAAAATCCTTATCCTGCTTCATCCCACATGTGTCTTCACTTTATTACAAACACACACCTGTGTCACCCACTACAGACCATCTGAGGTTTGTCATTCATTTAAAATGATCTCAAGGAGCGAGGCAAGACTGGTCGAGTCTAGGGAAAAGCCCCATTATATAAGAAAGATCCGGAAGGAACAGGACGCTGAGAAAGCAAACAAGGGACAACAAAGAGCGCAGCGCATTGCTCTCTGCAAAGCTAATGCACCATGAGGTTGAGATTTAGATTTCCAGTCCTCAGGGATCCCGGCCAAGAACCACAGCCAGGCTGGTCCACTCCCCCGTGGGCTCTGACAGCGACATTCAGCCCTGGCCAGCAGCCGGTGGCACCAAAAATAACATCAGGCAATGAAAAGGAAGTAATTATGACTGCCTCGAAATTGGCATCCACATATTGAATTATTACCAACCCGATTCCAAAATAAACACCCAATCGCAGGCGGAGATTGATCAAAGTCTGCCTGGCCTGGGAGGTGTTGCCAGGGAGATGGAAATAATCAACAAAATGAAATGGAACAGAGCGACAGATTACATCACAGTGAATGAGTGCACTTCAAAGGGCTCACTGTATGTTATTTAAGCTAAAACAAATGAGGGTTTCTAGAGATTGTTCGAATGCACCGTTCCCATGTTTTCAACACAGGCCCACTGTGCGCAATTTCTGCCGCCCTCCGCATAAAAGGTTTTATGCCGACGATTTGGCTTCAGAGATTAATATTTCAAGTAATGTTTGCTCGGTTGAAATAAATGCTGTGTAGGCTGCCAATCGGGCGGCTGACGTATGCTGTATGTGTGATTAACGCTCTTCATGAGCTGTGTCTTTTTTTTAAACCATTTTGGCCGGGTCCCGCGGTTAGCCTGTCCTTATTTGTCAAATATTGCCGTTTCATTTGAGTTCAACTCAAGATTTAAATAACTTTTGTATCAACCTTTGAAGTGAGCTCGGGATATTCTATAGGAGCACTTAAGGGTAGTCTAAAAATACTGGGGGTTTTTTTATTTTATTTTTTTTCAGGGAAGAAGTGCTTTTAAATTGTGGTATTGCTGTGGCCGTTCTAAGCAGTTTGTGATCATGGTCTCATTACTGATTTAATTTTGATGAAATGTCGGATGGAATTTATTTATTTATTTATTATAAGCTAGATTACTACTATATATACGATTAGGACTACTACTGCTATTAGACTACTACTTGTAATAAGATAATTTTATTATTATTATTAAATACCTTTATTTCTTTTTTTTTTTAAAAATTCTTAAATTACTTAGAAAATTAAAATTAAAAATTTGAAATAATCCTTATTAATTAATTCATTGTCTATTTATTTTCCCTAGTATAAAATCATTTTGCCTTTCAAAAACTATACTAACTACTAGTAGTACTATAAGGACTACTACATTACTGCTAGACTACAATGTTGTATTGTTCTTATTTAAAGACATTTATTTATTTAGTTATAGTGATAACCCTGACTATCTACTATAATAATATATATATATATATATATATATATATTATATATAATTTTATTCTAAATGTTAAAAAGTTTAGGTTTTCATCAATTATAATTAGCATTATATAGTAGAAGTGTATGGTAGCATACTATGGTATCAAGTGTATACACACTTGGAAAGGAAACGTGTGTGTGTTGGAAGACCTCTTTGCACTAACATAGAGCGAAGGAAATAAATGAATCATAAGAGAAGATGAATTATACATGTCCGATTGCACTGTTTTGTCACAATGTCAGTGCCCAGTGGGGGCAATTTGGCACTTCCTTTACCCCACAGTCCCCAGATAAGTCAGATTCATGTGTGTGTTTGTGCTGTAGCAGAAGGTCCACAACAAAGACCTGCAGCTCACTGCTTTGATCCTTCATAGATTTGGCATGTAGGCAGCGCTGAATGCCTCTCCTCCTGCTCCTTCGTCTTATCTTTCTGTTCACATTGGTGCCATCTTTATTTCTTTCTGCTCCTTTTTAGTCCTACTT